>JARHVA010003430.1:242500-842500 GCA_037957365.1 Torreya grandis
AATGGATCAATAAAATCAACAATAAACATGATATCAAAATATAATGTCTACATCATAACCATCCATCTATCAAAAATAGCTCAATGTCATCCATATTATGTTGTGGAGCCTATTTCCAAATTACAATGTATTTCAAATATTTTACATTTAAAATGTTGTGTACACTCTTTATGTATTATTATCAAGTTTCTATACACTCTTTATGTATTTTTTAGACTCCCTTAATGGGGAACCATTTTGGGTTGACTTGGCCCATGGTTTTGGTACCCATTATTTTATAAAACCTCTATGTTGTTACCTATTGATGTATTATAGATGTATTAGGTAATACATCAAATTAGTAAATGGGTTTTGAGAAGGAAGAATAGAGTGTGTGAATTTAGGTACAAATTTAAGAGAGTTTTTAGATCATAGCTCTAAATAATATTTGTGCATTGTAATTGTGAGAAGACTAATATGAGAGTGGATTCTACTCTTGTGGATTGTAATAAAACTTGAACAAGTTTTTCTTGTTGGATGTATCCCACATTAGGTGAACCACGTTAAATATTATCTTCTTTTTGTGTATTTTTATTTCTATTCTTTATGCATCTTTGTTTATAGATCTTATTACTATGGTTTTGTGAAATGTTTCTGCATTAATTTATAACTTGTTCCTAACAACTAGTATCAGAGCTTCAGATTGTATTTTCTAAAGTGTTTAATCATAGGTAGGGTTATTAGTTTAAGTGGGAGCTATGGTTTATGATAACAGATCAAAGGTTAAAAATTATAACAATCAAAAATTTGTTCTATGGAAGATGTAGATGGAGGATTACCTCTATCAGAAGGACCTCCATACTCCACTAGGAGGACAATTAAAGTAATCAATGGGTATGACAGATGAGGCTTGGGAGTTATTTGATAGGAAAGCACTTGGGGCCATCAAGTTATGCCTTATATCTTTTTTTACATTTAATATATCATAGGAGAAGACCATGAAATGTCTCATAAATGTGAAAGGGAAGTTATATGAGAAACTCTTTGCTTCTAATAAAGTATTATTAATAAAAAAGTTATTTAAGATGAAGATGTCTAAAAATGGTTCAGTTGTTGATCATTTAAATGAGTTTAATATGGTTTTTAGTATGTTTAACTCTATAAAAATTGATTTTGATGATGAAGTTATGGATTTACTTAGTTTGTGTTCGTTACCAAAGAGTTAGAATATCTTGGTAATGGTTGTGAGAAAATCGGTCTCTAATAATGATAAGTTTAAGTTTGAAGATGTCATAGGAGTAATCCATAGTGAGTAAATGTAATGGAAAAGCTCTGAGAAGACTTCTACTTCAAGTGATGCTTTGGTAGTGGAGAGTAGAGGGAGATAAATTTTAGAATAAAAGGAAGTCATGAAAAGTTAAATGGTCCTAGAAGGTCAAAATTAAGGAGCAGGATGGTATGTTGGCACTATGAAAAGACTAGGCATACAAAGAAGGATTACTGGTCTCTTTAGAATAAGAACAAAAATTAAGAATATACCAAGGAGGTGAATGTGGAAATAGGTAATGTTTGTTAGGATGCATTAATTCTCTCCACTGATAATATTATTGAGTCTTGGGTTTTAAATTCAAGGGCTTATTTTCATGCTACACCATATAGGCATTATTTTATTGATTATGCTCAAGGGGATTTTGGACATGTTTATCTTGGTGATGATGAGCCTTATATCATAGTAGGAAAAGGAAGTGTTCATATCAAGATGTAGAATGGGAACACTTGGCTACTAAAGGATGTTAGGCATGTGCCTAAGTTGAAAAGGAATTTGGTATCCATAAGATAGATAGGTAGTGAAAGTTATATGGTGACATTTATAGAATATTCTTAGAAGGTTACTAAGGGTGATCCTATGGTAGAAAGAGGTAACAAGGTTGGTACCCTATATTTATCAAGTAGTGCTGACTATTATAAGCTAGTTGTTGCAGTTATAGATGCAACTTTGTGGCATGATAGCCTCTGTCACATGAGCCAAAAGGACATGCAAATTTTGAAGGATTGGTTGCCTAAATTGAAAGGGTATAAATTATATTTTTATGAAGATGTGTGTTTATAAAATAGAAAAGGGTAAAGTTTCTCAAGGTTAGACTTATGAGGAAAGAGAATAAGTTAGAGCTAGTTCATTTAGATGTATGGGGGTTGGCTTAGGTATCTTCTATTGGTGGGTCATCTTATTATGTCACTTTTATTGATAATGCAACTAGGAAATTTTGGGTGTATGGAATTAGGATAAAATATAATCTATTTGATACATTTAAAATATGGAAAGCCTTGGTTGAGAATGAAATAGGTCTCAAGTTAAAATGTTTCAAGTCAAATAATAGTGGGGAATATTGTAGAAATGAATTTTTTGATAATTGTTCAAGGAATGGAAGTCTTAGATAGATAGTTTCAATAAATCCATAGCATAATGTAGTGTCAAAAAGTATGAACAAGACTATCATGGAGCATGCTAGGAGTATGAGGTTGCATGCAGGACTACTTCTTCAATTTTGGGCAAAAGTAGTAAACATGATTATATATCTAATAAATAGAGGACCTTGATCTTATTTGGATGGAGGCATATCTCAGAAATCTTGGTTTGGTAAGAAAGTTGATTACTCATTCCTTAGAATATTTGGCTATGAAACCTTCATTCATATTAATAAAGATGATAGGACCAAGTAAGAGGCTAAGTCTAAAAAATTCACCTTTATTGGTTATAATAAAGATGACTTTGGTTTCCAGATTGGGAGTCTTAAGGACAAGAAAATATGTCTATCTATGGATGCTATCTTTAATGAAAAATTCATGTATAAACATCAGTTTCAAGATCAAAAAGAGGATTCTATTAAAGAGTACACAGTGTTGAGGGACATTGCAGATGATAAACTATCCAAGAAAATATAGGCATCACTCCACAAGAAACCCAAACTCCTATGGTGAGAAGTTATTTTAGGGTAAGAAGGGAACCTAAACATTTTTCTCCATCTCTTAATTATTTATTACTCACTGATAATGGACAGATAGAGTGCTTTGAAGAAGTAATGTAGGTAGATGTCAGAAAGAAGTGGGAGCAAGCAATAGTTGAGGAGCATCAATCTCTCATGAAAAATTAGAGTTAGGATTTGGTAAACCCACCTAAAGGTAAGAGAGTATTACAGAACAAGTGGGTGTGCAAAATTAAAGAAGATGATCGAGGTAAGAAAAGTTAAAAGTCTTATTTGGTGGTAAATGGGTTTGCATAGAATAAGGTAATTGATTTCGATGAGATATTTTCCCCACTAATAAAGATGGATTCTATTAGGACTATTCTTGAGATAGTGGCAGTGGAAGACTTGCACTTAGAGTAGCTAGATGTGAAGATTACATTACTTCATGGTGATTTAAAGGACTTATATATAGAGCAGTCATAAGGATATGAGGTCACAAGAAAAAAGAACATGGTGTGCAAACTAAAGAAGATCTTGTATGGCCTAAAACAAGATCCACAATAGTCATACAATAAATTTGATACTTTTATTTTGGAGCAAGGATACTCCATGTGTCATTCAGACCATTATGTATATATCAATAAGTTTGATGATGGTGATTAAATTATTCTATGTTTGTATATGGATGGCATGTTGGTTGCAGGTAAAAACATGCAAGAAATAAAGGTACTCAAAGAAAAATTTAGTAATTCCTTTGTTATGAAATATTTGGGAGATACAAAATAAATCCTTGATATGAGAATAACTTGGGATAGGAAGGAATGAAAGTTGAAATTATCCTAGGAAGAGTAAATTAAAAAGGTCTTGGAGAGGTTTAGCATGCAGGATGTTAAACTGGTTGGGACTCCTTTGGCAAGCCATTTCAAGTTATCAAAGGAGTAGTGTCCTAAGTTAGAGGAAGAGAGAATAAATATGTCACATGTACCTTACTCATCAATATTTGGTAGCTTGATTTATACCATGGTGTGCACTAGGCCAGATATTGCACATGTAGTGGGAGCATTAAGTAGGTACATGAGTGATCTAGGTAGAGAACACTAGAAGGCAGTGAAGTGGATCCTTTAATATTTAAGAGGGACCATGGGGATAGTTTTAATCTATGATGGATTGGAAACCGCTTTACATGGTTATGTTTATTTAGACATGGCTAGAGATTTAGACAATATGAGTACAAAAAGATATGTACTTATTATATGTGATATAGTAATGAGCTAGATTTCATGCTTATAGAAACTTGTGGCTTTGTCATCCATAGAGGTTGAGTATGTTGATGCCATAAATGCAATAAAAGAGATTATCTAGTTATAGTAGTATCTTGAAGAGTTGATTCATAAGTAGGAGGAAGGGAAACTATATAGTGATAGTTAGAGTTTTATACATTGATCAAAGAACTCCACTTTCCACTCTCAGATGAAGCATATACAATTGAGGTACCATTTTTATCAAGATAGCTCTGAAGTAATAAAAGTTAAAGCTTATTAAGATTCATACCGTTCAAAATCCTATAGACATGATGACCAAGGTTGTCACAAGGGAGAAATTAAACCTATGTTCAGTTTCAATTAGACTTCACAAATGATAGTGAAGGGTTGAGAAACCTACTCAGATGAAATCAACCTTCAAGTGGGAGATTGTTATGCTATGGAGCCTATTTCTAAATTCAAATGTATTTCAAATATTGTACATTTAAAATATACTATACACTTTTTATGTATTCTCATCGAGGTTTTATACACTCTTTATGTATTTTTTGGACCCCCTTAATGGGGAACAATTTTGGGTTGACTTAGCCCATGGTTTTAGTACCCATTATTTTGTAAAACCACTATGTGGTTACCTATTGATGAATTATAGATGTAGTAGGTAATACATCAGATTAAAAATTGGGTTTTGAGAAGGAAGAATAGAGTATGTGAATTCAAGTGTGAATTCAAGATATTTTGTAGAGTGTAGCTCCAAATAATATTTGTGATTGTAATTGTGAGAAGACTAATCTGAGAGTAGATTGTACTCTTTTGGCTTGTAATAAAATTTGAGCAAGTGTTTTTTGGTGGATATATCCTAGATTGGGTGAATCATGTTAAATATTTTTGTATTGTTATGTATTTTTATTTGTTTTATTTATGCATCTCTATTCATATATCTTATTACTATGATTCTATGAAATTATTCTGCATTAATTTATAATTTATTCTTAACAATCAAAAACTCATAAAACATGCTCAATGAAGTCTAAATCAAAAATATATAATACATTAATTAGTTGGGTTATAACATTCTCCCTCTCTTAAAGAGGATTCATCCCCATGAATTATCAATCATCGAAGGAACAATATTACCTATAAAATGTCTACTTACCAAGTATCATTCTTTTGCAACATTTTTTAAAATCTTCCAAAGTGGAAATCTCAACCTTACCTTGTTGGTAGTTTAATTATAGCTATCATAATAGACATGTCTCTCTTTTTAATCATGTCAAAATATCTTTAACTTAGGTACCATTGCAACACTGATATGATTAAAAAATTTATGATAGGCATATTATTTTAGCATTATATTCCATGTATAATCACATGTGTGCCTTACAAGGACATTTGTTACAATAATAAGGTAATACAACTCTTTTGAAATAGGGTTATTGACCAAACCTTCCCTTACCTTATGTAGTCATATAAAATTTCCAAATTGGTAGTTTGAATGTGGCTTGTGACACCCCATCCATAGGTCCCTTTGGCATGCTCATGTGACCCTTCTAGACACCTTTTTACTCATTAATAGTCATCTAGAACCTTCTAGATAGTCATTCCACCTCAGCCAAATAGTATTCCCTATGCCAATCTTAATCCCCTAGGTCTCGAGCCTATATGATAGGAGCACCCCCTTTGGACTATAGTGCTAGGCACCAAAGTGTCCTATTTTTGGTGCTTCTATCCATTTGCATTTTAAGCCCCAATGGTCATTTTCATCTAGTTTTTATCCTTAATTAGGTTGGCCTAGCATGAATACATTTGACCCATGACCAATTATTCCCTATAAAATCCCACTAAAAGCTCATTTACAAAGGAGGGGACCAAAATTACAAAGCAATCAAGAATACAAACAAATCACTAAGGCAAACTTCCCTATTCTTTGTATACAATTACCCAACATAGAAACAAACATACTCAAATCCTCATACTAGTCCCTATCCACCTCAAACACTACCAAATTAGAATTTACATATGTATCACACTATTACATAAAGCACATAAGGTGGGAAAACTACATATAGCTTGATCCTTCTTCAGATTATTGGTATGTAGGTAGCATACCCATACAAGGGTTGTGGATTTCACATTCAGTAAATCTTACACACTATTCCCCCTCTTTCTCACATGACTCAAATATCACTTTATCATTCATGATGGAGGGTTAGGGTTTAAAGACAAAACTAGCTCCACGATGAGTTTCATTGACAATCAACACTCAATTTTTCACAAGTATGCTAACACAAGCACAATGTAACTATCCAAAAAGTTTTAGGTCTCTATGATCAGTTTGGATAAAAACAACATCAGACACCAAAGCATCCACTTTTTGGTGCTCTTATCCTTTTGTTGAAAAAAATCTAAATTTAATTTTATGACACCTTCCTAGTCTTTCACAGCCATTTTCAACCTTTGTTCAACTGTCTCAATCTGTTATCCATTTAAGTTATATTTCTTCCTATTTATTGCTATTTTTAGAAAGATGAAAAAGATAAATAATTACATAAATTAGTATTGTGATTATTTTTATATTCTATACTAATTTATTAATCCAAACCCTTAACTAAAATTGGAATAAAACTCCATTATTCCCAAATAATTTAAATCATTTGGTAAACCTGACTTACTTTGTTTGCACATAAAAACCCTAGGAAAAATTCCATTTTTTATTTTATAAATATTATTCTAATTTTTCTTGTATATATAAATCATAATTTCACATTCAATTTATAAAATTCACCATAGTAATTTTTTAAAAACATTTATTTTAAACCGTAGTTGAATATACTAGGTCCCTATGTTTTTGAGGTATCACTTTACATATTAGTAATCTTCATATCCTTTCTATGCATATTCTAATTTGTTGTTTTTAAGACTTTATATTTCCTTTATTCAGTACTTTCCTTCCATCACGTTTTTCTTATTACAACTTATTGAAAAAACTACAATCCACTTTTGCTTTATTTTCCTATTTTAACAATGGCCCAATATACTGACTTTGAAGAAACTAATAAGAGGAAACTTCAAGACCTTTTAAGTAAAAATATTGATTTATAAGATGATATGCTTAAAATATTACAAGAAGAACAACAAAAATCAAGCAATGGTTTTTCCTCTCAAATTATAGAACAACCAATTACAAATGACACTACAGGGGCAACTATGTCTCAATAACCCCCCTATAGCATCCCAACCTTCATATGTGGCACCACCAATTATGGTTAGTAAATATTCACCTCTTTATGTGGCTACCCTTGTCCAAGAGATCAAATATATTTAATTCAAGGTGCTACATCTTGAGCAAGGTGCCTCTAGACCAACACAGGATTTGGACTCTTTTTCTCTACTTCATATACCATTGGCATGCCATATTGATTCTACACCCTTGTCACCAAGTTGTGTTCAACCCAAGCTCACTCTATATGATGGAAAGGGTGATCCAGAGACACACTTGAGATATTTTCACATAGCATGCTTTGATTATGTGCCAAATGACTGGTTACTAACCAAGTTATTTCCATATAGTTTAAAGGATTATGTTCTAGAATGGTTCTATAGTCTACCAAATCAGTTAATCAAAGCACTTTATCCTTTAGCTAACATGTTCCTAGATAATTTTATCATTAACATATGTGACAAAGTTTCTTATGCCCAAGTTTCACAATAAAAACAAAGGTTAAATGAGCATATTATAGATTATGTTCTTAGATATAATACTATCTTGGATAAAATGACTAGCCCCATGGCTGATCAAGAATTACAAGACCTCTTCAAACAGAGTCTTCTTCTAGCTTTGCATGAGTCAATAATGTTAAAAAAAAAAATCTTCCTTCATTGAATTATGTCATACACTAAAGGAAAGGGAAGCCAAATTACTTTCAATGGGCAAACTCAAGTAGATAAGCATATCAAAAATAATAAACAAGAGTAATAATAAAGTCCAATATAAAGTAAAGGTTCATGATAGAAAAAGTCAAAATAAACCTATAATTAATGTCACTTCAAAGCCCCCTCTATGACTAGGTTTATCAACACCTCCTCAGTGAGCCTTTACCAATCTACCAGTATCTCCATCTAGAGTCTTACAATATCTATTGGATTGCAATATCATATCTCTCCCTCTTATACAATAAAGCCTCTTCCATGAGGATATGATCAAAATTCATTCTATGATTTTCATGAGGCACCAAGCCATAGAACAAATAAATTCATCAATTTATGACATAAGATATAGGACTTGATAGATAGCAACCTTATTAATCTTGGCACTCTAGTTGAGCCTACTCAAGTAAAGCAAACACAAGACAAAGCTTTAAAAAATGTTCTCAAATCCTTTCCCATAGAATTCTAAATAGGAGATAGAGGGCGCATCAGGTGTTCACCATACATATCATGCATATCCTCCACTAGCTACATACCAGGCACCTTTAATTGAGTCACATCCTTTGAGTAACATGATTGTTGTGTATAATTTTAGATTTTCAACTAGACCTTCAATCTCCTTTTTAGAGTAGGAGATAGTTGAGGATGATTTGGATTACTATGCACTCTTTATCAAAGCCTACATTGATCACCATCTAATTCATAATGTTCTCATAGACAATAGATCCAGTGTGAACATGTGCACCATGACATTACTTTAGCATTTAAGATATTTAAAGTAGGATATCACCCCAATAGACATAGTTATTATTCGATTTAGTGGGTACATATAGAGTTTATTGGGTGAGATTATACTTCTTCTATAGGTTGGTATAGCACATATGGCTACACCATTTACTATTATTCCTAGTATAGGAGTCTTCAACATGTTTCTTGGTCAACCATAGATCCAAAAATTTTGTGCAGTACCTTTTATAGTTCACAGATACATGAAATACATTTATGATAATTAGATTGTTATAGTTGGTGGAGTTTCATATGAGTTACCACTCCCCACTTTAGAGCCATCTCCTACTCTATAATCACTAGTTTTATCTTCTCTACTAGTTATAGTTCTTCCTCCAGTTAAAATTCAAACATAATCAAGGCCTCCCTCACCAGCACAAAGAGTTCATACACTTCCATGGAGGCCTCTCTTAGAGTGACCACTACATCAATGATAGTTTTAATAATCTAGATAATTTCTAGCTATAGTATTCACACCTAAGGTATTATCATTGAGGTATTATGCCTCTACACATAGAACACATTTTTAGAGAGCTTATTCTACTACCACATGGGTCCCTAAGAGCCCCACAGTTGCATCCACTTCTCAGATTTATAGGGGGACCCCATAGTCGGTTTCCACTATAGATATTTCAAAGCACTTACAGCATACACAACTTTTAGAGTCAGTCTCATCCCTTTCATCATGCTTCATGATCATGCATGATCCTTATCCTTGATACAAGATACCATGATAGGGAATTTCTTATGAGATTCATTAGCTAGTATCGTTTCTTCTTAGTCTTTCTTGTACATAATTTCTTAGCTTACTTGTACATAGTTTCTTTCTACTTGGACATAATTTATTTCATTACTTTCTTATACATAGTGTCTTTTTGCTTACTTATACATAGCTTATTTCAAAATACCAAAAATAAAACAATATCTCAAAATATCAAAAACAATACAACATTTCAAAATACCAAAAATAATATAACATGTCAAAATACAAAAACATTCAAATAAAATAAAATACCAAAAAACTTTTCAACTGTATGGATTATCCATGCTTCACATTTATACTATCATGATAGAATTACAATTTGTTTTTTTATACTATTGTTTGTCAATTTATCTACATTATCATGCTTCACTTGATATTTTTTGAGTGTATTCAGTGACATCCATATCCTTGATTGCTTCACTGTACCCATTGAGGGGGCATCTTACTTTTACATTTGAGACATACATCGACATATCTACCCACTAGGGGTATCTTCTACATGACTACACCATCCAGGTTGTCATTCTTACACCACACACTCTAGTTATCATGTTGATGTATATTAATTACTAGATTACATAGATTATTCTATCGACACTCACTAGTATAAGGCACTTGTGTATTTCTTAGCATCTACTTAGTCTTATACTACATGTTTTGCATACTTTCACTTCATGCTTTGATCATTTAGATGTGATAGTGTTTCTAGTAGTTACATGCCTTCCTTTCTTGCTTTGAGTAGCTATATGTGATTACATTTCTTAGTTCTTATTTTTTTACTTGTGTGTGCCTTAGGACATTTACCAATGTCCTTTTTCTTGTACTCTTGTATATGCTTATGGCCCTTATGCCAATCTTTCTTATTTTTAATTATATGTGTATGTGGGAATTTTAACATGCCTTGTATTCTTTATTTTCCAATTTGAGTGACATGTGTCCATGTCCCTTGTTTTCTTGGCCCCTTGGCCTCTTTTGTATGCTTCTTTCCTTATGTGTGTGTTTGCTTGTTTGATTCTTAATTTTTTATAATGCCATGATCCATATCATGCATTATCTTGCCTTCTTAGATGCAATGATGGACATAGTTATCCATCCCTTATTAAAAACTAACCAAATTTCCAATTTTAATTTAGTATATTGTACATACTATTACATTGTTATATCTATCTAGGCATACCCCTGTTGATCTAACAATCTCCAATACAAACTATGTTATATCTTGAGACATATTTTAAATCATCATTGATATATCATGTATTTCATAGCATAACACACTTTCAGGGCTCTTTCTTCTGAGTATAGTCATTACATGATCTTCCTACCTACCCTCAAAAGAGGGGGCAACATATAGGGTTTTTATCATAGAGATCAAAGCCTTTTACTGATCAAAATCAATTTTTAGAACAATCAAAACAACAATCAGAGTTTAAAACAAATAGAACATATCTAAAAAATAATGATGAATACAAAAAATTCATCAAAAACAATAAAAAGAGTGCCATATTTAGACTAGTGTTAGAGACCAAAGTGTCTACTTTTGGGTGCTCCTATCCAAATAATTAAAAACTCAAAATTTTCAAACATAGATAGAAAGCTAAGGTCAATTATAGTTTTTTAACTATATTTTAGTTTAAATTGGGTAGTTTTAATACATTTTTACTTAGATTATCTAGATATTAGGGGCATCATGGGTGGCATGATGGCTCTTGCTTCTAGTTTTAGATTGGGCAGTGTTTCACTAAATTTTGTCCATTTTAAGTCTAAAGGAAAATTGAAAGAAGGATGGGGATAAGAGATTATGATGAACCTAGATTTGGTTTGTGCATTATATCTAGATGTTGTGAGAACTCCTCTTTGGTTGGGGAAGACTACCTACAAGTAAGAAAACACTACCATAAGATGTTTGTTAGTAGTCAAATGAGTGGGTTGCCAAGCTACACACTTGTTCTAGGAAGTGTGAAACTTTCTTGGAGATGACAGTCCACTTTTTAGAGACAAAAGAGTAATAAATAACTAAAAGAGAGTTAAAGAGAGAGTGAAAGAGAGATAATATTACCATTATTAACAACTTATATGTAGTAAAGAGTGACAAGGTGTAGGTGATGTACTTTGTTTATATTTTAGAAGTTGTCCAGGTAGGTTTTAAAGAAGCTAGGGTATCCATAGTCACTGACATTGATAGAGGAATGATCGATATTAGTTATACTACCAGGGTTAGTAGTGAGGTGGTTGATGTTAGTTAGGATACCAAGGTTGGTATGGGAAATAATTGTCTAAGAGTTTGTAAAAGTCTTTTCTAGGTCTAGGAAATGGTTTGAATTAGGTTTGGGAGGTTGGGAGAGTTATGAGAGATATTATGACTTGGATAGATCTAGTCAGAGGTTTGGTGTGTCAAGTTAAGGGGAACAAGTGAGGAAGCTTTGTAACTCTCTCATGAGGGTTTGATTAGAAGTGCATAAAGCAATGCATACTAGATATAAAGAAA
Source organism: Torreya grandis (assembly GCA_037957365.1). Lineage (NCBI taxonomy): Eukaryota > Viridiplantae > Streptophyta > Pinopsida > Cupressales > Taxaceae > Torreya > Torreya grandis. Next base: position 254,669 of record JARHVA010003430.1, read on the forward strand.
TAGAAAAATAGATGTTTTAAAAGACTTATAGAATAAGTGATGTACTTAGTTGTGGTTACTGAATGATATGTGCCAAATTGATGATCCCTAATAGGGAGTCCAAACTTGAATGCCTAAATAGAGAGAACAAGTGAGTGTTTTTTGTCCTCAAGAGCTCAGTTGCTGATCATGATTAACTTACATAAGATGATTGTAAGCTAGGATGTCAAAAATAGAATGTCGAGAGCTTGAATGAGAGTAAGAATGAATTTTCTTAATTTTTGTTGACTTGAACTTTAGGTTGGAGTTTAGCTTATATTACTGATGTCAGTGATCCCACCGACATTGACCATGGGTTGACTGATGTTGATGGCCCTAGAATAGGTAAACCTTACTATTTTTGGCCTATTTTCTATTTTTGTTAGTGCCAAGTGTGACACCTATTATAAAATGGTAAAAATAAAAGGTTATGAAGGAGGTAGTTGATTAGGAATTTAGTTTGGAAGTGGGAATAAGTCTTGGGTAGTTAGAATGAGGGAACCAGGTCTTGAGGTGACTCATTAGGTGAGAATTAGTCATAGGGTGAGGTGGCTAGGTAAGGTGGCAATAAGGGATTTTAATTAACTTAATTAAGTATTTTAAATTAATTAAATGTGTGAGGGGTAAAAGTATGGGTTAGGGAGATTATTTTTATTATTGAAATGGGCTTAAGGGGGTTTTGACATAGGGAATTACACATGTGTGTGTGACATAATTTTGGTGTCTACATTTTCCCCTTTTGTCTTGTAATTTGTACTGGCATATTGTAAGACAAAAATAGGAGTTATATGCTCCAACTATTAGATGAGGTATCCCCCTTCAAAATGGGAATTGATGGAGGAGAAACTAGAATTGAGTATCGGTTTGATAAAAGGGTAATTGGGTGAATGGTGGAGAAGTGAGTATCGCTGCATATGCATATATTATAATGAGATATAGTAGATAAATTTAAGAATAGGCAAGGTTAAGGAGGACTCAAATAGACGTAACCAAAGCATATCTTGTAAGTGATAGCTGATAGGTCAAAACAATCAAAGTTATAGCTCTAATGGTTAATGTGTCCCAGGTATCCAAGGTAGGAAGTGCCCCTAGGAAACATAAAAGGGTTGAATGTGATAGTATTATCTTGGTTTCCATCTACAACACCTAATATACATGCATGCACACAATAGACAACTATAGTATAATAGCATAAGTGGTCAAGACAAGCAATGCCAGGTTGGTGTAAAAGGGTCAATAAGTGAGGAGATACTTGTGATCTCCAAGCAAAGTCATCATGGATAAAGATTTAAGAGATATCCAATGGCATTTATCATGGTTAGGGGAGATATATTTGATCTCTAATTGCCCCAAGTTATAGGTAAAGTTTGAAAATTTGGGATTGTTATGTTGTTGAAAATAGTATTAGAATGGTGTTGACATTAGTTACATTTGCTGATATCAGTAATAGAAAGTGTTGATGTTGATAAATTTAGGGTAACATTGTTGATGTTGGTAGGTGTAAGCACTGACATTGGTAAGTTAGGTCAAGAATGCCAACATCAGTGGCTGACCAAACCTAACAAAAGGGGGTTTAGTGGCCAACCAAAATCATTTGTAACTTTATGATTAAAGAGGAGAAATAGAGATTATACATTGATTTGAGATGGCATCTCAAGGAGGGGACCCAAGGGGAGGTGCACCACCATAAGTGCTAGTGGTGCCAACCAGGAGGAGATGGAGAGATGAGGTAAGAGCCTTTACTATTTGGTTTGAAGTTTGATTTTGGTATTTGTAATTTTTAGGCTAATTGAGAGGTGGGGGTGTAGAAAATGTTAGTGGAGGGGTAAAAAATAAGTTAAGGTAGTTGTAGGATAAGTTAGGGGGTTTTATGGGTAGTTTTTTAGGTGAAATGGGTAATTTTAGGTGTGGGACATTCAATATTAGGGCTAAACTAGTCACTAATATCAGAGAGGTCCACTGACATCAATCGATATGGAACCAAGGTTAATAGGTTCTTGTCAATGTCAACTAGTACATAGGCCTATAAAGTGTTAGTGTTGGCATTAGTGTTGATGTAGGTGACTATACTAAAGTATAAAAATAGGAGAAAGGGTGAGTTTAGATCTCCAGTGGAAGTAGTCAACTATCCTAATGGTTGAGCTAGCCTTAGAAGACCCTGTGTTGACTGAGAGCTACCTACATTGCCTAATTTAGGGTCTAAGGCCAATGTAGTTCTCCTAGAGCCTAGGAAAAAAGGGTCTAAAAAGGTTTGATAGGGGAAATGGGTAAAAAGGCAAGTTGAGATAGGTTGAGAGGTCTAGAGATTAAAAGATAGGTCATAGTGTCAAGAGTCAAGGATATAGGTTGTGAGGCCTAGAGTTGTGATAGGCAGGTAGGCCTAGGGTAGTTAGTGAGGTGGGTCTATAGCCAAGCTAACCTTAGAAGACCCCATGTTGACTGAGTGCTACCTAGATAGCCTAGTTTATGGCCTCAAGCCAATGTATTTCTCTTAAAGAGAAAGGAAAAAGGTAGTGATAGAGTATATTAAAGGGTATGTTACTTGAGTTGTGTGTGTATGGATGTAGGTGAGGATGGAGATGACATTATGAGATCATCTACTAAGGCTATTAACATACACAAGGATGGATGTCACTCTAGATGAATGGGAGTATATGGTGGTTGTGGGGTTAGGAGGAGTGTGATGATACTATCAAGTCACTTGGGATGTGTCCCTGATGATAGCATTGATTGAGAGGTGGGATCACACCACCAACACCTTCCATCTACTAATTAGAGAGTTGATAGTGACTTAAGAGGATGTGTATAGGATTTTACAGCTACCACTCTAGGGTGAGGAGCTTTTTACATGTTTGAGAGAGGAGCATGATATACACATGGTCACCTTATATGGAAAGCGTGTCAATGAGGTGACTTAACACTCTATGAGTTTCCCATTAGAGCCACTCTATATGGCTAATGAGGAGTAGCATCTTCTGAGCATCTTGATGATGATCAAGATCATAGTGTATACATTACTAGATGTAGATGGTGGGATATTTTTGATTGCATTGATAGGTGTGCTTACATAGATGGTTGAGTAATGGACCATTTTTTCCTGGGGTCTACTATTTGTGGTGTAATTATATAGAGATATATGGAGTTTGAGGCTGTGATGGTGATATAGTTCATGTGTCAGCCATCTACTACACTATTAAGCATATGAGCACATCATGGTGACATGACCATTGGGGTTACCTACCACTATATTGGCTAGCTTTAGGGTTGGTTTTAGATGATGGAGAAAGGTTATGGCATAGACCCAAGTGGATGGTGTGGTTCAAGACATTGCCTATTTAAGGCACGTGATTAAGAGATTGATCCCTATAGATATTTTATGGAGACCATATCTGACATACCTAGTTTTTAGAGGATAGGCACAACAACTTGTTAGGTTTTAGAGCTCACTATGGATTAGGGGGAGATGGGCTAGTGAGTTGGAGATGGTACTCATGGTATGGGTTAGGAGGTAGTTTAGTCTACTGTAGGATATTCTACCTACCTTCCCTCGATATAGGAGGGATGACATAGAGGCACCCCTAGCATTGCCCTAGGAAATAGATGGGCTAGATTTTGAGGAGCTACTAGTAGGGCTAGGTGTTGGAGACCTAGGGTACATAGTGGCCTATATAGCTTGGTGGGTAGAATTACATCTATTTGTAGAAGTCAAGAGGCCACCACCAAATTTATAGGGGTTGGTTAGAGAGGGATGTAGTAGTACAGGGTTGAGATACAGTAGTGTAAGCTCAAAATGTAGTAGTGTAGGTTTGAGAGATAGCCCAAGCATAGGTTTTAGCCTTATAGGGGTAGGTGGTGATGTTGTAGGGTCATATTGGGGGTCTATATGGCCAAGTTACAAAACTACAAGGCTATTTTATTATTTTATAGTGTTAGGTGATTGTAGTGATAGTAGAGAGAGATAGTCTGAGATCAGTAGGCCAAGATACTCCTCCTCCTCCACTAACATAGGGATTAGTACAGGTTAGACCATCATCAAGTGCAATGGGACCTCCAAAAACTATGTCTAGGGAAAGATATTCAAATGCCCTAGATGAGATTGCCTATTATGAGAGGGTGATTAGAGAGTTCTCATAGATTCAGAGATATTTAGATTTTAAAGAGTAGGATAGGTTGATGTCTTGTGTGATAGCTTATAGCTCATGCAGATGTAGATGGGAGGAGAGTGATGATGACACTACCTCCTCATGACCATGAGGAGAGCTTTGAGGACCTTGAGTGTTAGAGTTTGCCAGTTTTGATTAAAAATTTTATATGTATATCGGCCTATGAGCCAAAGAAGTGAGATGTATATTTTGAGAGAGAGATATGATTTTATGATGATGTAGATGATGATTATTTTGACCTCACACACACACACACACACATATACATGAGATGTTTATTTATTGTGATTTTGAGATGTAATTATGGATGATGATGATGATGATATGGATGACAATTATTTTATGCTATGTTAATTTGATGTTAATGATGATCAAGTTGGTTGAGTTAGACTAGCCTTTCCCATATATGTAATGGTATATTCATAGTTGGTTGATTAGTTTCATCTTAGCATTTTTCCATATTTTGTGATGGTGTATGCTTAAAATGAATAGATTGGTTATGTTAGTTTATTTTAGAATTTTTCCATATTTGTGATGGTGTATACATAAAAATAAATTGAGTAGGCTTTGTTAATGTTAGTATGAGATTGTTTCTTTCATCTCAAATAGATATATCGATATGTGATGTGGATGGGAAAGTGAAGAGGAAAAATTCTCATGTATTTGGCAAAGACCATAATTTAGAACATAAATAGGCTCAGGAAAATGAGCCTCTTTCATGCATTATATCTTTGAACCATTGTGTTTGTTAGAGAAGCATCGTGTTTACCTTATATTAAGTGAGATTCACATTCCCTTAAAATATTATGAGGGGGAAAAGGGTAAAATGAGGAAAAAATGTTTGGGTATCATAATATACAAAGTAGAGATGATATGCCCCTTTTGTGGGTGACTCGAGAGCTACTGTAGGCAAGTCCATGACTTAAAGCTTTTTTTTGTGTAAGCTGATCAATGTGGGAAGTCTACAATGGGATTTTAAATGGGATTTTTTATCCTAAAAATCTATGAGAAGCAAGTTTCATTTTTTTTTCCCTTTGAGAACAAAGCTTGGCTTAGCCACCCTTCAAGGGAGTGATCTAAGCATTTTTTTTAATTTTAAATAGTTGTCCTTCAATGGAGAAATCTATTGATAGTAGAAAAGGGAAGTTATGTAACTATCCTTCAAGGGAGAAATATAAATTGAAAAGCATGACCTAAGACTTTATAACTTTTTCAAATATCCCATTTTTTTTACTTTTAGTCATGGACAAGACTATAGAGGCTTAAGAGTTTTCCATTTTGAGGACAAAACCATACCACTCTGTAAGTTAACTAAGTGTATAAGAGTAAGGGTGAAGAGGAAGGGAAATGAATGTAATAGGGATGCTCAAGAGATGAGCTCAAGTTACACACAAAGTAAAGTGACACTCATTTAACGAAAGAATGGTCATAAGTGCAAGGCATTTAAAGGCTCAAGTTCTGGTCTTCCTTCAAAAGAAGACAAGTGATAAGTTCCTGAGCCATACTTATGAGTTATTATATAAGGTCCAAGCCAATTATGAGCAAACTTACCCCATTTGATTTTCTTCATGTTCATCACGTGTTGATTTTCTTATAAGACGAGATCTCTTATATTGAAATGTCACTTTTTAAGGTTTTTTTTATAATAATGTTTGATATGCTCTTGATAGATTTGGAGGTGGTTGAGGGCTATGAGATGGTGTTCATCAAGAAATTCAAGTTGAGCCAAATGTTCTTGGTGAAAGTCATCATTAGTATGTCTTATAGATAAATGTGAAGAGAAGGAATTTGGACATCAAGAGGAAAAATAGCCTTTGTCCCATATACCAATGAAAAAGGTGTAGCACCCATAGGGGTTCAAATGTTAGTGCAGTAAGCCCATAAAGAAAAAGGAATGTGTGTGTGCCAATCCTTTCTCATATCATTGACTACCTTCATTAGAATTTTGGTCAATGTTTTGTTAGAAGCTTCTACCTTTCCATTATCTTAGGGATATTATGGTGATGAGAAGCTTAATTTGATTCCAAATGTATCTCAAAGACTTTAAATAGTCTTGTTTTTAAAATATTTATCATTATCTATTATAATCTTATAAGGGACACCAAAATTATAGATGATGTGATGGTTGATGAAGTCAACAATTTTGTCAGCTTTAGTGTAGATGAGAGGGATGGCCTCGACCCACTTGGTGAAGTATTCAGTGGCAATAATGATAGAATGATGATGGAGGGATGAATAAGGGTTAATCTCTCTAATTAGATCTAAGCCCCATTAGGAGAAGGGCCAAAAGTCTTTGGTGAATTTTAATGCATGACTAGGAATGTGAAGGAAGTTATCATGTTGTTGACACTTGACACAATGCTAAATGTAATCAGCACAATCTTGATGAAGTGTGGGCTAATAATAACCTAGTCAAAGGATACACTTAGCAACTACACGATCATTGAAATACCCACCAAAAATCCCATCATGGAATTCCTTAATAGTGAATGGAATCTCAATACTAGTGAGGCATCTAAGGAGAAGACCATCAAAACCTTGTTTGTAGAGAAGTCCCCCTAGTATAGTATAATGAGAGGAATGCTTTATGAAGGCCTATTTCCCATTATTAGAAAGATTAGAAGGGGTAATAGAGAAGGAAAGATAATCCATGAGTTATTTTTACCATAATTCTTATGGGTTGGCTATTACATTTATAACAAAGAGGATGTTAGCTGAGACATAGGAGGGTAATGTTAAGCGATGCATAGTGACATAGATTGTTAAAGAGGAGGATGGAGAGGGTATGTGTGAAGCAAGGGAAGCCATCATTTTAACAAACTTATTTGTATATTGAGGAATATTTTACAAGAAATAAGAGTCAAATGATCCCAATATCATAACTACATGATGTTTATATTGTTGTAGAATTTCATTTTTACATAGGTAGGAGCCATTAACCTAGTTAACCATTAGTTGAGAATCACAAAAAATGGTTATGGATTTGATATCTAAGATGAGAGTTTTTTGAAGTCTTAGAATCAAAGCCTCATATTTGACCATATTATTAGTGTATTAAAAATATAGTTTAAATGACAAAGGCATAGGCTCACCATCTAGAGGAATAAGAATGAACCCCACACCCCTACCATGTTGACATTTAGATATATCAAAGAACATCATCATTTTATAGGAGATGTCATCAGTGGAGAGCGTTGTAATATATTCATTAGGGAATTCAAGGTTTAAAGGCTTATTGTGGTAAAAGGGTATTATCTAACTAGTCAGTGATTATTTTCCCTTTAATAGACTTTTGTTAAATGAATTCTAAGTCAAATTCATTAAGAATCATGAGCCATCAAGCTACATGTTGGTTGTGATATGGTTTAGAATGCATGTATTTGAGGGGATTAGTATGGGTGACCACATAGGTTTTGTGATTTAGGAGATAATGGAAAAGCTTGGAGGCAAAAAAGACCAATACAAGGAAAACAATTTTAGTGTGGGTATATCAACTCTCATAATCAATAAGTGTGTGGCTTATGTAATAAAACTCCTAGTCTCGATGTTGGTCATCTTGATGTGTAATCATATCACCTATAGAATGGTCTATTGTGGAGATGTATAGGTAAAAAGGTTTATTTCCTTAGGTGGAATAATAATTGGTGGGGAAAGGAGGTATTGTTTAAGTGCATCAAAAGCTTCTTGGCAATCTATATTCCAAATGAAGGAGACATCCTTTTTAAGGATATTTTGAAAGGGTTGGCAGTAATCTAACAACTGAGAAATGAAGTAGAAAATTAACTAAAGTTTTCCTTATAGGTTTCAGAGTTGTTGATATTAGTAGGTGGAGGAATCTCTAAGATTTCTCTAACCTTAGCAAGATCAACCTCGATACCATAGAGATAAATGATAAAACCTAAGAGTTTACTGAAAAGAACATCAAAGACACATTTATTTGGGTTTCATCAAATATTATATTGGAGGAGACAAGTAAATATGGTTTTGAGAATCATCAAGTGTTCTTGACAAAGTTTAGACTTGTCGAGTAAGTCATCCACGTAATCTTTCATTATTTTGTGTAAGAGATCATGGAAAATGTAGGTCATGGTGCGTTTTTAGGTTACACCAGTATTATTTAGGCCAAAATCATGACTCAATAATAGAAAGTCCCCCATGGGGTAATAAAGGTTGTCTTGTGTTGATCCTTAGGAGAAACTAGGATTTGATTATATCCAAATAATTTGTCCATAAGTGATAGCATCTTATGGTTGGTTGTTAGATCAATAAGTTGGTCGATACTTGGAAATCAAAAATTATTTTTTGTACATGTAAGGTTTAAATCATGATAATTAGTTTAAATATAGATTCCCCTAGTTACTTTTGTGATATGAATAATATTGGAAATCCATTATAGGTAGTTGATGGGTTGGATAAAGTTAACAAAAAAGAGGCATTAGAGTTCTTTAACAAGGAGATCAATACGAGGATGCATCTTGCAAAGATTATATTTAACAAGTTTAGCATCTTGATTGGTGAAAATGCTATGGGTGATGATAGAGGGGTTAATACCAGGCATGGCATTATAATACCAAGCAAAGGCTTTACTATGGTCATTAAGAAATGTGGCATAATTAGCTTGCTCAGAGGAATCTAAAGATTAGCCAATCTTAAGAATGTGAGGGTTATCATGAGAGGGTAGGTTGATGTCAATGGTTGATTCATTTAACATAACTTATGTTTTAGATGGGAGTGATCTTTAGATATAGGAATCATTCATACCCATGTAGGTGAGAATTGTTCCATCATCTTGACATTGGATAGTGTTAATAATGGGAGAGTCTTCATCAATTATTTCAAGATGAACAAGAGGAAGGGACCTTGTTTCCTTACCCTGATGATAGATGAGACACCCCAAATGGATGGTATTTATTGAAAAAAATTAAGAGGTATAGATACCTCTGATTCAATAGGTGATGGTAGAGAAGAATGTGGATAAGGAGAGACTAATTCTTTGACAATTGGGTCATGGGAGGTTTTATTGAGTTTATATAGTTTGTCATATCCCACTCCATGCCTCTTTTTAGCATTTTCAATGGTGTTGCTAGTAGGATATTCAATAGGTGTATGGATACCTTACTCATAATGACACAAACTAAATCCTTTCCAAGCACACCTATAGAGATAAGTGTGACCATATCTAGGGTTACTCAGGAAAGAGAAGTCATAGGTAAATGGTTGTGGTGATGAAGATGGATTATTGGCAATAAGAGCTTGATCAATTCCCCCATATGTGAAATTGGATCAAAGGTTAGGGGGGCCATAAGGGATTACCATCCCAATACAAGGATCATAATTTGGGTGCATGTGAAGCCTTCCATACTCTTATGGAGTATAAAACATGTCGAGCATCAACAAATGATATTCATTGAGTGAAAAATGTTGAAAGGTCTCCTCCATGGGATCTTTGTCAGGAATTTGTGTTTTTAGTATCTATGTAACCAGGGGAGTAGAGCTTGTAGAAGATTTAGGAGTATCATGTGAGGAAGATGATGTTTTCAATGGGATGAGAACATCATTAGGACTATAGGTCATGTTGCATGTTTTAAATAGAGGTGGGTTAATAGGTATAACATGCACTTGTCCATCATGTTCAAACTTGACATAGTGGTGTAAATTAGAGGATACACATGCCATAGCATGTATGCAAGGTCATCCAAGTAGTATGTTATATTGGAACTCTCATTCCACAACATAGAAGAGCTTAGGAATTGTGTGGGGACCTACATGAATATGTAAGACAATAGTGTCCACCATAGTAGTTGTAGTATCATTAAAGGAATGGAGTACCACATTAGTTTGAGACATGCAATTATCAGGAAGAGTTATCTCTTTGTAGGTGTGTGTGGAAATAATATTAATACTAGCTCCCTCATTGATCATAACTCTTTTGATAAAAAATTTATCGGTATATGTGGTAATAAAAAGGGTAGAATCTTGATATTTAGGGTGTTGAAGTGGAATTTCCAAATCACTAAAAGAAATTAGGGAGATGGAATTAAGGGAGCCAACCAAAGTTGTAAGAGGTTCGGGATCATCTAATTGTACCTTAATCACTTGCAAATCACTAATCAAATCTTGATGGTATTGGGATGAGTTTTGGATTAACTCATATAAAGACATTTTCATAAGAGTTTGGTAAAGTTATTTTACCATTGAGCTTTGAATAACGTCTGAAGATGTTCTTTTAGGAATGCCCAAGATGGAAATATTAGGAGAAGGAGGAGGAGTGTCTTTCATGAAAGGATGAGCCCAAGGAGTAGTGACCTTTTCATTAGCATTATATTTTTTATTTTGTGACTGTGTGACCACATTAACTGTATTGATTTGAAATGTTGGTGAAGGAAGTGGTAAAAGGGTTACAATGATATATTAAGGTTTGAATTTAGGTGGAATAGAAGGAGGCACTATGGATGCCAAAGGTGGAATAATAGGAAGGTTAATGTTGGTGTCATCATAGAGAGTGTCAACATCAAAGTATTATTGAATAACCATTATGAGGGCATTATAACTCTTAGTATCATGTCTAGGTGAATGAAGATATAAACACACTGGTGTATCATCAAACCAAGATGGATTTATTCTAAGAGGACTATAAGGCTTAATGAGATAAAGAGTTATTATATAAGATTTTAATAACTGATGTAAGAAAAAACCTTGAGATCTTACAAGTGGGCTTGTACTTGTGCTAATAGGAGCATACACCTTCTTTTGTTTTGGTGTTGGAAAGGTAATTTTACATGGTGCCTTATTTGATGATGGAGGAGTTATGTGTTTTGTTGTCACTTTATTAGTGTCAGATGTGAGAGGTTTACTAGATGGAAAAGGCAAGAGTGGAGGTAGATTAATCTTTTATTTTTCTTGGTTAGGTAATATTCCAACTAAGGTAGAGGGGTGTGGTCCCAAAATGGATATTAAAGTTGAGGGTTGAAGAAGGGATCAGTGAGATCTAGGGAGCTTAACATTCTTCTATAATTGAGGCCATAAAACTCCTACTTATGGTTGAGGAGTTAAATCTAATTTCACCTATGGATGAATTAAATTAGAAATGGGGTGTACACCTAAGGGTCTAATTTGCTTTAACATAGCATATTCTTATGAGGGTGAGGGTTCTGAAATAGATGGCTAAAATTTAGGGGATTTTGGTGAAGAAGCTCTAGCTTTGTCAAAGACCTTGGGGTAAAGGGTAGTGAGGGGATTGGTAGTGAAGGTCGACATTCATTATGTTGGATAAGGAGTTTTAAGCTAGTCCCAAAATACCACATGGTGTATCTTCACAGAGTCAATAAATTCTAGACTTTTCACCAAATGTGAGAAGGGTTTAGATGAATTTGACATAGGCCTACATTTGTGTCTTTAGAAGGTTGTGGTGTTTGGGAGAGAGGGAAATTATTGGTTTATTCTACTTCAAACCAAAGATGAGAAAGAATCACAATGGGGTCCTCTTCGATAGAGATGCGAGAAGAGACATGGTCTATCATGGATGGAGGGGAAGTAGGTGAAGAAATTTCTTCAAGAGGGTAAAGCATAGGTATTATGGATCCCTCAACATGTGGGTGAGACATGGGTAAAGTATGGTCCTCCATAGGTAAAATAAAGGGTAAGAGTGGTGCAATTGGAGTAGTCACAATAGGTCTCTTGTCTATTATGGGAATAGATAATACTAACTCCTCTAAGTGCAAAGGTGGAGTGGGTGGGGTACTACTCAACATGTGGTTGAGGGATAGGTAAGGTGTGTTTTTCAAGTGGTAAGAGGATAGGTAATATTGGTGTAAATGGAATTAGCATTATAGGCTCCTCATGTGGAAAAAGGAGTGGTAAAGGAGGCTCTTCCTCTCAAGGGAGTGGAATGAGTGAAATAGGCTCTTCTACCTGAGGAAGAAGAATTGGTGAAATAGATGACATTGAATGTGGGGAGGGAGTCAATAAAATGGATGTCTCTTATTGAGGGAAAGGTTGAACTGAAGGTAAAGGAAAGACCATATTAACCATATGGATATTATGATCACCTGAGTTAGTTATGGATTGGATAATATTTTGATTTGGTAAATGGTTAGGGAAAGGGTGTCTAAACACATCCATACTTTGATTAGGAAGTGCGTTAGGATTATCCAAGATGAGATCACCTCTATCAAGCATATATTGAACAATGTTCTTGAGTGTCTTATAGTTATTAGAATTTTGGTCTTTAACTTGATGGTAATCACAAAACTCATCTTCCTTATACCAAGTTGGGATGGGATGGGAAGGGTTGAACTATATAGGAGGTTTGATCTGAGGAAGGGTTATGATACCTTGTTGTAATATTTTCTCCAAGATGGATGTATATGATTCTCTAATGGGAGTGTATTATCTTTGTTCATACCATTGTTGGAATTGCTTGATCAAATTTTGGGAAGTCAAAGAATTTGATTTGTTTGTGGTTGTAGAAGAAGCTAACTTAATGACCACCATATTGGTAGAGCCTTTATTCTTTTGGTTAGAGGGAGAATTTTTAGAGGAAAAGGAGTCATTTGGTTTGGAATTAGGATTCTTACTGCACAACTTGACTTTGCCTTCATCTATAAAACAAACCTCGAGTTTCCATGCCATTGTAAAGTCATCATCAAATGTGAAAAAAGTTTATACTTGGAGTGTAGATGAGATGTGCTTAGCACATACCCTTAAGAAGAGCTCAATAATCTCAGGTTGGGGTAAGGAGAAGGCGAGTTGATTGATCAAACTTCTCTAATGAGTGACAAAATCTATAATAGACTCATCATCAAATTATCTGATAGAATAAAGGTCTATTATAGAAATCTTCTTAGAAATGTTAATAGAGAAATGGTCTAGGAATATTTGTGAAAGTTGGGTAAATGAGAAAAGGGAGTGCTGAGGTATAGAGCTATACCAATCCAAGGTAGCACCTGAAAGAGACATAAGGAAAGTGTGAAGTAGTAATGCATCATCATGTCTTCTTAAATAACAAGCATGTCTAAATGCTCACAAGTGTTGTTATGGGTCCTCTTTACTCTAGAAACAAGCAAATTTAGGGAGTTCCCATTGGATTAGGTAAGTGTGAATAGGTATAGAAGGATTGATTGGTTCATTGCATATTTGATCATAAGATAATACATTCTTTGAACCAGAAATAGATGTCTCTAGATTAGACATCTTGTCCATTAGCATCTTAATGAGGTCTGGAGGGGAATTAGTTTAGGAGATACCTCCTAAGTTATAGGGAAGTTGATAGGAAGTAGAGGGAGTGTATGACATAGCTTGTTGAGGTTATTTTGGGGAAACATAAGGATAATGAGTCACAAGCTAGGATGTAGAAAGAAAAGGGGCTTGTCCCATTGGGTTGGAAACTATGCCTTGGTTGGTTGTTGTTACTACAAGTTATATTATTGTCATGATCATAATGGATGAAGGGTGAGTCATAGCATGGGTAATTATAGGCATGAGGGTAGATGGAATAGGTAACACTAAATTCTAGAATGGGGTGTGACTTGATTGAACTGGTTGTGGTTGTGAAAGTAAGGAAGTCACACCAGGGTTTAGGTGGGATTGGGCAGTTAGAGATGCTACACTTTGAACATTGTTTATATTTGGGTTACTTATCAAAGTGGTGGTATGGGTAACCATGGGGAGTGGAGGTAATTAAAACTAAGGTTATCTCCATTAGCGATGTTGGCATACCATAGATTGGGTCACCTAAATAATTATGGGTTTGGCTCATAGCAAGGTAATGTTGAAGGGCTGCCATATTGTGATCAAGAAATTTAGTAAAATATTGATCTCCCTTAGGCACAATGGGAATTTGGTTAGGGATGGGAGTATGCTCTATATCTGAAGTATGCTCCATGATAGAATTGAAAGTGAAAAGGGAAGGTGGAAGTGGTTGTTAACTTGCATAATCAATAATACTTTTGGCTTGATCTCATGTCAATACCATGCAAGAGGATGTTTAAATAGTCTTACTACCCTATATTAGAATCAAAATAAGGAAAAAATAGGTTTGAGTGTAGGTAAATGGGTTATTTTAGCTTGTTATTTTGATATGATGAAATTACATAATCACTGATGTTGGTCACTTGACCAATGTTGATAGGAAAAGTTTGCTAATGTTAGTGGAATAACCAATGTTGATAGGTAAAATCTACCAATATTGGTAGGGTTAATCGATGTCAATCACTGTGAAATCTTGGGAGAAGAAAATTTGATGTTTTAAGAAACCAAAAGTTGAAACTAAGTAAAATAGTGGATGTAAAAGGTCTATGTAAGAAGGAAGAACACTCAAAAAACCTGAGATTATAGGTTATAAAAATTGTGTATTAAGAATAGTATTGATTTTGTGAATCAATTAGGAAAACATCCTTACCAACTCAAAAATATAGAAGGTAATTAAAAAGTAGAAAAAGAACATTCAGCCAGCAACTATTAAGTCCTAGAGATTAATTTTTAGTTTCATGTTGGCTTATGCCTTAATCAGATAGTGAGAAGAGAATTTGGTTATCAAAGGTACTAGAAAATAATCGAGAGCTAGTTTTAGGTTAGTTTTAGTGCTCAAGAGGAAATTTGTGTTAGACCAGGTACATGGTTTGTTATAGTAGCTTTATCTTCACACTTCACGAACCTCGAGCTAAGTCAAGTTGCTTAGCCAAAATATAAATTCTATCTAGAGATTATACTCCACCAGAGAATGGAGTGGGTTCTCCCCTTGGTGGTGAAATCCAAGTAGGATAGTCGAGTAGGGGAAGGTGATCCACTAGGTGATGAAATCCCAATGGGCCTTTTCTCAGGTGAGTTTATATTTTTGTTTATGTTAATGTGACTTGGTTGTGTAACATGTATGTACTACAATTTATTCAAAATGCTTGTAATTAACTAGGTGAGTTAATATGCAACAAGCAAACAATGAAATGTAGTAAGTTTTAAACCCAAATCTGAAATGTTTAGATTTGAATGAAAACAAAGATGAAATAGGAATAGAGTATGAATTTTAATATTCTAATATGCATGTGAGAAGAAATAAAGAAGAGATTATTTTTTTGTTTTTGTAAAATAAAATGATAATTGCTTTTAGAGACAGAGAAAAGAAATAAATTTTAGTTTAATGCTTTTTAAATAGAAAATAAGATATTGAATTTTTTGTTTTAAGAGAAAAGAGAAGGAATAAGTGTAAGAAATGAAATTTTCACTATAATTCACCTATATGAATGTTTAAAACAAGAAATGAACCCAAGGAAAACTCCAGGGTCCCATCAGGCATTCCAAAAAAGTTTCACTAAATTTTGTCTATTTAAAATCTAAAGGAAAATAGAAAGAAAGATGGGGATAAATGATTAGAATGAACTAGGATTTGGTTTGCACATCATATCTAGATATTGTGAGCACTCCTCTTTGGTTGGGGAGGACTACCTGCAAGTAATAAAACACTACCACAAGATGTTTGTTAGTATTTAAATGAGTGGGTTGCCAAGCTACGTGCTTGTTACAAGAAGTGTGAAACTTCCTTAGAGATGACAATCCACTTTTGAGAGATAAAATAATAATAAATAACTAAAAGAGAGGTAAAGAGAGAGTGAAAGAGAGATAAAATTACTGTTATTAATAAATTGTATATAGTAGAGAGTGACAAGGTACAGGTGATGTACTTTGTTTGTATTTTAGAAGTTGTTTGGGTAGGTTTTGAAGAGACTAGGGAATCCATAGTCATCAACATTGGTAGGGTAGTGACTGATATTGGTTACTCTACCAAGGTTGATAGTGAGGTAATCTATGTCGATTAGGCTACTAAGGTTGGTAGGGGTAATAATTGTCTAGGAGCTTGTAGAAGGCTTTTTTGGGTCTAGAAAATGGTTTGAATCAAGTTTGGGGGGTTGGGAGAGTTATGAGAGAGATTATGTATTGGATAGATTTGGTAAAAGTTTTGGTCTATCAAGTTAAGGGGAAATAAGCGAGGAAGCTTTGTAACTCCCTCATGGTGGTTTGGTTAGAAGTGCAAAAACATTGCATAATAGATATAAAGAAATAGTAGAATAGATGTTTTAAAAGACCTATAGAATAAGTGATGTACTTAGCTATGGTTCCTAAATGATATGTGCCAAATTGATGATCCCTAACAGGGAGTTTGAACTTGAATTCTTGAATAGAGAGAACAAGTGAGTGTTGCTGGTCCTCAAGAGCTTAGTTGTTGATCATGATTGACTTACGCAAGATGATTTTAAGCCAATATGTTGAAAATAGAATGTTGACAGCTTGAATGAGAGTAAGAATGAATTTTCTTAATTTCTAGTGATCTAAACTTCAGGTTGGAGTTTAGATTATATTGCTGACATCAATGATCCTACCGACATCAGCCATGGGTTGACTAACATTGGCATCCCTAGAATAGTTAAACCTTACTATTTTTGGCTTGTTTTCTATTGTTGTTCATGCCAAGTGTGACACCCATTCTAAAATGGTAAAAATAAAAGGTTAAAAAGGAGGTAGTTGATTAAGAATTTAGTTTGGAAGTGGGAATAAGTCTTGGGTAGTTAGGATGAGGGGACTAGGTCTTGAGGTGACTCATCAGGTGAGAATTAGTCATAGGATGAGGTGGCCAGGTAAGGTGGAAATAGGGGTTTTTAATTAACTTAATTAATTATTTTAAATTAATTAAATGTGTGAGGGGTAAAAGTATGGGTTAGGGAGATTAATTTTTGTTATTAAAATGGGCTCAAGGGGGTTTTGACATAGGGAGTTACGTACATGTGTGTGACATAATTTTGGTATCTACAAGAAATTTTAGTTTAGTTTTACTTAGATTGTTTAGATATATGGGACATCATGCATGACATGATGGTTCTCACTTCTAATTTTAGATTGGGAAATTTTAGTATCATTGTACTCAGATTATCTAGATATAGGGGGCATCATGCACAACATGATGGTTCTTGCTTCCAATTTTAGATTGGGTAGTTGGTATGACTTCCAAATCAAAATCCATATTTCAAACACCATTAATTAAGGGTAATGTGAATGGCACATTTGCCTTCTTTTCTTTCTAGTTCATTGTAATACATAGGTATTCTCAATAGTTGTGTGTCTTATTCCATCTATAGGTGGTTGGCATCATTTTAGAGTGGCTTTCATATAATCCTAGTTCTTATTTTTAGAGTGGCTTTATTACAAGCCTAATCTCCACCTTTTAGAATGGCCAATATTGACCTAGTTCTCAATACACATTCATCTATCTACATCACATTATTATATTACTTAACATTCATGGGCTTCATAAGCCATCTCATATGACACATATTCATATCGGTATCAGTTCATAGTTCACTTTTTATGGGCAATGATAGATTAAAAGGACTAGATAACCTTTGTGTTCTTTATCCACCTAATTAAAAGGATATGAAACACAATCCAAATATTGATTTATACATGCATGATCTCATAGCTTCGCTACATAGTGGGTGATGATGGATCTAAAGGGCTAGCCTTCGTATTCTTGAGCCACTCTTGGGGAGTTAAGAACTTAACTCCGTTCATGATATTAATCTTAGTACAACATATACCTAGCATCACTCAACATCATAATATATTTATGCTTCACTCTATGCTCTCACTATGCACACTCAACATTACACATCTTCATGGGTTTCATCCCCATAAGTAAGTTCAAGTATGTTGTCTATTTTTCTTTTATCCTAATAGTTTTCTTTGTCGCACCATTAGAATAAGGGCGGGGTGGCGGAGGGGGGGGGAATATAGTCATATAAAATGTTCAAATTAGTAGTTTGAGTGTGGCTTATAACACCCCATCCATAGGTCCTTTTTGCATGCTCCTATGACCCTTCTAGACACCTTTTTACTCATTACCAGTCATCCAAAACCTTTTAGACAGTCATTCCACCTCAGCCAAATAGTATTCCTTATGTCAATATTGATCCCCTAGGTCTCAATCTTATAAGATAAGAGCACCCCATTTATACTTAGCATCGATCACCAAAGTGTCCCATTTTTTATGCTTATATCCATTTCCACTTTGAACCCCAATGATCATTTTCATCTAGTCCTTATCCTTAATTAGGTTAGCCTAGTGTGAATACATCTAACCCATAACCAATTGTTCCTTATAAAATCCCACCCAAAAATCATTTATAAAGGAGGGGGACCAAACTTACAAAGCAAGTAAGAATATAAACAAATCACTAAGGTAAACTTCCCTATTATTTACACATAGTCACCTAACACAACAACAAACATACTCAAATCCATACAAGTCCCTAGACACCTCAAACACTACCAAATTAGCATTTTCATCTACATCACACTATTGCAAAAAAAATGTTAGGTGAGAGAACTACATATGGCTTGATCCCTCTTCAGAGTATTGGTATGTAGGTAGCATGCCCACATAAAGAGTGTGGATTACACGTTTAGTACATCTTACACACTAACCCCCCCTTTATCAAGTGACTCAAATATCATTTTATCAAGCATGATGGAGGGTTAGGGTTTGAATATAAAATCAAATCCATAATGAGTTCCATCAACAACTAGCACTCATTTTTTCATAGGCACAGTATAACTACCTAGAAAGTTTTAGGTTTCTATGATCAGTTTGGACAATAGTGGCAGGAACTGATAATAGTGTCAAACACTAAAGCATCCACTTTTTGGCACTCCTATCCTTTCATCGAATGAAATATAGATTTAGGTTTAATATACCTTCCTAGTCTTTCACAACTATTTTCAACCTCTGTATCAACCATCTCAGTCTATTTTCTAGCTAAGTTATATTTCTTCCTATTTATTATTATTTTTAGAAAGATGAAAAAGATAAACATTTTCACAAATCAAGACTGTAATTATTACTATATTTTGTACTAATTTATTAATCTAAACCCTTAACTAAAATAGGAATAAAACTCCATTATTCCCAAATAAGTTAAATCACCTTGGTAGAATGCATTGGCCAAAAATAATAATTTTAGCAAAACATTCATGAAATTAACTATTTATATCAATTTGCATGGGTATGCAATTTAAAACATTCAAGGAATATAATGTTATGATTACAAAATATTAGATTTATTATAACCCACTTGCCAAAAAGTGTACTTTTAGCACCTTCAAGTATGGATTACATTCATTAGTTCATACAAGAATAAAAATGTTTGCCAGATTTTTGTTTTTGTTATTAAATTAGGCTATCAATTTTAAATATAAAATAAGCTAGCAATTTAAGTTTGAGACCACTTTAGGGTCAATATTCTCTTTTGTGTCACCACATACATAACTACAACTTTAAGGTCATCATCCATAATAGTCCAATCTAATTGGATTGCAACTAAATTTCTAGGTTAAAAGTGGAATATTCCACTAAAATCATTGTCTTGTGTATAACTTAGTGACATTCATCAAATAACACTATCAAAAGATAGTAACTCATACTCTTATGGTTACTTTTCATTCAACATCAATCATTCATGGGTTAGTGTAGCATCCCACACCAACCTCACTAAACATTAAAGCCCTTCTAGGCATCACATGCAACCCTAAGGCTTACATCATGTTCTCAATTATTTGTGAGCTCACATGATGGTCCAAGGATCTCAATTCCCACCATCATTTTATCATCCATCTAAGGGCATTCACCCAACTTTTATCACTCATTCAAAGAGTTAAGTGGGTACTTGGGATTTTTAAACCACTTGATCAGGGTTTTACTTCACTCTTTTTGAGTCATTAGCATAAATTTTAGTCATGCTCAAATAAGAAATAGAATATTCATTCTAAAAGATTACTTTTAGGTAAAATAAAATTACCTTCTTTACAACATGCTTTCACTTACATAAAACATGTACCTATGCTTTAATAGGTTCATCCTTATTATTATTACATTAAAGTCCATTATTTAGGACCAATTAGTGACTCACAATTACTTATTCTAAATTTTGATTACATCATGGTTGTGCTCAGCCAACCAAAATAGTTTATTTACTAGTGTAAAAAAATAGCTACTTATCATAGCTATCAATTATTGGGCCACCAAGGCTTACCTTCACACCACCCAAGGACCAATTAGCATTAAAATAGCCTTGCCCAACCATAAATATTTTAACATGTCGAGATGTTTTTCTCAACTTCTTGACACTCATCACAAGAGTATTATATCCATTCAAAAAAAAATTGTAGTTAATATTTTCATCACAAAATCATATTAACGTGCCTAATTCATATAAACATAATATTATTTGATGTTATATCTAATCACATTTTTACTTGTATGGAAATAGAACCAGCCAATAGCCACACTACATTTTGGCCAAACTAAATGAAAACCAACAACCATGGTAGCATATTTTTGCCATGACATGTAGCATGCCACCATTATTCTTTTGATTGCAGCACCACTACCAACATTAGCTACAAATACACTCATTTTAGAGGGGTTTTTAGATTTATTTGTTAAGCATAACATATTTTAATTACATCAAGGGCATCCCTTAATAACTCATTGATTTACTAATAAATTCATTCATTTTGTCATAAAATTAGGGACAACAGAATAAGTCTCCACAAAATTTGATAGATATATTACCAATTTATATTCATACTGAGCATTGATAACTTCTAAATCTACAAGATTTAGTAAATTTTTGAAGCTTATATGATGGTCAACATAACCCATAATTTAACATAGCTCATTCAGATTTTTAATAAACTAATTACAATTTAATTTACTAAACAACATCATATTAGTCCTTACTCATGGAACCAGTAATAGTTATTAACAACCATTCTTGTTTCATAGTTTTTGATGACTCAAGACACTCCCTTTATAAGTAAAGTTCTCTAGCTTATCCAATTTACCTAAGTAAATTAGTTATCCACTCCCCACTTGGCCCTCCAGGTCCAAGTTTAGCCCTTAATCCTCTTAATAACATAACATCCCAAATATTATATGATGATCTAATCACACAAGTTAGACAACAAATACTGAATAGTTATTCCTTTATTCCAAGAGCATAGTTTGCCACTTGTCTCCTATTGACTTTCCCTTATAAGTCAATAGGATATAGTTGACACTATCTCTGATGCAGCTCGATTGGGAAGGGTTAACTTAACCAAGGCTGAGGTGGATAACAAACTATTACTATGGAAATTGTATACTTTCAAAAATAATAAATTCAATGAAATGCATGGATTCTCTATCACCTCAATATCACAAATTAACATTTCCCTTTTCAAGTTACAAACTTAAAAAGTCATTTTTATGCTCTAGGATTTAAATGCCTTGCATCTTGCATCTTTTCAACATTATTAATACACTATATTTATTTCCAAAACATCAAAATGTTACTTGATTTTTTTTAACCAGACTGTTTTAGGATAATATCAAGGAACCCAATGGTGTTGAGATAGATCTTATTTGGTTATGAGGTATCAAGATCAAGTTTAGGTTGTTCTAACCTTCCCAAGTAGCTTCAATTTTTGTAATAAATTTCAACATTAGAGGGAAAACCACATGTGGCAATTGATTTCATCAGAATAATTCCAAACATGGAAGTTATAGTACCTCCAACCTTAATTTAGGGGCTAATAAGTTAGTATCCTACTTATACCTAGCTAGGTACACACACTAACTAGCTAGTTATCCATATTTCATAGCTTATGGTAGCCCTTCGAAAGTGGTTATCATTACATTTTCAGTATATAATAGTCATTTTTGTAATTATAGGAATAACAGTTTCCTATGTGGTTGGCCCATGTTAATAATTTATGCACTTATCTTTCCTTTTAGATCATATTTTGATAGGCCTTTGGAATTTAAAGTTCCTTAATTAATCTTTGAATCTATCACAACTTATATTATTGTCCCATATATCTATCATTCTGATATGATTATCTACACTCCTTAGGTAATGGGGAGAAATAATCAAACTTAAATAGATACCTACTCAACTTGACATCTTATTCTTTTAGTCTTTTTGTCATGCATCTTGTGTACATGAAACTGTAGATTTAAGAACCTATTTTCACATTCCAAACCATCATGTTTTCTTTGTTTTAATAACCAAGGATCAGTTATGTTTTGTTCTTAAATTTAATATTTCCTTATGAGAAACACCTTATGATATTTATCCTATGTTTCTAATTTCTGTCCTTATCTTGAATGCATTTTAAAGGTGTTAAGATCATATTGAGGACCTTTTTTTACTTATTAATGAGGTTACACATGATGACATTGGGATAAATCATATCACTACTACTACCAACATCATGAATATAAGGTTCATACTTCATCCTAATTTGCTTTTCTAGGCACCATAACCTATACTTCTTTCTCTTACCAGGCCATCATTATTTCAACTATGGTCAACATGAGTACTACTAAATCTAATTCTATCCATTTTCTTTAGAAAGTCGCATAGTAATATTTACAACAAATTATGGATTGAAACATTTCATTCCTAGAGTTCCCTTTTAGAGATGCAACCACTGCTCTGATGCTAGATGAAACAAACCCAAAAAAATCTTTTGAGTATTACATTATCAGAGTGCATTTAAGACTAAAAATAGGGCTCACTACTCGGCTTCTCAATATAAGTAGTGTTATGCTTATGTTGTACTCATGTACATGTGTATTAACACTAGAATAAAATGGTTATCCTACATAAATTATTACTTACCATAAAATAATACATTCTTATAAATAAAGTGAGTAATAGAGGGTTATAAACAACTAAACCAATGCTACATGTTTGGGTATACAACATACACTTTGATGTATAGGGTAATCATACCATTACCTTCTTAATTAAAGGTTAAATACTCCACCCCTTTTTATATTTAGTGTGTATAATATATTCTTTCACTCATAAATACCCTTATACTCAAAATAGATTTCATATCAATATGACCCATGACTATTTTATTAATTCATTCATGTAATGAGTCCTTCTATCCATTAAAAAACACCAATTGATAATCTTATGTTAAATTCAAACTATCACCCCATGAAATATATTTTACAATTCATAGATTTCCTATGCCAAGAAATTCATGTCAATTTAAATATTATTCAATCATGTACTTAAAAGCATTCACCATCATAATGCTAAAGGATAAGATAACAAAATAGTGTGAAACCAGCCATTGAGGGCCTCTAATGTTTACTAGTCAACAAAATTAGGTTTAATAAGTAATAAAATCACATATAAAATTAATTTGTAGCATCCATATTATAAATGAACAGTAATGGATTTTAGGCAATCGGGTAGGGTGCTACCTGCCAAGATTTAAAAGTAAAATTCATGGCTTTGGTCCTCACACCATTGCCTAATTATTTTAAAATTTGAGCATTATTTTCAATATTTAACCAAGAGAGAAAATGATATATTTTTTCCTACATTCTTTATTCCCTTAATAATTAACAAATCCATTACAATAGAACCAATTATGATTAATATCCAACTTGCAATTAGCCACCATACTAATTTTATAATTCAAGATTAGGTATGAGAGTTGTTAAAATATACCCTAAAAGGAAAAATGTACTCATATAATATATCTCAACATGATCTAGACAACCCTTCTTGAATAAATAAGCCATACAACTTGCCCATTAAATATTTTATTAAGAATGAAGGGTTGTAGTAGTTTAACAACATAAAATTGTAACTTGTCCAATATCTAATGCACTCACCAATCCTTAACCATAAAAGATATTATACTAATACTACATGAATAAAGGCATGATAAAGACAACTTAGATCATAGAGCCTTTACTATACATCCCATACCAAGTGTATATAGTTACTATAAAGTTATCCATACTTGCATATGCACAAGACAAATAATTCCATTGAATACCTAGTTCAAATTTAGAACATTGAGTTACCCATCAAATTCTTATAATAATCCATTTCCTTTGATCATTTCAAGTAAATAAATACATGCATAATTATTTTTAATAAATTATTAAATTCATCCACTAACAATCTTATTACCAGTATCAAGAGTTTTAGGACAATAGCAATACAACTAACTGTAACTTCCAGCAACGACCCAAGTGGGTGTTAGTTATACCAAGGACCACTTATTATTCAATATACAATATCAAAAACTTATTATGGCAAAGATAAATATATATGCTAATAATCAATAGACACAATCCAATGGAAGATACCCTAGCTTGCCCATTATAAAGAATTTTATGCTATCCATCAACCAAAATGAATCTATAAAGTAAAGCATTTAATTATTTTGAATTTCTTTTAGTAATAAAAATGCACCCAATTATAACTCATAATATCTAAATGGAATAATGTTTAATCTCCATGTTACCAATGGTCAATAAGAATGATAACACCATATATGATTTATAATCAAACACGTAATACAACTGTTATTAAAAGGAGTATTATGAAATAATTATTACTATGAAGAATAACTTGATTATGACAATAAATTTCAACACCATCTTAGTAAAACCATTTACCAATAAGAATGGAGATGTAATCAATTGCCTAGAAATTCTAATTACTGGTTGTGCAAAAATTCCTCATTCTTTATGATCACAACAACCATTCAAGTTAAATGATTCATAGTTATAAGAAAGATTGTTTCAAGTAAAAGTCTTCATAATAGTACAATAATAATGGCATTAGATGTTATTTCCTAGTACTTAAAACAAACCTTGGTAAATTTTCACCATATGAGTAAAAGAGGAGTACCCATTATACTATAACTGTAACTACGAACTCAAAAGATAAACCAGGAAATTCTACTTTATTCAACACAATAACACCCACATATTTTTTATCAATCTAAGAAGTAATGCACAAATATTTGATATATGAATTTCATATTTTTATCTTCAATTGAGTGGCATCAATATATATAAATAAATCAAGGTATTGATCATAATGTAACTTCTTACACATGTTATAAATGATATAGTATTTTATTATATTAACAAAAGTAAAATTATATACAAATTTTATAATTGTTATAACTAACTCAAGGAAACATATTGAAAAAGTGTAGACACCATATACATCAAGAACATGAATCATGCTAAGAGGATCTAAAAATTAAAAAACCACTTGTATAGCAAAGACAAACCCATGCAACCATTCCAATGTGAATAACCATCTGATGGCCCTAACTAAACAATCCATCATCTAGATGGTAGAGTTTGATAAATGGGTACCCAAGAGAGGTTTAGAACATGCTAAGAGGTACCAAGCCAAAATATTCAAAGGCACTAGAGACATTAATAAAATTTCATGAGGGCTATCACCATCAACAAGACCCTAAGGACACCCTCATTCAAAATTTTATTAAGTTTCATAATGAAGCAAGTTGTGAACACCAAATAAAACCAAAACAATTCCTGAGTTTGGTGGAAAAGCATGATCACAATAAAAAATTCCCAATAGCATCTATATAAGTGTGTGTGTGTGTGTGTGTGTGAGTGTGTGTGTGTGTGTGTGTGTGTGTGTGTGTGTGTGTGTGTGTGTGTGTGTGTGTGTGTGTGTGTGTGTGTGTGTGTGTGTGTGTGTGTGTGTGTGTGTGTGTGTGTGTGTGTGTGTGTGTGTGTGTGTGTGTGTGTGTGTGTGTGTGTGTGTGTGTGTGTGTGTGTGTGTGTGTGTGTGTGTGTGTGTGTGTGTGTGTGTGTGTGTGTTTATAATTATTTTAGGTTTAAATGATCATCAATAAAAATAATACCAAGGTTTTAATATATATATATATATATATATTCAAGAATAAACTACCTACAGTATATGGATAAGCTTATGGAGTGTAGCAAATATAGTCATTACCTCATGCCATAGCTTTGATTCCAACCAAGGTAAAAACCCAATCATATATACATGTGTGTGTGTGTGTGTGTGTGTGTGTGTCTATATATATATATGTATGTATGTATGTATGTATGTATGTATATATGTATACATGTATATATGTATATATATATATACATATATATATGTGTGTATATATGTATATATACATATATATATATATATGTATATGTATATATGTATATATATATATATATATATATATATATACATATATATATGTATATATATATGTATGTATGTATATATCTATATATATATAATGTGTGTGTGTATATTTGTGTGTGTGTGTGTGTGTGTGTGTGTGTGTGTGTGTGTGTGTGTGTGTGTGTGTGTGTGTGTGTGTGAGAGAGAGAGAGAGAGAGAGAGAGAGAGTGACCAAAGTCAAAACAAAGCACATAGTAAAAATATTACAATAATAAAACATAGCCAAATCAATTCAATGGAAGGCATGTTTCAATTGGTTAACACCAAGACAAATATCAATAGAGTTTCCTTATTATTTTGGGAAGATCACTTACTACACCCAGTAGGGTAAAATATCTTCATGAAGAAAGAAATACACTAGATTCAACTGTCTAAATGTACCACACAGGCATTGATTGAGCCAAGAAAAAGGTTAATCTTGAACTTGTAGTTTATAGTCCCAAATTAAAAGGTACATCCTAATGATGATAGAGGTCAAAATGTTCAGCATGATTTTTTTATTTTGAATCTAAATCATTATTCATAGCAGATATTCACCATGACCATTAGGGTAAGAGAGAGATCTCACAAAATTTACACCTAACACCACCCTTTATCCCAAGGATGGATTAGAATAGTATGGTTATTAATCTATAGGTTATAAAATCAATTGAACAATTATAAAAAAAAATTTCCCTTACTAGGGTTATAAAATAATATTCAACTTGTACCCCCTTTTATCCAACAAACTTGAGTTTCTATTATTCTATTCACACTAACACTGTGTCATTTTATTCTACATTAAATTAGAATACCATTAAAGTAATAATAACAACCCTAAATCATAATTACCAATGGCAATTAGAAAAAAATTACTAAGGGGAACTTCATTTCTATTACATTGTAGGTCACAAAGCTTCAAAAATGAAAATACCCAATTTGGATCAGGTAACTATAGCGTAGCCAAGAAATCCCTCAATCAAAATTTGGGATAAAAATTGTTTGGTAGAGTTTCCAGAGTCATTACAAGTCTAGGGCATAATTTCAATAGTAGTGATCAAACCATAACCTACAAGAAGATAAAACCCAATTGCTTCTTACTTTTAGGAGGCTACCATGGAGGAAAAGTCAACCTCTTCCTCTTGCTTTGGTTTTTCCCTCATCTTTGTCTAATCATGGCTTCTTTTCCTCCAAACCAGTTTCCCTTTTCTCCTTTAAATACATCCCTTGCCTAGTGAGAAACCCAAAACCCCCATATTATATTTCAAACTATCTTGACCAACCTAGACACCTTCCTCCTTCAATTTCCAAAATGTCTACCAGGCCTAGTCTAGATGGGTCACTCTCTTCTCTTTTTAAGACAAGGTGCAAGGCTCAAGGATACATCTAAAGCTCAGTGGAGTA
Organism: Torreya grandis; assembly: GCA_037957365.1. Lineage (NCBI taxonomy): Eukaryota > Viridiplantae > Streptophyta > Pinopsida > Cupressales > Taxaceae > Torreya > Torreya grandis. The sequence goes on from JARHVA010003430.1 coordinate 282,327, forward strand.
GGATGGCAATCCATTATGGCAAAAATAGTTATTTAATGTCAATTCCCTAACCCAAATTATAAATACTAATAAAATAGTTATGAATAAAGAAATAAATTGATCCACTTAGGTTTAATATTGATCAATAATAATCAACCAAGGACCCATCCATTTCACTAAACTTAAGTCAAGCTTACATGGATCTTAGAAACTAATTCTATAATTAAATTACAAATCAATTAATAATATGAAAACTGATAAAAATAATTAATTCATATGAATTTGGTCAATTAGTAATAATAAGGTTCAAATAATGACAATCAACCTCACATCCACACACAAAGATTATTAAATAAAAAATAGCATTACCAAGGATCAAACAAGAGCAAAATAGAGTACACGTATTGAGAATATATCAAAACAAAATATTGAGAATACCATAAAACAAAAATGGTAAGGGACTGATAAAAGAGATTATCACATACATGACTATAACACTAGCACTCCCGTACAACATTAAAACATAAGAATAAAAGTGAAGTAAAATGCATGTCAAACATCAATCTAAAAGGTAGTATATAAAAGTAAAAATGTAAAAAAATGTTGGCTTGGGACATATACATGACTTATTACCTATTGGAATCTTTCTAACCATTTATCACCTCTTTGTTATTTTTTAGGGTACCAAAATTTGCCATCGAGCCTATCTCATGAACCTATCCTTGTAACAACCAAATATGACATTAGTAATATTTGGATGATAAAATGTAGTATTAGATAATAAAATACTTTTAAATTAAATATAATATAATCAAGATATAATTAAATCCATCATAACCATCTACAACAAAATGGATCAATAGCATTAATAATAAACATGATATCAAAATATAATGTTTGCATCATAACCAACCATCTATGACAAATAGCTCAATGTCATCCAAAACTTGTAAAACATGCTACATGAAGTCCAAATAAATAATTTTTAATGCATCAATTAGTTGGTCTATAACATCCATGTACATAATGGTACAATGATGCATATACCTCATAGTTTATTATAGGAAGAATAGGATAGTGTAGGGTATGGTTTAAATTGACAAGTCACATAAATAACTATATTATTCAATATATGTTCTAGCATAAACATCCAAGTAATGAAAAATTATCCCAATATAGGGGGAAATCAAGTGTTTTCAAAGTATTTAAAGAGCTGAAATTAAAGTGTAAACATTGAATGTAAGAATGTTCAAAAATTTGTAAAGTGAGAATCATGAATGTAAGAATAATAATGTATGAATGGTAAGCAATGCATTTCAAGTGATATAATGATGTAAAAATATTAATAATTAATCAAGTAGGAGTATGAGTCATAATATGCCATAGAAAAATAATGTGTTCATAAATATTAATAGATTTTATGACATACATCATCAATAACATCTGTTAGGTCCTACTGTAAATGGAATCTAGTTTTGATCACTGTCACATTTATCTTCACTAAAATGCATATGATTACTTCATGTTGCACTATATCAATGGAAAATATAGGGATGATAGAAGAATATGGTTGTATATGTGGCATCTCTTTTGATGGGTAATCAATTCAAGGAACCAGTGCAACAATATGAGTGAAACCCATTTATCTATGGGATGATGAAGGTGGTAGGGAATGGGTATCCATCATCCATGAATGACTCTATGTAGGCTGATAAGAAGGTAATGGTGAAACCTACTACAATACTTTACATCTACACATCATATAAATAGGTGTAAAAATCTACTACAAGACTTTACACCTATTTATATGATGTGTAGCACATTAATTATAAAAGAAACAAACCTCCCCATGTTTAGAGATGTATTCTAGAAGGATCTAAGGAGGAGGTAAAGTATTATTAGTAGATTGTACCTTCTTAATAAGAAGTGCATCAATATACTAATGAATTTTTCTATAGTGTGTATATTTATGTGTATTTTTACCATGAAAACAATAAGTATGTATAATATTAGATGATTGTGGAGGTATATTGTCTATAATGGGAGTGGAACCTAGGGATTTTGATAATAAGGTTTGATGTACATTAAAATCCTTGGCTCAATCACTAATAACCTTATAGAAATAAAAATATGGCTCATCTTTCCATTGTGTAGGTAGAGTATCATGCTTAGGCATAGGTAGTATGCCATCACCATCAATAGTATAACTCAGAATAGAGCATGTGCTAGGATCAAAAATGATGCTAGATGCATGCAATGTATGTTAGCATAATGTGGTAGACATCTTGAGAATAAAAAAGCTTGAGGGATCAAAAAATATGGTGAAATAATATGGTCCCATCATGGCATGATCAAGAAGCATGATTTGAATGAGTTTACCTTTTATTAGGTGAGTAGTGTGTGTGTGCTCTATCTCTGACATGTAAACATCAAGTGAAGAAGAGATAATGTTAGGTGTAAGATAAGAATAAGGAATTACATATATATAAATAATGTTATGAAATGAATGTTTTAAATGAGAATGATATCTAAGTATTTTACCTTTTTTAGATTAAACAAAACCAACTAATAAAAGGTCATCTAATGAATAAACATCATTGTAATTAAGAGTATTAAGATCGATAGTACAAGCATCAATGATATTATCAGTCTAATAAGCATGAGGAATGGATTGTTTAGTCTTGGTTATAGTAATGGTAATATCATCAGTTATTTTTTATCAAAACCAAGGTTATAAAAGATGTAATTGAGTAATTATATGTGAATGGAGATCAAAAGTTTTAATTTTCAGACTTATCTCATCTGGTTCATCATCAGTAGAATCTATGAGGTTAGGTGGGATATTTCCCATAAGTTTAAGATGTCCATTGTAACCTCTAGTAGATTTCATAGGGTAACTAAATCATTGATATTCATGAAAAATAATTAAAGGTAAAGGTTCAAGGGTGAGAATCTTAAATACAACACATTCTTGGAATTGTTCAAAATTTCAAGGGTTCATATCTCCTTGAATCTTGTAAATAACATTGTTATGATAAATTTAACACATTGGCATGTCAATGAGGTGATAGCTCTCATACGATGTGTCCAATATCAGTTGAGTAAGATGTTATATGATAACATAAATCGAATATCATGATTTTGATTTAAATCATGATAGGAGGAACTATAATATGAATCCAAATGCATCATAGAGGAGAAATTTTTATTTGATCATAGCCTTTATATGTACTTTGGGTATATTTTATATTGCATTCAGAGTACCCAAGTTTTTTAATAAAATTTAGGGAAGCAACACATGTTCTATAACCTTCATCAATCAAAGCATGGTTGAATTATATATCACCAATTTATACATTGATAAATAATGGAGGACCATCTATTCAAAATACTATGTCATCACAAATCATTAAAGTGATGGTAAATTTGAATGATAAGGAAGTATCTATGGTTTCATCAATGTGTATAGACATTTCTTTTCATTGTTTAATAATACTAGCTTTAGGCCCAGACAAAGTGGCTTCATGCCCCACAGGTGGAGGTTGAGGGATGTTGATTTCAAATAAAAGTTGCATTAAACTATTACGATGATGAGGATAAGTCCTCATGGGTTTGATAAAATGAATTTAATATGGGAGATGAGAAATGTTTTTGGTAGGATCTCATTCATCATATTAGATGAGAGCTATGTTGGATAATGGTGCATAGTGTTTAAGAAAATATGTTGATGGAAGTGTGGAAATATATTTAAATTGATTTAAATAAGAGTTATTTGATCAAGATTTATTCTATGTGATTATGTTGAGTATATGCAATTGATTTGAAGTAGATTATGTCTTGGGTATCATAGTTAGAGTAATGTGTGGTTCTGTAGAATATTTTATGGGTGGTGAATAAGTTAAAGAAGTGGATTTGTAATTTTAGGTGGGTTAGAGTGAGAAGACTTTGATGACAAATTATAATTATAAGTTGTATCAATGTATATTGAATGAGTATCCAAATGTGGTGTTTGAGTTGAATCATTTAGGATAGTACATGAAAGAGTTGGTTGTGTTATTGGATTTATGGAGATCATGTATGTATATCCAAGTTTTATGAAATGAGATTGGTAAAAATATTAGATAGTATAGAAAGCAGTAAATTTTTTATAGTTATAATATGGGTAAGAATTGATATAATAAAATAATCTCCTCGTGTTATCCATATTGACAACATTATCATCATTAGTATCGATGAACGTCTCAATAATGTTGGTGGTGGGAGCTTGAGAAGTACTCAGTTGATGATTAGGAAGAGGGTCATTATAAATTTTGAGGTGTGTGTTAGCTTGATTAAGGCCATCTTGTTTTTTTGGTTTCTTAAAACTTGGCTACTGGTTCATAAGATTGTTGGTACTCACAAATTAGGGCTTTGAGATCAAAATTAGGACCCAAAAGATATTAAAGAAAAAAAAATTATAATTAATGGTAAGTTTCATGATATTGAACCCAAATTTCATGAAACCAAAAAAACTTGTGTGTTTCATACCAATTTTTGGTAGGGTGAGAAAGATCACTATCATATGGTGAACACTTAGGAAGATGCTTTTGAATTTTCACTACAAAAATAGGTTTGTGAGAATCCACATTATTGACTTGGGGAAAATTTATAACTATGATGGTAAATGGTTAGTTGAAAGTGGTTGTGAAAAAGAAGCATCATTGTAATTGCTTAGAGTAATATAATGAATAGTTTGAATAGAATCATAGTCATCTATAATATTATCATTGATAGTATGTCATTTTTTAGATTTCATAATAATTTGAGTTCTAGTAGGAAGATGGGAAGGCTCAAATTGTCTTATGAGAAAATATTTACATTTGGATTGGTCGAGAGCTTATTCTAAAGATTTGGTAGAAAGGGTCCTAACATGATCTTTTAATCTAGGGTGAAGAGCATTAGTGAATAAGTGGAAGATATTTTATTTTGACATGTTGTGCTTAACTTTATTGGACAAAGTTTTCCATCCTTTAATGAACACTTCTCTAATTTTAGATTTTGATTATTTATAGTTGATAAAGTGAGCTAAGCTATTTTAAAGAAGTTCATTAGTTTAGACTTCTTGTATTAGTGCATTAACTAAATCTTCTAAATTAGATATAGTATGATATTTGAGTTGATTATATTAACCTAGAGCATCACCTACATAGTTTTTGGATAAGATCTTGGTGGATGAAAAGGTATTGAACTTAATCCAATCTTCCAAAGATACTTGTTTGTCCATTAGATAGTGATGGCCCAATGTTTTAGATCATTAAATATGGAGGAAATGTTGTTCTCATAGCCCAATAAATCTAGTTTCAAGGGTAAATTGGAAATAACTTTGATGTTAATCATTAATCGATGCATCATAAGATAAAATGGATGGTTGGATTCCTAAGGTTCAATTTAAAAGGGAATCTTAGGCATTTATAAAATACCATAAGGTGTACAGAAATTAAATACCATGTTTATATTTTTACTATGGATATAAGTATTTGGAAAATATCCTCATGCCATGATATTTGTAAATGATAGATAGGGACCATAAATAGAATATCATATATCCCTTCACAATAATAATTTAGTAGTTTTAAAACTACTGGTATACAATTTTTAGGAAAATCAAGACAAAATGAAAATGAAGGCAAAAATTAATTGTCAAAATATGATTTGCACTTTTTATAAAGTAAATAAACACGAAGCCAATAGTTTTAAAATAAATGTGAGATTAATTACTAAGAAATGAAAATGAATTACCTTGCTTGTGCTAAAAATAAATAAGATAGAACAAAATAGGCCAGTCAATCTAGTTTACAAGCATAATAGAACACAGATAGATAGGCCAATCTAGTTAGAAAACATGATGAAAACAAACATAATTGACTAGGTTAATTTAGTTTGTTTATAAAATAAATAGGCATAGAACTAAGTCAACTAGATTGACTTAGTTGATTGTGTGGTATAGTTTGGTAGAACTAAAAATTGATAAAGATAGACTAGAAATTAAAATTCTAAATAATTTCACTAAAAAAATGATAAATTGAATAAATTAACAAAAATGAAAATATGAAGCTTATTCAGATTGAACCTTGAAACTATGATTAGATCGACAAGGTTGAATTAGTTGGTTGACTAAAAATGATGAAAATTTGATTGCTACTTGTATTTTTCATACCTAATTGAGTCCTCAAAAGGTAAAATATTTAAAAACACATGGATTAAATAGGATTGACCAAGTCAATTTAGTCTGTAGATAAATTAAAATTAAAAAATACAAAATGAAGCTAAATTGGCTAGTTGGTCTAATTTTTTGAAACTCAAAATTAAAAATTGAACTAAATCAACTACCTTGATCTAGTTGTCCATAAGTGAAAATTTAAAAAACAATGAAAATGATTAAGTCAACCAATGTGATTTAGTTTTTTTATATAAAACCATGTAAGCTAAAATACAAAACTAGATCACCCAGCATGATCTAGTTGACTAAAGATCCTAGATCTTTAAACAGAGAAAAAAACCAGATTAACTAGTGTGTTCTAGTTTAATATATAGATAAAACCTATAAACATAGGTTAATAATAGATAAACTAGCTTGATCTAGATGATTGAAAATGAAAATTTAAAAATGTAAGGATTAGATACCTTTTGGGTTTACCAAAATGCATACAACAAATTAAGATAGATCTATAACTTATTTGACTTATTAAAATCTAAGATCAAATAAGGTAATCAACTAACATCCATTGTGATACATGTTTATATCAAGGGCATGACCAAATTGGATCTGCTCAACCTAACCAAGGAATATCTTACCACATAACATAAAAGGAGAGGGTTCTAAAGCCTCTAAGTAAATGACACTTATTTGATAACCTTAGATAGATCTAAGTACATATAATAAAACTAATCTAGTGCTCACCAAATCTCATAGCACAAAGGGGAATGGTTAAACATAAATTAAAAAATAAAAATATCTTGGTAGGCAAATGGGGTCCTAAATCACCTAAAATAAAAGATGACAAGCAAAGAAAACCCTATATCTATACTAATTTTAAGCACAGAGGTAATCTAATTAAGTATTTATACATTCATAACATATATTATTTATACAATATATATCTACCAAATGAAATGTAAAGAGTTATAAATACTTACCTTGGGTGAAACTGTTGAATCTCAACATTTCCCTTGGCCAATGGTGTTTTTTAGTAGATTTTTGTGGTTTATAATGATCACATTATAAAAATTAGTTCTAGGATAAAAGACTCATACTTTTCATCCAAGGATTCTCACAAGACAAGTAATCTTCTCTCCAAGGCAAAACCTAAACAATTGGTCCTTCAAATGTAGATTTAGCAGAGATATGAATTATAAAGATGTGAAATTGAATTTACCTCCCTATTGGATTGAAATAAGACTTTCATTTATAGTAATGGATAATCCTTAAGCCTTCCATAATTTTAGCTATAAAGAGTGGCCAGCTCAATCCTATTATTTAGAGAAAGTTATCTTTAGGCTTTAAACTAAGTCTATTAAGTTGACTTAGTTTTGTAACATGTGCTTAATCATTTATAACAAGATTGGCATGGATGAATTGGTACTAAATGATGGTAATTGATTAGTTAGGGGTTATTTTAATTGATAAATGCTTAGGTAAATGTGCAATGATAAGTAGGATTTGTAATTGTTTTAGGTAATGATAGAGTTGATCAATAATATTATGAAGCACTAATGGTATTCCCACCCCTTTCTTGGTGACCCTTTAAGGTGTGCACTTAGATAGGTCAAAACTCGATATGTTTTTTCAAGAGAGAAAACATTAAATGATAAAGTTTAAAAATATTATGTGTATATAATATGTACGTGGGTGAGGACCAAAACCTAAAAATTACATAAGAAGCATCAATATATACCTCAATGAGCATAATAATATAGATATAATGAAACACTTAACTTCCACTTGAATTCTAACTTTGAAAAAATATTAAAAAACCAACCAAATATTTCTAACTTTACATGTGATCTTATCAAACAACTATGCATATATTCTATCGAGACTAAAACAACCATATGAAGTCATCTATTAACATAATAACCACTAAACTAATATATTTTGGAATATGAGAAATGAATATCAACATTTAAAAATTAATTTAGCAACATATCATCAATAACAATCTCATAAAAAGATAACAATGAAATGACACTAATGTTTCCTACATCAAAATATCATTTAAAGCTCCAAAACAATTTTAGTTATCATTAAATTAATAGTCTACATATGTCTTAGTTAACATAATATTAATTGAAACATGCAAAAATCAAACCACTAAGTATTAAAAAAACTCCAAAATTGAAAATTTTGAAACTTTGTACTAAAAATCATAAACATCAATTATTATAAAAGTACCAAAAGATTAGTTTGATCCTCATCCTATGTCAAATCCATCAATGGTGAGTTATTTTCTATATCACACTCCACATAGTCATATGGGGTTCTAAGTTGCTCAGCATGAGTAATAATCTAAAATCCATATTACACTTCTAGTTTGACCTTTTTCAAAACCTATGACACTAAAGGTGAGGTGGAAGAGGATATAACATCCTTATATGTGGAAGGAACAACATCTAAAGAGGTGACATAATGAGGATAATAATGGGTACAATGTGAAGATGCAAGGTGAACAATAATATTTTCATTAGGTTGAAAAAACTTTAGGGACTCGTTGAATTGAAAAGATCTATGTGCAACATATTACATGATAAGAATGTCATAAGGATGTGACAGAACATAATTTTGAAAATGTGAACTTGTATGAGAATGCTAATGAAAAATAGGGTCAACATGATTATCAACTTGATTATGATTAGGGATATGATGTGGTTATTTTTTAAAAAGAGTTTGGTTAAGGTTCCCTTGGGTTTCTAAATTAATAATTTTTAGATTCAGGGATTACAAACATCAAACTGGATAGAGACTCATGTATCTCTCCCTAAACTTCTTCTACCAAAACCATAAAAATGCCTACCACTCCCAAAGCATGCTAGTGCCTCTTTGGTATCCAAATTTCCTACCTATATTATGATCATTATTTTCTAACATATTCTAATTATTCCATATTTCATGAGATCGCCTTTCTTGGGAACTTCTTCTATGGATCTAACTTGGCATGACTATTATGATAATCCTTGAAAATATACCAAAAAATTAAACTTTTTAGGTGAAAATAAAAATGAATCACTCTTTTGAATGCAACAAAAAAAATTATGAAAGAATTAAAAGTGAAATTCAATGCATAATTTATTGACCAATATCTTTCACATAATCTTATTTATGAATAAATAATGATTTTTTTTTTTAAAATAACATTTTTAGGCTTCAGATCAATTATTATCATCTCAAATTATACAATAAATGAAAAGGATAAAAAAATATGATTAAAACAAAAAGGATATTTTCAAGAAATAAAATAATGATCATGAGAAGTATTGCATCATTAACACTTCACAATACCAAGCAAAAAATAAGAGGTACCTATATTCTAATTTAAAAATAGAAGAACTTTATTTATTTCATAAAAATATAAAAGTAAAATCATGACCCATATTTCATTTATTTAGCCATAGAGTCTCAATCCAACCTTTAAATGAAGAACCTTCACTCAATATCCAATATTCTCTATAAAGTTAAATAATAAAGTATGTAAAAAATCACACTGCCTAGAAGAAAACTTAAGCCCAATTGTAGGTTCTACACAAATAATGAACTTATGCACGAGTCAATTGTACTCTCATTTAAAAAATGTTCAAAACCATTTAATTTTTCCCATAGAAATCCCTAAACATAGTATTTTTCACTAAAAACAATCAAAGTTCTTACCTCAACACTATAGTGAGTTCTTAGATTGGGATATGCCAAAAAATGAGCATCAAGCAAGCTTTAAAAGGCAAACCAAGGACAAACCCTGCAAAACTAAACACAACTCTCTTGAAAACCAAAATGAGGTGTAAACTTGCCACCAAAGTGTTACTAATTTTATAAATTAAAATCCATCGCCAAAACAATAAATCATTATAAATGTTAGACCATATAATGGATGCCAGTAAAAGTAAACTACCCAAATGGGAGGAATAAACTCATGACAATCTGAAATTGCATATCAAAAAAATGATAGTCAACTAAAAGTTTATTATCATTTTTTGTTTCATGTTTTTATCAAGATAATAATCACCTTTATAAGTTAAAAAATGGTTAGTTACAAAACCATTAAATAAAAATCATAGACCAAATATTATTTATTTAGCCATAAAGTCTCAAAACAAATTGTAGTTCAAAAACCATCACTTAATATCAAAGAGTCTCTATAGAATGAAACAAGAAACTTTGTAAAAAAACATACTTTTGAAAAGAAAATTAAATCCTGATTGTGGGTTTCAAATAAATTATGAGCTTAAAAAGGGAACCAAAGTATTCAAATATGCACAATTAAACTAGACTCTCATTTCAAAAATGTTTGAAACCATTTAATTATGACTCTAGAAAGCCCTATAAATGGCATTTTTGCATCAAAAACCAAAATAATCAATCATCATAAATGTTAGGTATAATGGATGTCACCAAAATTAAATTACCATTATGATTGCTTTTACAATTTGATAAATGGTTACTAGAAACATTGATTATTTTCTCCCTAATTTCATGCCTCCACTTACATGGTCAAGATTCAAACCTTCAAAAACATGCCTACTTTTAAATTATAATTATCACAAATTTTATGAAGGGATCTCAAACAACATCCAAAGTTGAAGTGATATATTTATTGATAAATCCTTACATATGTCATGACCTCAGTTTGTGTGCTTTGTTTTATGTTTATAACATTGTTGGTTGCACATTTGTTTACTTATTGGCATATTTCTTAGTTGTGTTGGTAGCTATTGAAATATTATTTAGATGTTATTGAGACTCTATTTTGATATATTATGTATTGGACATGTTTATATAGTCATTAATTATTTGATTCAGTTCATTATAGAATTGATGGATGTAAATTCAATTGAAAATAACTTGTCATGTTTGATATTAGTTTTATGTTCAGATACTATTAATGTATCATTTTGATGATTTTAGGAAAAATAAAAGGAAAATGATCTAGGTTAGATTTGGTTCTCAATAGTAGAGAGTACAATAAGGGTAAACTTTGAGTTATTAATATTTTGAGCCAAGAGATTTTGAGCCTTATCTTATCTGGTCATTTTTAATTATTGTGTTCTCTTATTCATTTGGTTGATGAGCAAAGTGATTTTATATTAATCTTTGATTACATTATTATTTATTGATATTAATTTATTCATGCTTTTTATGATAATAAATTTCATGTTGTTCTTTTATTTGACTTTGAGTGGACCAATCCAAAACTTGGAATTGCTTTTATGGCTTGTTAGAAAGTCAAGAGATTATGTAAAGCTTGAAATTCAGTCTATGTTGGGAACATGTGAATTAGACTTTATTGGATTCTTTGAGATGCTTATGTTTATTATGATTTTTTATGGCTTTGAATTGGTGATTGATGGTTTTGGTGACTTTAAGTTGATATGCTAGAGGAGGGGACCATGACTAGGTCATCGAGTCTTCATTAGTTTTGATTTGTTTTAATCATGGCATTTTGAACTTATAGTTTTGACTTCAATGGGAATTAATTCATGATGACTCAAATCCAAAGGTCAACTTATCAAGTAGTTTCTAAGTTTTCTTTTTTGGTCATTTTGTTATTCATCAAGCTTAGTTGGCCAAATCTTAGTTGAACTCTATCAAAAAAATTGGTGAAGGCCATTGAAGTCCTATTAGGACTAGTTTGTGACTATTATTTTCATTTTTCATTGGTATTTTTAGTGGAAATGATGGTGGTTTCTTTGACCGTGTTGTCATTTGTTAAAAATAATAATGTAAAATGTTATGGGCTTTAATGGGATTCATAGAGTTTGTGATGGCTCAGTTGGCTAAAAAGGGGAAAAAAGAGATTGTTTTCTCAAGAGGCCATGGTATTTTTATGCATTATTATATTTCAATAATTTTTTTAGTTTCTTTGAGATGGAGTAAAATTTTAGTCATTATTTTGTTTTAATTTTTATGGAGTATAGCCATTATAATAATGAACCATTATAGGTTCATGGTGAATTATGTAGACTTAACGATGAACCCATAATGTAATGGTCGACGTATAGTATGGTTTGGGTACTTGGTTTTGTAGTTTGTTTTATGTTGGTTATTATTGGTCTTGGAATGGATTATAAAACTTATTTTAGTTAAGTTGTAGGCTTAATTTATTTGTATAGTTTACTTTTATTTTAAAAGAATGGGTTTCAGTTATTGTTTGTCTCTACTATTTACCCTATTTTTGGTTATGGTTTGTTTTAACATGACCATGGAAAAAAAATTGTGACTATATTTTTTTAACAATCATGTATATGCAGTCATGAGATGGTTGTAGGTGTTTATTATGAATGCTCATTAGTGTATTATTAATTTGTGCTTGATTTGAATGTCTTGTATGAGTATAGGGTTTCATGCAAGGTCCAATCCAAGTTTGTATGTTGTCAGAATTTCCTTGTATTTTTATGAGGGTTAATATGCAATATATGAGATGATTAAATATCATTTTTTGTGTACATTTTGGTGGCTATTTTGGTGTCATGACTCTTTTTAGTGTTGATATGTTTTGGATTGTTCAAGTCTATTGTTTTTGGATATGGTTAAGAATAGAATTAGTTGTGAATATATTGAGTACTATTTGATTAATAAATACATGTATGGTTTATGCATGCATATCTTGTTTGAATTTAATAGATAAAAAAATTATTAGTTGATCTAAAGAAGTCAAATAGTGGTGCTTATGGTAATCATAATTACTTTCAGTCATGCACTTATCTTTCTATAAATTACTTTTCATTATTTATGTTCATGATTTTAAATCTTAAAATCTCTGATATTTAATTCACCATTCTATAAACCTTGTTATTGAACTCCACATCCAACTGATGGATGGGATGGTCTAGGGCCACCAATGGGGTTTCACTGGTAGGATGGGTGAGTTGTTTACATGCTACTTTTTGGAAAATGATTCGAGTGGTTGGTCTCTTAATGTAATTGGTTTCTTATTATGTGGTTATTTAGTGTAAATACATGATATATGTCAATGTCTCATTTTATGATAGTGAATATAATTCCTTGTATAGTCATATACATTAAGTGTATTTAATTTATTTTTTAAGGTTGGAAAAAATACATTTTTATGTTGTTTAGTTATAAAGTGGTTGTAGCATTCTTATATGTTGTTATATGTGTTTTTTATCTTTTCCTATAAGTACAAATTTATATGAATGATTATCCAATAAGTGATGTGATATTTTTATTATGATCATTGAATCTATTATCTGAATATCTATTTGTATGTTATATTTTGAAAGGTAGGTCTATTATTTGATTTGGATATAATGAGTAGCTTCTTATGTGTTTAAGGTGAATATACTTAATACTCTAATTTTGAATTATGAATAGTGTTATTATCTTGTCATTTTCATCACTTAATGAAAGGCTAATATAATATGTTGATAAGGCACTTTTGGTTTATTGTTTTAGAGAGTTTTAGTTTTAGAATGTAACTTATAGAAACTATAAGTATGGTGTTCTCATCTTTTCAGTTTTTTATTCATAACATAATATAACAAAGTTGTGTTTTATATATTTTAAAATTTATTCAATATGTAATATTATTCTAAGTTCTATATTGATACAACCAAAGAGTGATATTATATTGAACTGGAAAAATTGTTGAGTTCAAGGATAAGAAGTTATAATTATTTGGGAAATGATCATGTGAGTTTAAGAGTTTATAGATTCCTTTTGGAACTTGTTTTAATATATAGATAGATATTTATTAATCAGGTTGAGACTTAAAATATAATAAGGTTATTAGTTTTAATGAGTTTATTAAGACTCTTGTTAACGATAGTTTATATTGTTTATTGATCTTGTTGTCATTGAGTTCTTACAAGTTTTCACAACAACTCTTGAAGATAATATTCGCATTGAGATAGATGGCTTACCCTCTTCTATTATTTTCATGTTGATTATTATACTAAGTTAATGGATGTTTAAAAGTCCTAAATGACTAAGAAATAAATTGATAATAAGTCATAAGTTTGAACTTTAATAAATGAAAAGAGTTTGTATGACTTTGTCTTTTCATTAAATAAAAGGAAAAATTCATTGAATAATTCATAACAAAATATTTAATGTATAACATAACAAAGTTGAATCTATAAAGGTCTTATTGAAATTATCTAAATGAGAAACTTGAAAAACATAAGCATGTTTGTTGAAACATCAATAGCATGATTCATTATTAAGGGATTGTTTGATGTTTGTTCATTATTTATCTTGATCAAATAGACCAAATTGCTTTCACATGTTACATATAATAATCTATTACTATATGATATTATGGGGTGGTGAAATGCATACACTTAAGTAAAATGGTGTGGATTTAATTATTATGTGATGTAAAAAATTTAATTGATTCTAATTGATGTAATATCCATGTGTATGGTAATATTCATCAATAAAAGGATCAATAATGTATTTTTGATTAATTTAGATTATCTTGATAAATTTATTGAATGTTATCATTTTAAATCCATGAGAACAATGATCCTAGATTAAGACATGATGGCATAAATAGGTATCCTTAATTTATGGCATTAGACTTCATGTAGCATGAATTTATGAAATTATGTCAAATATATTGCATTATATTGATTTTGTAAATAAAATTGAAGCTAAGTCTTACTTTTCACATAATTATGTAAATCATTAAATGCAGATGCTTAGTATGATGATTATTCTATTGTGAATTGAACTATTTTTATATTAGCTTGTTGCGAATCTTTGTGATGTTGACATGCACACTCGATTAGAGTTTAGCTTACCTGCATGGTCATAGTATATATTGTTTTATATCAAGTACATTCATTCATTTAATACTAAAAGTTGGTATTGGTTCATTTAGGAATGTCATAGTTTTAGTAATCATATTTAAGTATATGAATGTACATTTAGTACATCAGTACACCTTATTCTACTTATTTATTTGTTAAATTAACTTCCTAATAGTATCAATAGGAATTTTTGGCCTTAGTCAATTACTTGTGTTTGGTATAACACATTTATTGACTTGATCATGCTTTATACAAATTAGTTTTCTTTTGTTGGGTTTGAAACAGTGGTTAGTAACTCAAAGTTGATTTTTTTTTAAATTATGTTGTTACAACATAATTAACCATTGTCACATTAAAAATCTCAATTAATTGGTTAATTAATACCTTATAATCAACATACATCAACCAAGAATTATGTACACCAACCACAAAGTGTTCATCACCAATGCCTTAATTATTCTACATCATGAAAATTTGAATACATATAAAGTAATCAAAGAATTTACCCCCACCAAGTTATTATAAAGACAATTCAATTCTTCAATATATGTTAAAATGTAAGACTTATCTTAAATTACAAAAGGAAAAGAGGGGTACAAAAATCCAACTTATTTTTAATGTAGTCCGACCTAATTTATAGTGGGTGGACTCACACTATATGATCATGTAAACGATAAATTATTTTCATTTGGTTTAATTCATCACCAATTTAATCATAAATAAACTATTTAGCAAATATAAAATGACCAACTATTTATAAATATTAGTGCCTACATATAATATATCTTTGAAGTAAATTTAAAATGACAATACTTAAATTATTCAAACCAAGACTACATATCATAATTCAAATTAATTAGAGAAAAAAGTTTGACCATAGCATATTAATTTTAAACTATAACCCAAAGGATATAATCATATAAATTCATTTAGACTTTGGCAAGTATCTTCTAAACCAAGGATAGTGTATCATATATTCATAGATTATTGGCCTACAACATAGTCTATATATTTTAGGATTAGATTTATAATTAGCGCTACGAGATTATAGATAGTTAAATATACGAATATTGAATTATGTAATTTTAAACTAGACCAATACCATAGGATAAATAAACAAAGAGACATTGTGAGACAAGAAAGGTGACAATGTTATCCATTCTTTTTCTATTTTGATATTCAAAGATATTAATTTGAAGGCTTGTATAGACACATATTTTAAAATGTAAAACAATAATTGAGGGAAAATAATATGATAATGATAATAATGGATGAAGACCATAGGATAAAGAAACCAAGATACATTGAGACAACAAAGGTAACAATGTTATCCATTCTTATTTTGTTTTGATAATCAAATATATTGATTTGAAGGCTCGTATAGACAAGGATTTCAAAATGAAAAATAATAATAGTGGTAAAATAATATGATTATAGATATTAAAATATATTAATATTGAATTATGTAAATTTAAATTGGACCAAGACCATAGGATAAATAAACCAAGATATATTGTGAGACAACAAAGGTGACAATCTTATCCATTCATATTCTATTTTTATAATCAAATATATTGATTTGAAGGCTCGTATAGACAAGGATTTCATAATGTAAAATAATAATTGAGGGAAAATAATATGATAATTAGACTAATTTATAATGTAAAGGGAATTTTAATGTTAGTCCAACTAATAAACAAAAAAAAACAATAAACTAGTTTAATCATAATCACCTAGAGAATGAAGAAAAAACAACAAACTAAGAAAAGAAAACAAAGAAACAAATAGAAAAATTAAGATACATTATTATTATCCCTATTTGAAAGGCTAATGTTATATATAAAATATCACCCATTGAAGGGATAAAAATAATTAAATCTAATCTTTTGATCATTATAACTTACCAAAATTACATAATATGGTACCTCAGAGTAATTTTAATGAATATGAGAGAGGGTGAGTTATTTATATGTACACTATGATCTTAATTTGTTAAATAAATACTTATTAATTAAATAACCTCTATTTTAAGTGAGAATAAACATGTATGAAATAGTATATTTAAGGAAAAACATCATGAAAGTGGGCATATAAAAAAAAAAAAAAAATTATACTTATCAAACATATAATAAAAAATAAATTGGGACAAATGAGATTATTTGTATTGATTTCAGAAAATATATTTTTAGGAAACATGTCTTTCATAAGATAAAATATTCACAATATGAAAACTAATCAATAAATTTAATTCATTTGTCATTATTTCTAACAAATTATACAATCTTCCAACAAATTATTGAATACTTTATAGTACGAGTAGGCATAAAGACCAAATAAATTTATTTTATTTAATTATATATTAGAAAAAAAATTAATAAATGACTCAAATTAATTATAATTATTTTTAAAATGATATTTTAACTTATAAATTAAAAACCACTTAGTTTAAGTGATACCTTTCTCAAGATGGACTTAGTGAAAATAAGAAGAGTAAACAACAAAGTTGGTTGAATAAATGCAATAAGACTCATTATAAATTGATTACTCGTGAGGAATAGAAACATTAGTCATTAAAATTGGCACTTGAAGGACCTAAATGTTTTTTGGACTCAATATGAATCTTTTAGACTAAGTGATTATAATGAGAATTCATTGCTTCAACTTAGTATACACAAAGGATGATTAAAATATAGTGCAAATAGGATTAATATCTTATTATTTAGAGTGAGTGGTTTCCTATTTTAAGAGATTTCTTAGGATGGAACTAGTGCAAAAATAAAATTAATATTTTAATTCCTATCAAGAATTATAATCAAGAAAGGATTAAGTTTACCAGTCATGTTAGTGAAAAGGGATAAGATGGTGACCACGGTCATGCAAGAAACTAATCTATTGGCCATATCAGTGAAATAGGATGAGAAAGAAACTGAAGGGGTTATAATAATAGTGGAATCAACCAATTTTGTTCCATGGAAGTTGGTCATTAAAGATGAACTTTTCAGACCAAGTGATTATAATGAAAATTTATCTATTCAACTTGGTCTACACAAAGGATGAATAATCTTCTTGTTACTCTATGAGATGGTTGAACATAAAATGTAAATATTTTCAAATATAGTTCAAATAGGATTAGTTTCTTCTCATTTAGAGTGGGTGGCCACCCATTATAAGTGCTTTCTTAGGATTGGCATATTTCAAAAAGGATGAGAAATCTTGGTGTTACTCTATGCAATGGTTGAACATAACATGTAAATATTTTTAAATATAATATAAATGGGATTAATAACTTCTCATTTACATTAGTTATCCTCCCACTCTAAGATCTTAAATTCTTAGGATATAATTAATGTGAAAAGGATGAGTAATCTTGTTGTTACTTTGTGTAATGGTTCTACATAACATGTAAAGCATTTTAAATATAATGAAAATAAGATTAGATTCTCATTTAGATTGAACTAAAAACCACTCCAATATCTTTCTCAGGATGGACTTAGCTCAAATTTGATGAGTTACAGTCTTGTTGTTACTTTATGTAATGGTTCAACATAACATGTAAATATATTCAAATAATAAATTTAGTGAAAATAATATTAATATCTTATCACTTAGAGTGGTTGGATGCCCACTCTAATATATTTATTAGGATGGTTCATTTTTAATATAACAAAATAAAAATACAACATAACTTGTAAGTCATTTCAAATTCCATGCAAATTTGGCAAATAATTATGATTGTTTTTACTATTCCCATAATTATTCTCATTTATAGTTAGTGTCTACCCACTACACTAAGATTACTTAATTTTGTAGATGATGTTTATGGATTATATATAATCATAGTCTCATACACTTGGCAAAATGAGACCTTGGCTATTCCTCTTAGTTATGTACCTTTCCTACTTTTGGAAGTCATGTATCTACTTTATCTTGTGCCTCTTAGCCTATCTCTTGGTATGTCCAATATTAATTTGATGACCCAAACCTTTTATCTTGCCCTAAATGCTTGAAACCTACTTATCTTCCACCTCTATAAGTCATGAGTTTGTACCTACTTTCTTGTTCCCTAGGCACTATCATCCTAAACATACACCTGCATCAACACAAGTGTCATGCTCTAACACAAGTGTATAATGCACTAAATTCATCTAATTTGAAAATAAAATGTATCTAATGGTAGGCCTAAGTGATTTAATTCAAGTTACTTATCCAAAGGGATTGATATAAATACAAGATCAACCCTCAATCATTTCTCACCTAGAAACTTCTTACCTACTCACCAGACAACTTAAAAAGATATTCAATTAAACACTCAAGTGAGAAAATATTCTCTATTTTATCTCATTTCCATATCGATCATATGGATAGCACATACACAGGTATAAAGTACAAAATGAATATCCCAAGGGATATATTTTATAAGTTACAAGTTAGGTCACTATTGTACTTTTTTTCCACATATTACATAATTCACATACAAGCTAACATGTAGGGGAGAGCTATAATAGTTTAATTCCCTCTTTATATTATTGGTTATGTGGGCAGAATTCATTAATAGATGGATATTTAGGGTTAGCTTTACACCATGTGCCTACTAACATATTTTTCCCCAAGATCACTATGAAGATGAAGAACTAGGGTTTTAAAATTTCATGAGTGACATTCCATGACCCAAATCTGAATGCACCAAAGCAAAGGTGAAGACAAACTTAAAAGCATCTAAATGGTCACATCCTTTTCAAATAGGTATTCCATATAATAACCTTCATCATGTTTAAATAGTAGTGTTGATGCAACCATACTAGGCTGACACTAGTGTCCATATCTCTAAAAGCACTCAATCCATAATTTGATGACTGTTCCAAAGTAGAAAAATTGACTTTCTACCTATTTCAGATCTAGAATTGCATTAGCATCAAAACCAATTAAGTAATTTATTTATTTGTAATTTCCATATATATCATGGTTTTACTTATTATTTTATCCTATTTTAGTTTAATAAATATAAATATGTTTATTTTAGTTTATCATCTAATTGACCTACTTGAGAGATAGTTTATCAGCATTGTGCCCTAGGCTATCTCTACCCTTTTGACTTTAGATAAATCCAATCAAGATAAATTTTAGGGTTAAACATTTCATGAACTTGATTCATATGAATTAAAAAATTTCTAATTCCTCAAATTTTCAATCAGCTAGAGTTTTAGATTGTTGTACTTTTTCATTTCTTACTTATATTATTTTGCATGCAACCTAGGCATAGCCCTAGATTGGGAGGTGTGCCTATTGAACACATTGATTTTCCCCTCCCACCATAAAATATGTCTAAATACATTGAGGTACATAATCCCATGGATCATGATGATACCAATGTTGAGAATGAAAAACATATTGATGATGTTATCATAGAAGAAGATTTAGATAATGATAATCATGAATCTAATGAAACTAATGAACATGAGTAAATAAATCATGGAAAAGTGCAAAAAATTACATTGTTTCATGAGAGTATTTATCAAAACCATAAATATTTTTAAGAGATCCTAAAAACTATATTAGAAACAAAAAATTCAAAAGGTATACTTAAAACATCCATCCCCTTGAATAGATTGCCGCTTAATACTTCTAATGGGGGTACGGGTTATGTGTTTAAAAAAAATTGTAAAAACCAAAAAAATATTGCTACATATACCATGGAATCACCAATTATTTCCAAAGAAATATAGATTTCAATGCTTATTAATATTCAAACCATGTTTGCATCCCATTTGGTGACTACTCAACTTACCAATCTAAATCTGAAATGGTCCACAATTCAGACACTCTTTCAAGTTATAAAGGAAATGGAGGACAAGATTACAAACATTAAACAAAATGATTTAAAGTCTCATCATTATATTGATTACCAAGATGTGTTATATAACCCTCTTTCACTTGAGATATCTTTGCACCCTTTGCCAACCAGTTTTATTGTACCTAAGTTTACATTTTATGATGCCAAGGGTGATCATGAATATCATATTCAAGAATTATATACAACATGCATTTACTATACCTCCAATGATAAAATTTTAACCAAATTATTCCCAATAAGCCTCAAGGACTATACTTTGAGGTGTTTCTATTATTTACCTATCTAATTCGTGAAAGCATTCAAACCTCTTACAGATCAATTTTTAGCACACTTTCTAATTAATATTTCTACAAAGGTTTCCTATGCTCAAATTTAAAAATCAAAAAATGAAGAAATGAACCTCTCAATTAATATGTCTTGAGATATAATATAATGTTAGATAAAATGACCAATCCTATGGCAGATAAGGAGTTACAAGACATTCAAGAAAATTTTCTTACTCCTTTACATGATTCCATTCTTTTTAATAAGTTAAAATATTTTGATGACTTATGCCATGTTTTACAAGACCATAAAATGGAGATTATTTCATTGAATAAAATCAAATATGTATCAAACACACCAGTTACATCTACATCTACATCTAATGCCAAATTTACAATCAAACCAAGTTATAAGGTAAAACCTCTTGAACCTAAAAAATAACTAACATGGTTAACATAATTTCATAATAACCTAATTTACTTATCTTATATAATGTATCTAAGAGATAATTTACTTGTTTACTTGAGTCTCCCACTTCATTAATCCCATGGTTAGTAGAGTGTCATCTTATATCTCTCCCTCATCCTATAGAGGTTGATATGAATAGACCTCTACCCAAAGGATATGATGTTAATGTTTATTGTGATTATCACCAAGGACTAGGACATTTTACGAATAGATGTGTTACCTTGATACATAATATACAAGACCTTATTGATGACCAATACATTACATTTGATAATCCTACCAAGGAATCAAGTACATAACCTAGTGATCACTACAAATAAAAAATATTTTGCAATATTTTGCAAGACCATTCTAAGAAGGAACCACAAGTCAAAATGGTATATAATGCACATCCTCATCCATCACATTATGGGCACCTAGTAAATGGGATTATTGGTACTTACACACAATATATACCTCTTATGTTTTAGATACCTTCTATTATTTTTTATGACAATGAGGTTAATGATGAAGAATCTGATCTTCATTCTTTATTTATTTGAGCATACCTTGATAAACACCCTATATGTAGTGTTATGATTAATAATGGTGGAATAAATAATGTTTTCACCATGACATTACTTACACACTTGGGTTATATTCATCCTAATTTTCATCTTTCTAATAAATTAGTTGGAGTATTTGATGTGACCTCCTAAAAGGTTCTTAGAGATATTGACCTCACTTTACAAGTTTATCCCACACATGTGGTTACTACCTTTCTATTTATACCTTCCATGGGCATCATTAACATGTTATTTGGAAGACCTTGGATCTATACAATTTGAATAGTACCTTATACAGTGCATGGGTGTGTTAAATACATTTATATTAATTGGGTAATTAAAGTTTCTAGAATACCATATGAGAATCCTCTTGAACAAGAAAAACTTATACTCGGGTATATAACTATTAAACCTACTAAGTTTAATTTATCCTAAAAGGGTAAACAATAGGCATTCCCCTTTACTAGGTAGCCATTACTTGAGATACCATTACATCAAAGACATAGTGGATTCTATAAAATCCTCATCCACTACACAACATGTTCAGATATCTAGAGCACCTACACATATACATATTACTTGTATTTTAAATAAATTATAGATCACTCAATGATGGGTTCCATGAACCCATGCTCCTATTACTCCTACTATTTCTCTGATACCATAGAGTCATATTTACATACATAGAACATCACAAATACTATAGTAACAGATATTACACTTATATATGTTCCTCAGTAATGTCACCAAATTATTAAATGAGTTTCACAATGGGGATATATTTATGACCACCATTTGGATGGGATCATAGGATAGTACCTTTCACATTCCAAAAATACCAAAAAAATTTAAAAAAATTTTAAAAAATTCAAAACTTCAAAAAAAATTCAGCATAAAACATTTTCTATTGGTTTCTTGGCATCTATGTGTTAATTACATGTTAATGGTTGGAATATCTATTACTCCTACATACGCATGTGTGTCATGCTTCTATTAAAGTTGATAAAGGCATACCCAGATACGTGATCTATTCATATTTCAAATGTTGGGTATTTCCTCTTCTCATGTCATATGGAAATTAGGGGCATCCATCTCTATGATCATGATACTTCTAAGTTATATCATTATATGGTCATTCTACATTATCATTATTTGAGCTCATATATGTACTTTCACATGCCTTTATCCATGATTATATCTTTCATAGGTACTTGATATGATATGCACTTAATATTTATTCCTAACACATTTAACCCATGGGATACTATGGCATGTTTACATTGGTTGCGTATGCTTTCCTTTATGCACTTCCTTGAGTGTTTTTCCTTGCTATTATCTTTCTTATTCAAGCATTTTAATATGCTCCCTTATTTTTATCCCATATGTCTATGTATGCTTTCTCTAACATTTTAATATTTCATTATTTATTATATGGACATTTTAATATGTCATCCTTACTCTTTTGGACATTTGACTAAGTCATGTTCCTTCGATTGTGTGGCATTTAAACATGCCCCTTATTTTTGGTCTCCTTGGGCTATTTTCTTTTGACTTTTTTTAGTGTTATTATGTGTGTACTTGATTTTATTTTTGAGCTTATATTGTTACTATCTAGGTGTTTTCATGATTATTTTCATGCATCTTAGGCCTTGACATGATCACATTATTATATGCAATTCAATACTACATTTACCTTGACATGTGCTTCTATATGCTACATGGTTACATTCATAGATTACTCAGTTGTCTTATCCTTTTGAGGTGAGGTAACTACTAGTTTTTATTTTTCCCTCAACTCAAAGGGGGGAATATCATTGGGGGTATGTTATATAGCCATGTTTTTCACATTTATAATAGTTTTAAATTTAGTGGGGTCATGTCATATGGGCATGGCTTCCACACATTCATAGTTTTTAGATTCAATGGGGGCATGCTTTGGAAGCATGTTCTCCACACTTATTCAGTATTTGGCACTTATATCTATTTTTAGATTTAGTGGGGGATTTTCATATAGTCATGGCTTCCACACATTAATTTTTTTATATTTAGTGGGGGTGTGATTTGGAAGCATGTTCTCCACACTTATTCAATATTCAACACACCCAGATTCAGTGGAGGCCTATTTTGGAAACATGTCCTCCACATTGGCACTTATTTCAGTTTTTAAATTTTTTCATATATAGTGGGGGCATGCTTTGGAATAATTTTCTTCACATTTATATAATTTATGAATTATGAAAATCACACAATTATATAATTTAGATTCATAATTATGGTAGAATTAAATACATTGGTACCTTTTTTATACACAATTTCAATATGAGACATATCTAAGGTTCTTATGCTATGTAATTATCACCTAATATTACAAAATCCAAATTAGTTTCATATTTTAAAACATTCTTAAGTATTGTAATCACCCACTAAGATGTACTTTTATTAACTATATTGAGCCAATCTAATGTAGTAGTTAGTTCTCTTTTGGTATGGTGAGGTGATTAAATCACTCAATCTTTCCAAGTTTTAAGGTTGGACATGATTTTAACATCCATCCTTACCAATTTTACTATATGAGTTAACTTTTTTCACTCATTCTCACTAAGTTATAAGTATGATTGGGTTACATGGTTGAGATAATCTCAACTACTAGGTGGTAACTCACCTTTTCTCTGATATTGGTAGCATGTGCCTTACAATATATTTATTTATATTTATCTCCTTAGATATATGTACTTTCCATATTTATAATATTTGTCTTAATATCAATTTTAGATCCTAATAATGATACATATTTCAAATCAACTTGCCAATAGTTAAGATAGTTATATTGATACACAGGTGTACTCATAAACCTTGATCTTTCAATTTCAATCATTTCAAATACTTTTGATTCTAGATTATATGCACTGATTATATACTATAACATGTTCTTATTTTTTATTTTGTCACTAGAAAATCACTCAAGTTGGACTCAAGAAAAGGTAAAGTGTGTTATACACACCCAACTACACATTCCTTTCCTTTAAACTAGCAATTTCATTACTGGATTAGAGGGTGTGAAATGTAGATGATATTTATGGATTATATATCACCTTAGTATTTTACACTTAGAAAAATTAGACCTTGATCTTTACTCTCATTTTTAGACCTTTCCCACTTTTGAAAGTCTTATATTTGCTCTATCTTGTGCCCCTTGGCTTATCTATTTATCTAACGATATTATGTTGATGACCTAGACATTGTATCCTTCCCATAATGATTAAAACCTACTTATCTTCCACCTCTATAAATTTTGAGTTTTTACCTACTTTCCTATTCCATGGACGCTAGCATCCTAGATAGACACCTACATTGATGCAAGTGTCCTACTCTGATGCAAGTGTTTAGTGCCCTAAAGTCATCCAATTTACAAATAAAATATATCCTAATGGTAGGATAAGTGTTTTAATACAAGTTTAATCTCTAAATGGATTGATATAAATATAATATAAACCCTCATTCATTCCTCACCTAGAAAATTTTTACCTACTCACTAGGCAACTTAAAAAAGGTATTCAATCAAGCACTTAAGTGAGCAAATCTTCCCTATTTTCTCTCATTTCCATATCAATCAAAGGGATAACACATGCATAGGTATAAAGTACTAAAGTATCATCCCAATATCTATATTTTCCAAGTTATAAGATAGGTCACTATTGTACTAATTTTCCACATATTACATGATTCACACACAAGCTAACACATAGGGGAGAACTACATTAGTTTGAGGCCCTCTTTAGAGTATTAGATATGTATGAAAAAATTATTGAAATAGGGGTATTTAGGGCCAACTCAACACCATGTGCCCACTAGCCCTTTTTCCCCCAAATTCATATGAAGATGAAGAACTAAGGTTTTATAATTTTATGAGGGAATGTCTATGACCCAGATTTAAATGCATCAGATTGAAGGAAAAGATAACCCTAGAAGCATCCAAGTGGTCATGTCCTTTTTTAATAGGTATTACATATAGTACACCTACCTCATTTTTAGACATAATTTTCGATGAAACCATCCAAGCTTGACACTATTGTTTACATCTCTAGAAGTACTCAATCCATAATTTGATAACTATTCCATAATTTGTGTCTAGTATGCTTTATACCTATTCTAGATCCATAACTACATTAGTATCAAAATTAGATAATTACTTTGTTTCTTTGTCATTTCTATACTTATCATAATTTTACTTATTTTTTAATCATATCTCACATTAATAAATTCAATATATGTTTATTTGAGTTTAGCATCTAACTAGCCTACTTTAGAGATAGTTTATAATCCTTGTGCCCTAGGCTATATCTACACATTTAACCCTAGATAAATCAAATCTATATACATTTTAGGGTTAAACAAATTCATATAATACTAAAATAAATATTTTACTTATAAATTACAATTATTTTTAATTTTTTCAAATAATATTAAAACAGTTTAAAATATTATAACCTTATAACAATGATATACATATATATTTAATTGTAGCATTCATTATTAAATCTTATAATATACCATTATAATAAATTTTATATAATTAGAATAGTCAATATAATATTAGATTTTATAATAATGTAAGCTTGTAATAATAGTTAATACATATATTTAATTCTAACATTCAATATAAAATCTTATAATACACCATTATAATAATTATTCCACAAATATCATTGGAAGAAACTATAATAAATTTAAATTTATTTAAAATAATATTAGTTATGTAATGTTTACTCTTATAATATATTCACGCACATAGAATTCTTACATTAAATATAAAATCTTATAAATTATACACCATTATAATATTAAATTGTAATAATAGTTCAAACATATTCTACTAAAAACTTTATAATAAATTTGATTTATATAGATAATAGTAATTTACATTAAAATATTAGTGTTCAAGTAATTATTACATTCAACAATAAATGTTATAATATAACACATTGTATTTAATAGTTTGCATAGCCTTTTATTTAAAAACTACAATAAATTTTTATTATTCAAAATAATATTATAGTTTACAATATTGTAATCTTGTAATATTAATAGTATACATATATTTAATCATATCATTCAATATAAAATTTTATAATATACCTTTATAATAATAGCTATAATTTTTCCCTCAACCTACTTAGGGATGCCTCCCTTTAGAGGTAGAATGGAACCATGTTACTAAAATACCTCGTTGGATAGGTTTCAAATTACGATAGCTAGTTGGAAAGGTTGTGTCCTAAGTCAAGTAAGGAAGCTACAGATCCTAAAAATCTCTTTGAAATATTTACCTATTTACTTGATCTCCTTTTTCAATATTCCATCCAAATTCATATAAAAAAATTAAAGGATCCTAAAAATATTCTTTTGGTCTAGTGTAGAAGAGAAGTCAAGATTTCACTTGGTGGAATTGGAGAAAGTTTATCTTCCAAAAAATCAAGGAGTTTTGGGTTTGAGGAGTGTTAGTGTAATGAATAAATCTCTCTTAGTAAAAATGGGTTATAGGTTGATGTTGTAATATAACACATGGACTAAAATAATTAAGGCCAAATATCTTGGTATTAATGAAGTGAATGATTTCCTAGCATTGGAAGACCTTCCTCTAGGATTAGTGTTTTGGAATCACATGGTGAAGAGTATAAATTTTCTATGAAAGGAGTGTAGATGTAATTTAGGTAAGGAAGATAAGTCAAGGTTTTGGGATGATGCATGGTTATTCAATGGCCTCTTGATCTCGATGAAGTTGTGGGGCATAGTTAGTAGTAGAATCAAATAAGTTATGGGGGACAAGGTGGAGGACTAAATGGTAGAGTCAACTTGAGGTAGAGAGTGGAAATTTATCCATATTTCAACTCAACACCCCTTAATCTTGGATAATTTAAAGCAATTGAATGAGAATTTAATATTTTTTCACATTAGCCAAGTTATAAGATAGGATGAAATGGTTTGGTCCACCAAAGAGGATGGGGTTTACAACATCAAATTAGGATATTTTGTGTATTTTGACCAGGCTTGAGATGGGTTCCCTTGGGAAATGATTTTGGAGAGATAAATTATTCCTAAATTCAAACTATTATCATGGTTGGTTGCCAAGAATAGAATCCTAACCATGGATAATCTTATCAAAATAGGAATGATTCTACCATATAGGTGTGTCCTTTTCAAATATGAGGGGGATTCAATTCCTTATCTCCTCATATTTTTCCCTTTTTAAATAAAGTTTCTATATGTGTTATTATCAAATTTTTAAGTGGAATTGATGAGGCCAAACTCAATGCTTGACTTCTTTTACTAATGAATTCCCCCTTTTTTCCAATCTCTCCCATAATTTCTTTTTTGAATTTGTCCATACATCATATTTTTGGGGGGATATGGAAATAATTTAATAGAATTTATAAAAATAAAAAGAGTGGGATTCAAAGAGTTGATTCAAGAATATTAGAGTAAATTAAGGAGAATTTTTAGATTATTAGAATAGTTATAAACTTAGTACTTTAGAGAAGGATAAAGTCATATTTAGAAATTGTAGAATTGATATGGAAGAGGGTGTGAAGGAGTATTATAAAAATATTTATTAGAATATGGTTAAGTGGATTCATACCCCACCCTACTGGGTCAATCTCAACTTTGATGAGGTAGTTAAAGGAAATCTGAGCCCAGCTAGAGCGGTTGGAGTAATCAGAGATAGTAGAGGCTTGTTTTTATCTTTGTTAAAAAAATCTTAGGATTCAAACCAACCACTTTGTGTAAGCATTAATTTTTTAAGGGGAATCCAATTAGATAAAGACTTAGGTTGTAGGAGGATGATTATTGAGGGAGATTCCCTCAACATAGTTAACTATGTAAGAAATTCATTTAATCCCAGTCAGACAATTGAAAACATCATGAATGATGTTCAATTATTAAAAAACCACTTTGATGAAATTTATATCACCCTACATTTAGGGAGGGTAACAAATTAGAATAATGGTTGGATAATTGGTGAGTATCAAAGAATTTAAGTTGAAAATGGGTCTATAAAAATGAACTCCCTCTCCCCATTTTAGACATTATTAAAAATGAAGCTAGTAAACATACATTTTTTAAAGATCTCAACCCATGTAATGCATTGATGAATAGATTGTTTGTGGATAACAAGGATAATTATGGGTTAATTAAGCATCATGATAGGTGGACTACTATGTGGCATTTGGTAAAATGTAAACACCAAGTCATAATTATTCCCATGCATGTGAGGACAAATTCAATTGAGTTAATAATTATTAAAATAACTAGAGTTACTGAATTGAGTGTCCTCACTTGTGTGAGATCAAGTGCTCACAACATGAAGATAATTTGGATAATAAGAAAAAATTTCAAGGATGCATATATCAATAAAAAAATCTTATCAATATTAATTTAGATAAAATAATCATCCTCTATTTTACCTTTGAGGGGACTAAGAGGTTACAAGGGAGGAAGAGCATATACACTATAACAAGGGAGGGCGAGCTTATACTAAATCCTCATCTTGATAATTTATAAATATAATGATATATTCATGAAATATCTTACATAAAGGTGGTATTTTTAAATTTATGGAAATGGTAAGCGGTCATAACCCAACTTTGTTAGTTTAGTTTTATAGCACATATAACGGAAGGGTGGTAACTATAAGGGGTGTCAAAATTGATATCATTGAGGAATACATTGCATCCATCATTAGTATGTCAATGGATGGTCTAGGATAAATTTTACATACAATTATAAATCAATAGATTCTTTATGAAAGATGAATGGGTAGAAGAATCTCAAGATGGGGATGGAGTCATAAATAAACCTCTTCCTTGGTCATAACCAAAAGTAATCATATAGGTAATGAAGTATATTACCATGGAGGGAAAATATTCTAGTTTATATTTTAATATTTATCTATCCTCAATCCTTTTCACCATGATAAGTCTATGAATATTTATTTAAATTTGTTGATGCCACTTGAGAGGTTCATCTTGGAT
The DNA here is from genome assembly GCA_037957365.1 of Torreya grandis. NCBI lineage: Eukaryota > Viridiplantae > Streptophyta > Pinopsida > Cupressales > Taxaceae > Torreya > Torreya grandis. The sequence continues at coordinate 312,479 of JARHVA010003430.1, forward strand.
GTACAAATAAAAAAAAATGAGGAATATTTACACCAGTGCTTGATTTTATTATTGTTCCAATGCAATTTTCCAATCATTTCCATTTTTAAAGTGATTTTTGACCCTATTACTCAAGGGGATAGAGAGGAATATAGGGAGAAGGGGGATCCCATAAAGGATAAGGATAAAAAAGGAATGATCTCTATTAGGTGAATATTTTGTTACCAACACAATGGTAGCAAAATAGTTATTTCAACCACAGTGTGATGAGATCAAATCTCTCCTCAAGACAAGGGGAGGCTCCCTTACTATTGTTAACTAAAATAACAAGCTATATTTACACTTATTTACACTAATTTTAACATAGTGGGTGTTGTCATATCATCCAATCCTCTTTTTTCAAAATTGATGTTTAATCACAAACTTTCTTCTTTTCTTTGAGATATATTTTGAAAATCTAAGATTACTTGATGGACCAAATACAACTGATATCCAAATTTGCTAGCCAAAATATTAACAATAATAATACAAATAGAGTAAACTTAAAAGATAGAATAAGGCGTAGTCAAAAGTCTTCAACTTATTTTAGATAAAGATTAAAATTACCAAAGAAGAATAACTGACAACCCAAAATCTCTTCAATTATTCACTTTTAATGATGAACACAAATCTCGTAACAAAAAAGTAGTTCAAAGACTCCAAAATCAGCTTCCTAGAACCTTTCATTTTATAGAAATTTCACGCCATGATCCAGTCAAAGTATAAGAAAATACAATGGAAAATACATAAGAACATATCCAACACATCACAAGTTTATCTCAACACAAAGATTGAAAGATCACTTGATTCTCTTTTATTGAATGAAATTCAAGATTTACAATATGAACACAAAGTTTCAAAATTGATTCTCAATTCAACAATATTTCCTCTCTATATCTTTTGGTGATCCTTTTTACAAATATCATCCTCCTATTTATAGAGAGGAGCTATGAACAAAAATAAGAAAAATATAAATTGATTTATTCATTGACAGAGTTCTATTTGACTTAGGAATGTGTACTTTTCCTATGTGTAATTTACACTAAACAAAATTACATATGAAAAAGTTAAAAAAAATAAACTAAGTGTCCTTAGACATAGGAATTTGTTCCTTTTTATTCTTCTCTAAATATCCCTCATGTGTCTTCAATGTAGCTTGGACCTCATTGTTATCTAGGGCTGATGTACTCTTGGAGACAACAAGGACCCTTGTGATAAAATCTTCTAAGTTAACCAACAAATCCTTAATTTTATCCAATATTCTTTGTAATTTATCCATAATTACTTGAAATTCAATTTTCAATAGAATCTAGTGTGAACATTCTTATTTAAATCTCTATTTGGAGCAAAGATGTAAAATATTAAACCACACTCTCCATAGGAAGAATTTCTTGGGAGCCATTTCTAACCTGATAGGGAAGCTCTCCAATTTTATCTACAAGATCTAACATCTTATTATTAAACATGTCTTTAAATTCTTTGAGATATTTAACTAGATTCTTGAGAACTTCTCTTTTATTCTTCATGGCTTCCCTTTATTCAATGAACATTTTATTATTTTGAATGACTTTTTTCTCAACTAGGAGATCTAGCTTGAATTGACGTAGTTGAGTCCATGTATCAATGTCTTTCTCAGTCAATTCCAAATTTTGAGTAAGAATTTTAATTGTTTGTTGAATTTCTATTTTCACTTCACTTAGGTTCTTAAAAAATCTAATGTTAGAACATAACCATTGAGTACCTTGTGTTTTTAATCTCTCAATCTAGGCATTGACCACCTAACCTTGAGATCTAATTTTCTAGGCCTGTTGAATTGCCTTTTCAGTATTTTCATGTACAATAGGCTTAATAGACTCAAAAGATTGAGTGATCTTTAGTAAAATAGAGGTTATCTAGTCTACTTACACTTTGAGTTGATCCTTGATCTTCTTGTCTTTGTCATATCTTTCTACCAAGGATGTCATAGCTACTTTCAAATCTACTTTTGTACCTTCATTTGTTTGCTTCCCTAATTTTATCCTATTAACTACATAATCAGACACTTGAATATATTCAATGTTTTTATCTTTAGGAGGTAGTACAACTTTAGTATACTTGTGCCTAAATTCAAATATCACCCTTGACATATTTTTGGCCTTCTTTTTTGTTTTGGGATTTACTGGCACAAGCTAACCAAAATCAAAGTCTTATAGTGCCACACCTCAATTCTTCTTCTTAGGTGTTTGTGATGTCAATTAAGGGGGAAGACAAGATATATCTCTTCATGTAGAGGATGCCAAAGCTTTGGATGTTGGTAGAATATCAACGATGTGTGAGGTAAGTGAAATGGAAAGGGAGATGGAGGTAGCGGGTAACGAGATGGATACTAATGGAATGGTAGTTATGATAGGTGAAGATTGAGTGAGAATAGCAAAAAATTTAGTTATTGTTAGCAAGTTATAAATGGGGGTGGAGGAGGCCTTGGTTGTCAATTTAGAGGATGAACTAGACAAGAACTTGTCCATATCTTTCTAAGTGATATATAAATTGGTGTTTGACTCTATTAACTTTGAAGGGCTAGGAAAATTAGATAAAGAGTAAAAAACTTAATACAATGTACTATATTGAAGAACTTGAAAATGAGTAGCACTTAGGGGTGAAGAGGGAGAAGAGAGAATAATTTGGAGAGGTATTGTAGAAGCATCTATAACATCAAGAATGAAAGGAGGAAGAGTATAATATGCTACCTGTGAAGTTTTTATTCATGATACTTCATCTTGATAAATTTCCCCTTGAGAAGTCTCTACTTGGGAGGTCATTGGTGGTGAAATTTCAACTTGAACTGGTGCTTCACTTGTGATTGGATTTTACTCTTGACCCAATTTGTCATTTTTTTTATATCTTCTTCTTTGCCTTTTCCCTTACCTCAAATTTTGAACACAAACCTAACTTTATGTGTCGAGGTAAAGGCATCTTCTTTGTTCTTTGTTCTTTGTTCTTTGTTCTTTGTTCTTTGTTCTTTGTTCTTTGTTCTTAGCTCTTCACATTTATTTATCATCTCCTTGTCATGTTCTTCTTATGAACTAGTCTTGAATGACTTCAATTTGATCTTTTGTCTTTTCAACCAAGCATTAGTTCTTAAAATAATAGGTTAGAATCTATCTCTAATAGAAGTGGATTCTTTAACTGACCATTGGATAGGAGGGAGAGGATTTGAATCCACTTGATTTTTCTCATATGATGGATCTAATATATTCCCATCATCTATAAAATCTTTAGGAATATCTACCAATTTAAAATTGGCAGTCTAATCAGTAGTGAGGTGACTATAATAAATTATCCTTATATCTTCATCAATTCAACACTCAGCCCAAATTTCTTCAATTCTATATATGTGAGTGATATTTCATTTGAGTTTCTCTTTCATCAGCCTATAATCAAAGTTTTCTCTACTCTTGAATTTCCTAAGTGTAATCCATTGTAACTTAGTTTCCATAGTTTTATCATTTGGAGTAGTTTCAATTATATACCAACCAATACCTATTGGAAACTTGAAACTTTTTTTGTGAGCATCTGATTGTTTTTTATGCACACTCATTACTTGTCTACACATCTCCATTAATATTAACTTGTCACTTGGGTACCTAGGCAGCATGTAAGGTTGCTAATCAAACCCTCCTACCCTAATATAGGTAAAGGTTGGGAATTTTAAGAAAATGCAACCAAATCTATTAACTTGTGCCCATGCCTAGTCTGAAACCCTTTTATTTTCAAGTTCTTTCTCAAAATTACAAATGAATTTGTAAAAGAAAACATCATTAACTTTATTTTAATGTTTGATACTTTACTTTAGAGTAGTTGTGGATAGTGAACATACATAGGAACATTTCTTCTCTCACCAACAATAGTTAAACCCAAGAAAGATTTCATAGTGGCTAGAGTATACACAATATATGAAGTCATATGAAACTTGAGTGAAGAAGCCACCTCAAAAAGTTAATGATAGATAGCATCACTAATTTATTTACCCTAAAATATTCTTTGTGTATTCCTTTTGATAACCCAAATGTATGATAAATCCATTCTTGAAAAATGTTTGAAGTTGGTAGTCCTTTTACTTTACTTAGGAGGGTGATCAAATCCCCTAACTCCTCTAAAAATTCACTATAGTACAAAAACTTAGGCCATATAGCAATGGTGGGCCAAGGAGTCTTGAGCCATTTGGGTTTGATTTGCATCTTGCACTTCTTAGGATCTCTATCATATTATTCTTGAGTTGATTCCATAGTTAGGTATGAATACTCTTCAATCTTGAAGAGGTGGAATATTTTATCAAAATATTCCTCATCGAGGCAAATGACCAATTTACCCTTTAAATCCTTTATTGATCTTATTTCCTTATCAAAATGTACAACCATGGTCAAGATTAATGTAGCATCCTATACTAATACTAAAAATGTGACAGCCAAGTTGATTTCACTATTTAGTATTGGTTGTATATGAGATGCAATGGGGTCTCTTCCCAATCTCTTTAAGAACTCAACCATGTCCACATGGCCAATATTTGTGTCCCCAATCTGATTTACATTTGAATCAACTATGAATAATTAAATCACACCTTAAAACTTATACTTTATTGTCTTCTTGTTTGGATAATTGTTTGACATTGATCAGGTAACTGTAAGTAGGAAATTTTGGTTGTCAAGAGTTAGCATTTTTTATTCTTTTTGGGAAAATGTAAGTACAGAAAAAAAAAATAGCACTCTTACATGAGGTATGGTGAATTTTATGTAGTTTGGATAATTTTCTCTAAACTACATGGGAGTTGGAGGGTTTTGAGATTTAAGTCAGATAAAATTCTTTAACTTGCATAACTTGGGAAATAAAACTTCTTTTGTGCAAGTCAAAGAATTTTATCTGATTTACATGAAATTGGTTCTTTATTGACATGTAGGTTAGAGAATTTTCTCATAATTTCATGAAAATAGAGTTATTTTATATGTATTTTAGATAAAATTATCTAACCTACATCAAATTGGACTATTTTTTGTATGTCAAAGAAAATTCTTTGACTTGCACTTGATGGCAAAGGGTTTTTGGGATGCAAGTTAAAGAAAATTCTTTGACTTACATGAAAAGAGGTGGGTTTTTATTTGATGTAAATCATATAATTTTATTTTAGGTGCATCAAAAGATAATGTGTACTTCTGAGAAAATTCTTGGATGTACATGCAATGAAAAGGATGAAAGATTGCAAGTCAGAGAAAATTCTCTAAGAGGCATGGAGAAAGGTAAATAGAGATACATCTTGGAGAATTTTCTTTGAGATACATAGGAAAGTAAAATGATGAATAAAATATTTTCCATGATTGGATAGGGCATGATACGCTAAAACGTAACACAAAAAAACAAAAATAAAAACATTAGGGGGTGAAAAAAAAGTAAATCATGCAAAGATTTAACATAATCAAAAAAACTAGGGAAAAAAAGGCATTGACTAATAAATACAATAAGGAAAGAAAACAAAATCAAACCCTACCTAAAATTCATTCTCCAAAGACTGATCTACATGCAAACTAGGGAAACTATAAAAATGATGATAGGGGAAGTGTTGATGAGCTCAAAAATGGTGTTGGAAGGAGTGTAATAGAGATTGAAAATGGTGAGGAAAAAGATAAAAAGAAGTGATAAAAATAAAAATTACAAGGTGTGATATATATAAAATGCATTAATTAATGCTCATTAATTACCATGGGTGGTGGGTCTTATATTTTATATCAGATAAAAATCTTGACCTTACATGTGTAATGTTGAGAAAATTCTATGACATTGTATATGTAAAGTTGGAAAAATACTTTGCTACAACATATGTAACAAAGTATAGTTTAGAGAAAATTATTTAAACTAAACAAGATGCAAAATTCCCTCAAAAGATCAACTTCCTTGGAAAAAACAAATTCAAGGAGGTTGTGATCAACCTCATTTTACATGCTTAAAGCCCATAGGCTATGAAATTGACAAATTTTGTAGGGGTTATCCCATGAATTGAGCCTACTAAATTCAAGGATAATAGTTGGCTCTAATTGGGGAATTTCCTTCAATAAATCTTTGAAAATCTTGAAAGAAAGAGAATCCTAGAACTCTAAGTGCCTTTCTCCATTGGGCCATGGAGTTAGGTGACTGACTAAACCAAATAAAAATAAAGAATATATAGATATTTAAAATATGTACAAACTTATCTAGAACCTCACTAAGTAAAAAGCTTCATGTATTTCCCATTTTAGGGTAGGGGTAATGGTGTTCCATCTAGGTATGCTAAAAGGAACATGTGTTCTCTATAAAGTTGATGAATGAGGAATGGACCTCTCCATAAAGAATAAAATTTTCCATGCATTCCTTTTGGTTCTCTTCTCTTATCCCACAAAAGAACTAGATATCCAACTCAAAAATCTCATGACTTGGCTTTCTTATCAAAAATTTCTTTGACATGACTTTGATGTTCAGTAATGTGGTCCACTACCTTTGTATTTTGTTCCTCTATATCAACAAGATACATAATACACTTGTCTAGAGAGCTTTCAAATGTTGCATCTTCAATTGCCTTGGCCAATTTAAGTGTGGGAAACTCCAATGTGATAGTTATTTCTACATTTAATCCATATAAAATTTCAAAATGAGGCATACCAATTGCTCACTTAGGAGTGATGCGATCAACCCATAATGCATCATACAATGCCTTATGCCAAGTTCTCTAATTGTTCTCTACCAACTTTTAATGATAGTAACTAAATTCTTATTACTTAACTTACTTGACCATTTCCTTGAGGGAATTAGTTTGAGGTGTGAGGCAAAATGATTCCATATTCAAAACAAAATTGAGTCATCTCCTAGGATGTGAAACTAGCAGTATTATCAATCATAATTTTGTTTGGCACACTAAATTGTGTGATGATATTTTCTTTGAGGAAGTTGCAAACAACCTCTAAAGTGGCATGTTTAGTTGGAATTGCCTCCACCCACTTAGTGAAGTAATTTGTAGCCATAAGAACATAAATATGACCTGCACTTGACATTGGGTTTACCACACCAATGAATTCAATACCCCATTACTAAAAAGGTTCTTCAATGACTACTAGTTTGAGAGATAGGGTTGTTAATTTGGGTTTCCCCTCAAACTATTGGCACTTCTCTCATTTATGCACCCAAGAGTTGCACCTTGAAAAAGTGTTGGCCAAAAATATCTTGCTCTCAAAATCTTGTGAGATATGATTGGGCACAAAAATGTCCTCCACAAACCAAATAATGAAAATATTCCAATAACTTACCTTGTTGTGCTTTATCTACACATCATAGAAAAATTCCATCAATGTTTCAATTATACAAACCATTGTCCCAAAGGATGAAGTTTTTATCCTTAATCTTGATTGTCCTCTTCTCTTTATTTGATAAATGTTCTAGACACTCTCTATATGTGAGGAAATTAGCAATGTTAGAATACCATTCATTTATTATGCTCACAATCAAGACCATGGGAAGCTCTTCTGTATCTCCCTCATTGTTAGGTGCCTCTTTTGATTTAATCTCTAGAATGAGTTGACACAAACCTTTTCCATGCATAAGTTTTTTAGGCTTGATTTCCATATCATACTCTTGGATTTTATCAATATAATTGCCTCTTTTGCCTCTAAATTCTTGTTGAGTCAAAAGGGACTTGACTGTATAATTTGGTACTAATGTGATGGTGTGAGAGTTGAAGATGTAATACCAAAAATGTTTAACTACTTTCACCATGGCATAATCATGTTTTTCCATGGATGTTTACTTGAGTTAATAAGCCTTTATATGGCATCTCATGAATTTTATAGGAGATTCAATCCCTTCTTCATTTTGTTATACCAAGATGGTAGATAAGGTATGCTTTGAAGCATAACTATACATGACAAAAAATTTGGTATAATTAGGGCAAACTAGGATAGGAACAACTACAATTGCTTCCTTAATCTCATGAAAATATGCTCTTCCTTCTATGTTCCAATGGAAAATTGATTTCCCTTTCATCATATCGACAATATGACATGTCTTTTCCATGAAATTAGGTATAAACCTTTGTAGGAAATTAACTTTCCCAAAGAAAAAATGCACTCCTTTCTTACTTGATGGTAGAGTAAGATTATAAATTGAATTTACCCATTTAGGATTAATCTTTATTCTTTCCTTAGACACATTGTGTCCAAGGAGCTTACCTTCAATAACCCCAAAATTAGATTTCTTGGGATTAAGAGATATCCCATGTTCATGGCATCTTTCAAGCACTTGTTGCAAATGGTCATAATGAATTTGGTGATTTTTTTAGAAAATGGTTAGATAATTTAGATAAACTATAATAAAATTACTGATTATATCTTTAAAATCCAAATCCATATCCCTCTAAAAGGTAGCACTAGCATTAATTAATCTAAAAGGCATCCTGTAGTAGGCAAAAGTGCCCCATGGACTAGTGAAGGTTGCCTTATGTTGATCTTCATTGCAGACCTCCACTTGATTGTATTCTGAGAAGCCATATACCATGGATAACATTTTTAAACCTATCACCATTTGTAGTACTTGATCCATTACCAGTAATGTGTAATTATCCTTAAGTGATAATTGGTTCAAAATTCAAAAATTAATGCAAATGCAGATTTCTCCATTCTTTTTCCTCACAAGAAAAATATTAGCTATCCATGTGGAATGATGTATAGGAAAAATAATTTTATCATTCAACATCTTTTGAATTTTAGTGAGGATGGTACCTAAGATTTTGGGATTATACTATCATTGTTTCTACTTATAAGGCTGAGAATCTAACTTGAGAGGAATACCATGCTACACCTCCTTTGGTCAAAAATATTTAAGATCAGCATATGAATATGATAATACATCAATGTACCAACATAATATTCTCACCAACTTATCTCTTTCTTATAAGGAATAACATTTCCCAATATTTATCATCTTGAGATGATTTGTCCCTATATTGATTTGCTTAATTTTTATAGATGAATATGATTCTGATTGTTGACATTTAATGAATCGATCATGATTATCAAAAATTCTCTCCAAAGATACCAACCCTTTGGGAATTCTATTCCCTTTTAGATACAGTATTTTTTCACCAGTTTCCTTATTAACTTCAAAAATTGATTCTTGAGGGGTGGAATCACTTCCTTCAAAATATAACTCACTAAGATGTTCCACCTTCTCTAAGAATGAGATGACTTGTTCATAATTGTTGAAAACCTACCAATGATTAACATTATCAAGAATACTATTCTAAAAAACTAACTCAATAGTATACTTGGTTCCTTGGAAATCTTTGTGAGGAATCAGGAGAGTGGTTGAAATAACTAATGAATCAACTCTATCATTATATTCTCTTAGAACTATTGATATATTGAAAGCATCAAAACTTTCCATGCATTCCTAAACTTAATTACGTTAATGCCGTAGTCTTTCATTCTTTATTTGATAGAGATTCCTAACTTGACAAATGACTATCTCGACATCACCTTGAGCATGAAGGTTTCTAATTCCTTTCCTTTGTGCAACCTCCATTCCTAACAACAAGGCTTCATATTTAGTAGTATTGTTAGTGTTATCAAACTACAACTTGAAAGATAAAGGGAAGATTTTTCCTTTTAAGGATATGAGAACTAACCTAGCTCTAGATCTAATTGAAGAATAATTCTCATCAAATTCCAAAGTCTAAAGATCATTTGAACTTTCAACTCTAATAATTTTGAAATCCAAAACTTCTTCATTTGAAGTGGAGGGTTCATCTATTTCCTAATCTTTTTCTGAAATGTCATTTGAAGATATTGAATCTTCATCTATGGTCAAAAAATATGTACCCATTCTAAAAGTTTCAAAAGGGATCTAGGATTTTAGATCCTCAGTCTTTATCATAATATACTTCACTTACTTCTTTGGGTGAAGTTTCTACATAACACCCTTAACAAGTATCCTAGCCTTAGACCAATCCATGTTAATCTCACCACCAACATATTTACAAAATTTGCATCCTAACAGAACTCCATATGAGGCTAAAACATTAGCCATTAGAATTGGCATCTTGATCTTTTTCTCTAGAAATGCAACAAATGCAAATTATGCATCCTTGATTTTTCCTATGAGAGGTACTTGTTTAGTTTCAATTGAGAAGCAATGGCTAAAATTCTTTATCAAGGTTAATCTCAAGGTAGTAGCCACCTTGGTAGGCATCACATTATCAAAATCACCTGAATCAATAACACAATTATTGAGCTTATAACCATTGACAAATAAAGAAATATAAAAAGGTTCTATTTTTTAGAATTAGATTCAGGAGTTATAACTAATTTATTTTTCTTTGGTCTTGGTTTAGGTTCAAATGGTACAATTTTAGATGAATTCTGATCAGGATTGATCCCTTTACCCTTTACAAATTTTGCCAATCTTTCAAATTGGTTAGGATTAGATTGGAGGTACTCAGCCTTTGACATTTGGATTTTTGTCTTCTTAGCATGGTCTATGATATCAAAAACTAGATATGGCATAGTCGAGGAAAATAAGGTATTTTAATTTTTAAGTTTTGGGTTTTGGGTACTGGGTCTAGACATAGAAGGAGAAGAAGTAGAATGGGGAGGAGCACTTGTTTATCCATTGTTATGTCCTTTTTTTTAACAATAAATGGAGTTCCTCTTTTAGTAATAGTAACTTCCTTACGTGGTTCATCCTTGGTTTTAGCTTTATCAACCTTCTATTGTTGATTTGTTTGACTTTGTGAATGGGTAAATATAGCATAAGACTCACCATGTATGTCTTCCTCTTGTTCAACTTCTTCTTCTTCAAAGTTTAGAAACCAAATATTAGAGTCACCAACTTCTCCTTCCTCATCTCCTATGAAGGAATAGCATCTTCTTCTAGAACATATTCCAATTCTAGAATATCATCAATTTTAGGTTCTAACCAATTGACTACTACATTATCTACAGGTGCCTCCAATGCAAGCCTTGATTATAGTGGATGAAGTTTATTCTAATTTTGACTCTTTGCAGCATTTTTGGAGTAATTAGAATAATCTGGGTATGTCCTCCTTAAAACATCCTTGTATGGTGAAAAATACATACCTTGAGACATTTGCTTCTTAAGTTCTTAAAATTCATTTTATAGCTTTTGAACTATAGGATCTATAGTGCTAGTAGAAGGTGAGTTTGTAGAAGGTTACCCTCTAGGATTGATGGAATTATTTCTCACTTTTACCACTAAGATAAAATCATCTTCTACTTTAATGGCTAGGCTTTGAGCATCATCAATATTAGTTGGGGCTTCTCTTTGCAAAATAAAACTTACTTTAGGCAACTGAGAATTGATGAATAAGCACTTCAAGGTCTTAGGTGTAGATTGAGAAACTAATAGAATCCTATTCCTTAACTTTTTAAACTTTGCCATGAACTCACGCATGGGTTCATGTGTTTCTTTCTTCATTTATGTAAGTTGAGCCGATAAGTCATGATCATATTTTTTAGGCTTAAACCTTGCCTCAAACTTAGCCTTAAGCATTTCCCAACTGGTGATGGTTCTAGTTGTAAGATGGTAAAACCAATTAGCAACAACACCTTGGAGTGTTTCTACAAACAACCTTATAGAAATGTCTTCATGTTCCACTCCAAGAACATTTCATGCAATGTATAATGTAGTAATATGTTCATCTAGATGTTTTTTTCCATCACCATAGAACTTTGGGAAATTTTTCCATGAACCATGAGGAAGTTCATGAGATGGAGGTGTCAAATTCAATGGACTAAAAATAGTCCACTATGGACCTTGAACAGCCATTCTATGTGGATTATAGGGAGGAATAATAAACCTTTGTAAAGGCAAAATAGGCAAGACCATGTGAACATTGGAAGCTTCCTTGAGTATAGAAGATCTTGTATTGGTAGGTGAAAAACTTCTTATATGTTAAAGAGGTGACCTTACATATGCTAACAAAAGATCAAAGTTATGATCTTGAAACAACTCAAATATAGGATCAATGTGTCCCACTTCGCTTCTATCTTGAGTGTAACTTTGATCCACTAGATCATGAAAATACTCAAAAAAGAAAAGAGATTAACTACAATAAAATAGTAGTAAACAATAAGGTGTTGGTCTTATGTCAACCGAATAAGACTAAAACTTGATTATGTGTTTGTTTTCCCCAATGGAGTCACCAAAAACTATTGGGTGAATATTTTGTTACCAACATAATAATGGTAGAAAAATGGTTATTTCAGCCATAGTGTGATGAGATGAAATCTCTCCTCAAGACAAGGGGAGTCTCCCTTCCTATTGTTAACTAAAACAACAAGATATATTTACACTAATTTTATCATAGTGGGTGTTGTCATATCATCCAATCCTCTTTTTAAAAAATTGATGTTTAATCACAAACTTTATTCTTTCTTTGTAATATATTTTGGAAATCTAAGATTACTTGACAGACCAAATACAACCGATATCTAGATTTGTTAGCCAAAAGATTAACAAGAATAATACCAGTAGATTAAAATTAAAAGATAGAATAAGGTGAAGCCTAAAGTCTTCACCTTATTTTATAAAAATATTAAAATTAAAAAAGAAGAATAACTAACAACTCAAAATATCTTTAGTTATTCACTTTCAATGATGAACACAAATCCAGTAACTTAAAAGTAAATCAAAGACTCCAAAATCAGCTTCCTAACACCTTTCATTTTATAGAAATTTCACACCACGATCTAGTCAAAGTATAAGAAAATGTAATGGAAAATACATAAGAACATCTCTAACACATCACAAGTTTATCTCAACACAAAGATTGAAAGATCACTTGATTCTCTTATATTGAATGAAATTCAAGATTTACAATATAAACACAAAGTTTCAAAATTGCTTTTCAATTCAGCAGCATTTCCTCTCTATATATTTTGGTGATCCTTTTTACAAAGAGCATCCTCCTATTTATAAAGAGGAGCTATGAAAAAAATAGGAAAAACATAAATACATTGACTTATTCATTGACAAAGTCCTATTTGACTTAGCACTGTGTACTTTTCCTATGTGTAATTTACACTAAACAAAATTACATAGGAAAAAGTTACAAAAATAAAATAAGTGTCCTTAGACACATGAATTTCTTATTTTTTATTCTTCTCTAAATATTCCTCATATCTCTTCAATGTAGTTTGGACCTCACTATTATCTAGGCCTGATGTACTCCTAGAGACAGCAAGGACCCTTGTGATAGAATCTTCTATGTTAACTAGAAAATCCTTGCTTTTATCCAATATTCTTTGTAATTTGTCCATAATGACTTGAAATTCAATCAATTTGTCAATAGAATCCAGCATGAACATTCTTGTTTCAATCTCTATTTGGAGCAAATATGTAAACTCTTAAACCACAATCTCCATAAGAAGAATTTATTGGGAGTCATTTCTAACCTGACAAGGAAGCTCTCCAATTTGATCTGCAAAATCTAACATCTTATTATTACACATGTCTTTAGCTTCTTTGAGATATTTAACTAGATTATTGAGAACTTATCTTTTATTCTTCATGGCTTTCATATATTCAATGAACATTGTTCTATTTGGAATGACTTTTTTGCTCAACTAGGAGATCCATCTTGAATTGACATAGTTGAGTCCATGTATCAATGTCTTTCTCAATCAATTCCAAATTTTGCGTGAGTTTTTTAATTATTTATTGAATTTATATTTTCACTTCACTCAATTTTTTTAAAATCCAATAGTATAAAATAACCATTGAGTACCCTATGTTGTTAATCTCTCAATCTAGGCATTAACTGCCTGACTCTAAGATCCAATTTTCTTTGCCTATTGAATTGCCTTTTTAGTATTTTCATGTATAACAGGCTCAATGGACTCAAAATATTAAGTAATATTTAATAAAATAGAGGTCAAATATTCTACTTATACTTTGATTTTACCCTTGATCTTCTTGTCTTTATCATATATTTCTAACAAAGATGCCATAGGTACTTGCAAATCTTATTTTGCACCTTCATGTGTTTACTTTCCCAAGTTTATTCATACAAAAACATAATCAAACACTTGAATATCTTCAATGCTTTTATATTTAGGAGGCACTATAACTTTAGCATACTTGTGTTTATATTCAAATATCACCCTTGACATAGTTTTGGCCTTCTTTGTTGTTTTGAGCTTTATTGGCACAAGCTAACCAAAATTAAAGTCTTTTGGTGACACAGCTCACTTCTTCTTCTTATATTTTTGTGATGTCAACCAAAGGGGAAGAGAAGATGGATATCCTTATGTAGAGGATGAAAAATCTTGGGATATTGGTAGAAGATCAATGGTTTGTGTGGTAAGTTAAATGGAAAGTGGGATGGAGGTAGCAGGTAACGAGATGGATACTAATAGAATGGTAGTTGTGATAGGTGAAATTGGAGTGAGAATGGTATAAATTTTAGTTATTATTGGGAAGTTAGAAATGGGGGTGGAGGAGGCCTTGGTTGTTAATTTGGAGGATGAAGTAGACATGAACTTGTCCATATATTTTTGAGTGATATATAAATTGGTGTCTGACCCTATTGACTTAGAAGGGCTAGTATAATTAGACAAAGAGTCAAAAACTTGATCCAACATACTATACTAAGGAACTTGAAAAAGAGTAGCACTTGCAGGTGAAGGGGGAGATGAGAGAATAGTTTGGATAGGTATTTTAGAAGCATTTAGAACATCAATAATGAAAGGAGGAAGAGTATAATATTCTACTTGTGAAGTTTCTATTCGTGATACGTCATCTTGAGAAATTTCCCCTTGAGAGGTCTCTGCTTGGGAGGTCATTGGTGGTGAAATTTCAACTTGAACTAGTGCTTCACTTGTGATTGGATTTTCCTCTTAACCCAATTGGTCATTCTTTTTTGTATCTTCTTATTTTCCTTTTCCCTTACCTAGACTTTTGAACATAAACCTAAATTTTTGTGTCGAGGTAGAGGCATCTTCTTTGTTTTTTGTTCTCAACTCTTCATGTTTGTTTGTCATCTCCTTATCATATTCTTCTTTTGAAAAAGTCTTAAATGACTTTAATTTGATCTTTTGTCCTTCCAACCAAGCATTATTTCTTGAAATAATAGGTTGGAAGCTATCTTTAATAGAAGTGAATTCTTTAACTTATCATTAGATGGGAGGGAGAGGAGTTGAAGCCACTTAATTTTTATCATATTATGGATCTAATATATTCCCATCATCTATCAAATCTTCAAGAATATCTACCAATTTTAAATTGATAATCTGATCAGTAGTGAGGTGACTATAATCGATTCCACCCAAATGTCTTCAATTTTATGTATGTGAGTGATATTACATTTGAGCTTCTCCTTCATCATCCTGTAACCAAATTTTTCTCTACTCTTGAAATTCCTAAGTGTAATCCACTATGACTTAGTTTCCATAGTATTGGCCTTTAGAGTAGTGGAAATTATATACTGACCAATACTGATTGGAAACTTGAAACCTTTTTTGTGAGCATCTAATTATTTTTTTTGCACACTCATTACTTGTCTGCATATCTCCATTAATATTATCTTGTCACTTGGGTACCTAGGTATCATGTAAGGTTGCTCATTGAACCCTCCTACCCTGATATAGGTAAATGTTTGGAATTATAAGAAAATTCAACCAAACCTAATTAACCTATGCCCATGCCTGATCTAAAACCCTTTTATTTTCAAGTTCTTTCTCAAAAGTACAAATGAATTTGTAGAAGAAAACATTGTTAACTCTCTTGTAATGTTTGATACTTTTATTTAGAGTCAGTTATGGATAGTGCTCATACACAAGAACATTTATTCTCTCACCAATAGTAGTTAAACCCAAGAAAGACTTCATACTGGATGCATCATACACAATATATGAAGTCATATGAAACTTGAGTGAAGAAGCCACCTCAGAGAGTTGATGACAGATAACATCACTGATTTGTTTACCCCAAAATATCCTTTTCTTTTTCCTTCTGATAACCCAAATGTATTAATACATCCATTCTTATAAAATGTTTGAAGTTGGTAGTCCTTTTACTCTACTTAGGAGGGTGATCAAATCCCCTACCTCCTCTAGAAAGTCACTATGGTGTAGATACTTGGGCCATCTACCAATGGTGGTTTAAGGAGTCTTGAGCCATTTGGATTTGATTTTTTTTTTACACTTCTCAATATCTCTATCATAGTATTTTTGAGTTCATTCCATAGTTAGGTCCGAATACTCTTAAATCTCATAGAGGTGTAAGATTTTATCAATATATTCCTCATTAAGGTGAATGACCACATTACCCTTTAAATCCTTGACTAATCTATTTCATTATAAAAATGTGAAACCATGGTTAAGACAAATTTAAAATATTGTGCTGACATGAGAAATGTGGTAGCCAAGTGGATCTCACTGTTAAGAACTGGTTGCATATGAGATGCAATGGGATCTCTTCCTAGCCTCTATAAGAACTCAACCATGTCCACATGGCCAATCTCTATGTCCCCAATCATATCCACATTTTAATTGACTATAAATAATAGAATCACACCCTAAAACTTGTACTTCATTCTCTTCTTTTTTAGATAATTGTCTGACATTGATTAGGTAACTACAAGTACGAAATTATGGTTGTCAAGAGTTAGCATTTTTTATTCTTTTTGGGAAAATGTAAGGATGGAAAAAAATAGTGCTCCTACATGAGGTATGGTGAATTTTATGTTGTTTGAATAATTTTGTATAAACTACATAAGATTTAGAGGGTTTTGAGATGTAAGTCAGATAAAATTCTTTGACTTGCATAACTTAGGAAAAAAAATCTTTCGTGTAAGTTAGATAATTTTCTCTGATTTGCATGAAATTGCTTCTTTCTTGATGTGTAGGTTGGAGAATTTTCTCTGAATTGCATGAAAATAGGTTCAATTTTCATGTAGGCAAGAGAAAATTCTCTGACCTACATTGAATTAGACTATTTTGTGCATGTTAAAGAAAATTCTCTGACTTGTACTTGATGGAAAATGGTTTTTGGGATGTAAGATGGAGAAAATTTTATAACTTACATGAAAAGAGGTAGGTTTTGATTTGATGTACATCAGAGTATTTTGAGGTGCATCAAAAGAGAACATGCACTTCAAAAAAAATTCTTTGATGTGCACACAACAAAAAGGATGAAAGAGTGCAACTCAGAGAAAATTATCTGAGAGGCACGAAGAAAGGTAAATAGAGATGCATCTTAGAGAATTTTATCTGAGATACATAGGAAATGACAATGATGAATAAAATATGTGCCATGATTAGAGAGGCCATGATATGCTAAATGTAACACAAACACCTAAAAATAAAAACCCTAGGTGGTGGAAAAAAATAAACCATGCAAGGATTTAACACAATCAAAACACTAGGGAAAAATAGGCAATGACTAATAAATATAAGAAGGAAAGAAAAAAAAATCAAACATTACATGAAATGCATGCTCAAAATATCAATTCACATGAAAACTAGGGTAACTATGAAAACAGTGGCAGGGGAAGTGTTGATGAGCTCAAAATGGTGCTAGAAGGAGTGTAAAAGAGTTTGAAAATGGTGAGGAAAAAGATAAAAAAATAAGTAGTAAAAATAAAAATTACAAGGCATGATATATATAAAATGTGATAATTAATTCTCATTACTTATCATGGGTGGTGGATCTCATATGTAATATTGGATAAAAATCCTAACCTTGCATGTGTAATGTTGAGAAAATTCTATGACATTGCATATGCAAAGTTAGGAAAATTTTCTGCAACAACATGTGCAATAAAGTGTAGTTTGGATAAAATTATTTGAGCTACATGGGATTCAAAATTCCCTCAAAATATAAACTTTCTTAGGAAAAACAAATGCAAGGAAGTTGTGATTAGCCATGTTTTGTGTGCTTAGAGCCCATGGGCTACAAAATAGACAAATTTTGTAGGGGTTATCCCATGAATTGAGTCTATTTAATTCAAGGATAAAATATCATAATATATTAAAATAATAACACCATTTAAATTAGGGTAGATCAGCATGGGAGAGGTGAGTGAAAAGTTACCAATTAAGTATAAAGGGAAGTAAGTGGTGAAACTTATATAATGGAACCCTATTAATAAGTTCAAATCTAATAAAAATAGCAATATGTCTAAGGATAAGGTTTATGTGGAGCCCCATATTAGTGAGGACCTTGATCTAGCTCTAATAATAGATTAGAATATCAATGGAAAGGGGGAGAGTGGCTTTTAAGTAGAGAATATATATGAGTCTCTAGCTAACCTATAGACTAAGGATGAGGCCCCAAAGCCTTTAGAGGTGTAGTATCATGCTAACCTTCATCAACAAAGCAATGTGGATGAGGATTATCAAAATAAATATGAGATTTTACATGAATAAGCTAATATGTAGAAGAGTATGTTGAGATGGATACTTAAAAAAAGGATGTTAAAAATAAGGGAATGTGGGAAGGGGGGAATGAACTGAAGGGTGCATCTTCAAGGAAGCCTGCTTTAAGAAAAGATAATCTCAAGCTAAAAATGGGTGTGAATCATCCAAGGGAGGAGGTTTGGAGTCTCAAAGGATGGGTTGACAATCTTGAAGCTAAAATATCTCTCATAAAATTGAATGTGGATCAAGTTATCAACCTTAGAATTTTAGTGGTTATGAATTGTGTGAAACACATTGAGAAATTCCATGACTCTCTAGGTAAGAAGAAATCTAAACTTTTAGAACTAGGTTGAGGAGGACCAATTAGGATAACCAAGATCCATAATCTGGTATTGAAATGGAATTTTAAAGAGATTGATTCACTAAATGATCAACTTCAAATGATAAAGGAAAGGTAAGAGGCACCCATTGCATTAGAGAATTTGGTGACTCCAAATAAATAATCTAGATGGAGTGTTGTGTTCTAGAGGATTTTTGCTAAATTTTTGGGTCTTGTTGGCCATTTGATATGTATTTATATTAGGTTTGGATTTTTTTGTCCCTTATTTAATCTTTGTGGTCAGCTTTTCATTTTTCAATCATTTCAAGTTGTAAAAGGGTTAGGTCCCTTTCCTAAACCCCCTTTTTAACCCAATAGAAATGTGTGTGTGTGTGTGTGTGTGTGTGTGTGTGTGTGTGTGTGTGTGTGTGTGTGTGTGTGTGTGTGTGTGTGTGTGTGTGTGTGTGTGTGTGTGTGTGTGTGTGTGTGTCTGTGTGTCTGTGTCTGTGTCTGTGTGTCTGTGTCTGTGTCTGTGTCTGTGTCTGTGTCTGTGTCTGTGTCTGTGTGTGTGTGTGTTTGTGTTTGTGTGTGTGTATAATTAATTTTAACATGCAAGATAATTTCATAGTTTAAAATAATGTAAGCCTTTAATAATAGTATACATATTTTTAATTCTAAAATTAAATATTGAATATTATAATATATTATTATTATAATTATTGCATAAATATTATTCTATAAACTATAATAAAGTCTACTTTATTTAAAATAAAATTAGTTATTTAACATTTACTCTTATTATATTGATACACAAATGATTATTACATTTAATTTTTTTATTAAATATAACAAAATCAAAATGATTCCACAAAATGTTAGACAAAAACACCATAAAAATATTAATTATTTAAAATAATAGTAATTTACATTTAATATTGTAAAAAAACTCAATAACAAGTTATACTATTATTCAATATTTATTATGTAGTAAATATCATTCTTTAAAATCTTTATTAACTCTTTCAAACATATTTAAATTTAGAAAAATATATGACATTTTTAATCCATAGTTGATTCAAATGTGACATATATGAATTTTGAATATGTCACCTTAATATTTACTACTCATAGATTTTAATGGGACCTATAAATACTATCTCTAAGTATTTAAAATTTGAAAATGTCATGTTTTAATTTGAGCAACAAATTTTAAGGTGACATTCAAATTTTGAAAATGTCATCTTTAAATCGAGTGGGATTTATTTTGAAAATGTCATCTATATTTTCCAATGTAATACACTCAAACATTTACCCATGACTATGATTCAAGTGCTTCGTGTCTCAACAATGGAACCAAAATATTGGGTTATTTTAGTTAATTCTATCTCTAGCACTAAATTTCATCCCAGTGGACTATCATGATGGCCCTATCACATGAGAGTCAGGTCTCATGTGCTCACCCAAAGAACATAGCAAAAGACTAATTCTTAAAGGTTTTATAACATAGTAATATATGTTTGTTCATATCTCCCTTTATGTAATTCCAAATAAGGATTATTTAATAGCATAAATATACTACTATGATCCTTTTAGTTCCAATTGTAACTATTACTATTACTACATGAATCACCATCATTATCTAATATTAGTGACTTAGAAAAGAAAAAGATTTCAATAACAAGAATAAGAAATAGATTACATCCAAGTATAGCACTTAATGTATTCCATCATTCAAGACACAAATCAACACAATCTGATAACTCACATTAGATGCTTAATGAATCAAAAGGGAAAAGCTTCATCATCTATTCTCCAAAAGATCATCATCACAAAAGATTTCAATAGGGGTATTTATACTTGTTTTGACTTCGACCAAGTGTTACAATCATTAATACTTTGAGTTCATGTTGCATGGACTCTCAATATATTGAGAGTCATGACACTTATTATAAGTTCTTCTTGATGACCCAGGTCCCTATGCCCCTAGATCCTCACTCTATGCTATAAACTGGTGTTCATGTGTTTTGTTCCTTGTGGGCTAGTGAAAACCTCCAATCAAAAAGGTCAAAGTGTCCCATATGAATCACTCTTCTAATCACTCATACTTCCCACATGCTCCCCTAGTCTTTTTCTTTCATTCTAAGTCCAATATTCTTAGGTTCTTTGTGACTTATTCTTCTTTGAATAGGTCCTCTCACATTGGTCCCTTCTACACCATTATCCTTTCACATCTTTGTCTTCTTACACCTAATAAGTTCCATGCCACGATGCTTCTATGCCTAGAAATCATGCACCATGGTCTTCCTACACCATGGTCCTTCCACATCATGTTAGTTCCACATCAAAATAGGATAAAACTTAAAACAAAATTTTAGGGCCAACATCACCCCACACTATGCCCTTAGTCCATCCTAAACTAAACGGTGCTAGCATCTTCCAAAAATTCAAGCCCCTTCTACTCAATTTCCTTTTTTAGACTATCCCAATGGGACAATGCATTGAGGAACTTCACAATTATTCCTTTAATGGTTTTTTTTATGCTTTCAACTCCTCAGGTTGGTTTGGAGTCTCATTGGTCTTTTTCACCTATTCATCTAGGGTCTTGCTATCATCCTTCTGGACATCTTCTAGTGTGGAAACCTCCTTATCAACCTAGCCTAAGAGGATTATAACACTTACATTTCATTGCTGATGATCGTTATTAATGGTATCATCCATTATTTATATGTTTCTAGATGATTTTGCATGCTCAACATGGTCTTTTATTAGGAGTGTAACATTAGTTGATTGCTACTTCAAGACCTCTCGGCTTGGATTCAATCCTCTAAAGGTTTATTAGGGCATGCAAGTTGTGAAAAAATTCCATTCAAAATGGGGATAACTTCCCAAACTCTCTCTAAGGCATGCTTGTAGATATCAATAGTCATGCTAAACTGTTCAGCTATTTGTATCCCCATATACAGGTACACCATATACAAGTGCTGAGTCTTCTTTTTAAAATTATTTTACAAAGGGTTAAAACCCTTAATTTTACCTCTATGTCCTTTTGGATCTTTTTTTTCATTGTGTTCACTTCCTCGATGAGCACTTACTTCTCAACAAGAACTTTATTATACATATCTACTAACTTGGCATGTTTTTTCTCTATCGTGCATGTATCAAAATCTAACAAAATGTTTTATCACATTATTTCCATGCCAAGTTTTAAACATTCAATGTTGGTGATTAGTGGGGTGATATTTTATGGATCAACCCTCATTAATTCTAAGAACACTGGAGCATCTGAGCCCAAAGAAATGTTGTCTAGTGGGAGATTAAACTTGTGCTCCTCATTGTACATATCAAATAAGAAGGAAACTTGATTCCTAGTCTTAGGAGTCATTTATTTGGGATGGAAGTGTCGCCAAAGATAAATTCATCTATCCTCTATGTCTAATTAGTAATGTTCACACGTAACGATCATCATTCTTGCATATTCTTATCTTTTTGATTTGATTAGTTCCTTTCCCTTATTGGGGTCCCTTTCAAGCTCAACCTTTTGATGGCCACCAATAGCCATATCACTATCTTCCACACCATCCTCCTCCTCATTATATTATGTTTTATCATCAAATAAGGAATCATTAGATGTGGCCTTCTCCTACACCAGGGAGGGATTTTTCTCAGATAAATTCATCTATCCTCTATGTCGAATTAGTAATATTCACACGTAATGGTCATCATTTTTGCATATTCGTATCTTTTTGATTTGATTAGTTCCTTTCCCTTATTGGGGTCCCTTTCAAGCTCAACCTTTTGATGGCCACCAATAGCCATATCACTATCTTCCACACCATCCTCCTCCTCATTGTATTATGTTTTATCATCAAATAAAGAATCATTGGATGTGGCCTTCTCCTACACCAGGGAGGGAGTTTTCTCAAAATCTAATCTTGAGGTAAGGATCTGCTATAAGGATATTATTGATGGGGTGCTTATCTTGGAAGCTATTATGGGGAAGCTCTTATGATAGTGGTACTTAAGGGATATGGTGGTAGGGGCGAATAATGTAGAAGAGGAGAAGGTGGAGGTGGATGTGGAGAAGGAGGAGGATAAAGGGGAGGAGTAGTTTAAGGTGATGAAGGGTCAATAATAGATGAGTGTGGAGGTGTAGAGTGAGAAGGGGATGGAGAAGTGTGGGGACGGGATGGAGATGGATGATGTGGTGAAGATGAAGGGTGAGGTGGAGGTGGAGGAGGTATGGAGGGATGGGAATAAATGGGTATGTAGGGCTACACCTCTACCATCCTTTGCCTCTTTTTGGGGGTTTGTTGCCAACTTGAACTTGTGCCCACATCTAGTCACGTCTTCTTTAACTATCACACTTAGGTGAGTTTTTCCTTGGGATCTCTACCTTATGGGTTCTTGTAGGGGGAGCATTGAGAATAGCCTATGAGTTTTCTCCCTGATCAAAGTATTTTTGACCTATATGTCATTCAAGTCCATCTCTAACCTCTCCACATAGGCCTTATTTTTTAGATATACATAAATTTTTTGGAGGGTGTGAAGCTCTGCATCAATTCTCTCTACCTATAAAATGATAGGCTATACATCATATATCTTATTGATGGAATCTATGAATTACCACATAGATAAGGCATATGGTAGCTTGATCCATATTAAAATCTCACCTGATGGATTCATGTAGTTCCATGTAAGGGGGAAATGTTGCTTTATAGTTAATTATGCTCATTTTCTAGCCAAGGGGTAAGTCCTTTGGAATGCACCACTCATTTTTGAATTGTACCTTCATCCCATCAAACCAATACCTCATCTTTATCTTGTATGAGGGGGTGATATGATGGGGGTAAGTAAATTCTTTGTATCACTCGATAGGTTACTTGTGAGTGGGAGGGTACACCCACTTCAATGCACTTAAACTATATTATGGTACTTTGATCTCATCAAAGACCATCAATAGGAGTATTACTCCCCAAGGGAACCTATACTTGGGCATCCAATGAGCCCTCTCTACATATTAAATTATTTGGTGGAAAAAGTGTAGGGCCTTGTTATGCTTTAAACCCTAAGATACTTGGTGAGAAATATAAAGGTGTGTCATATCCGCCTCCTTCTAGTGATTCATTCCTTCAATATTGGTGGAAATGATCTGCACCATGATTGGAAGAGTAGGATCTTGTAGGTTCTTAATGTGCATCACATGCCCCTAATTTTAATACATTAGTGCCATGGTGGTCTTCTATATCTCTTCCATGTCATCCAAGTCATTGATGACACTCAACCCCAAGCACTGTAGTCTCATGACTTTTCTAATTCTCTCAAGGGTGATCTTTATATTGTGCCCAACAAAATAAATATAGTCTTTATAGACAAATGAGAGGAGGAACTATACTACCTCTATACTTTTACCTAAATATGGTAACTCAAAGAGTTATAAGAGTCCTATGGCATCTAGTTGGTTTTTAATGGTTAAGTCATAGACCAATTGATTTCTTGTATTGGTGGTCTTGACTTGGTAGTCATTCTGGAGCTTAACCTCATTTCCTAGTTAGTAGTGGTTATCATCAAAGATGGTGGTTGTTGATACTTTTGAGACCCAATTCTCTACACATAAAACTAAATCTAGGTATTGCATCTCTTCTATCAATAGAGATGGAGGTGGAGATGTTGTGGCCTTCTATGTTATCAACATCCACACCTACATTCTTTTCTTCACCATCTTTTCCCTTTCTTCTTTTGTGAATTTTCTCACTTTTCCTTCTATGTGTTGTACTTATTCTCCCAATCTCTACTCCTATTCCTCTAAAGTTTCTTCTCTAATGGGAATCTAGTCTCCTCTGCTCACCTCTTTTTCTTCTAGTATAGTTGGTAATTTTTTGAGTCTACTAGCCTTTTTCATAGGTCAAATTACCTTTTGAGGAGCTCAAAGGTTAATGCATGACTATCCCACATTCCCAAATGAATTCATGTCTACAAATAAATTCACTTCAAATTTTTGAGCTTAGCACTTTGTTAATCATGGACCTATAACTTTAAAAATTACCACTTCTTCCCACCAATCTAGACTTATAATCTCTCTTCTTGACTGGTTAACAACCTACATGTCTTTCCAAGGATATAAAAACTCTGCTCTACTCAAGAATTGATTAATTTGACTCTGGTATGGTCACTTATTTTTTAGTTATGTTTCATCACTCATCTTTAGCACTGACAATTCAAGAATCAACATGATATAAAGCATAAAATGACTTTAACCTTCCTATTTATAGGATCTATAGGGGGTTTTACCATCATTAATTCTTCTATCTCCCCATCACTTCATTTCATAAATACAAATATCTTAATGGCCATTGTATTTCAAACCTTGCCTTATGCAATTAATGCCTTAATAGTTTTATCCCATCATGCCTTTGGCAAGCTTATTTCCATAACTAACCTCATCACATTAATGGTATGTCCCTTTTTACACCTTTTTTTGAAAGTGGGTGATACTTGTATCCCACCCTTTCAATGTGGTGGAAGATTTCTATTCTCACTCTATGTTATAAACTAGTGGGCATGTGATCCATTCCTTGTGGGCTAGTGCAAAACCTCTGATCAAAAATTTTGAAGTATCCCATATGAATCACTCTACTAACTACTCTTATTTCTCATTCACTCCCCTAGTCTTCCACTTTTGTTTCAAGTCTAATATTCTTGAGTTCTCCATGACTTGTTGTTCTTTAACTAGGTCCTCTTACACTGCTCCCTTCTACACTATTATCCTTTTACATCATTATCCTCTTGCACCCAATAGGTTCCATGCCATGGTGCTTTTTTTCCTAGAAGTCATGCACCATGGTCTTCCCATGCCATGGTCCTTCCACATCATATAAATTTCATGCCAAAATAGGATAACACTTAGTCAAAATTTTGGGGCCAATAATACTAAAGCCTCATCTTGATAATATATAAATGTAGTGATATATTCATGGAAGATCTTACATAAAGGTGGTGTTTTTAACTTCATGTAAATGGTAAGTGGTCACAACCTAGCTTTGTTAGTTGAGTTTTATAGCACATGGAATGGAAACGTGATAGCTATAAGGGGTGTCAAAATTGATATCATTGAGGAATACATTACATCCATCATTGGTATGTCAATGCATGGTCTAGGACAAAATTTTCAAACAATTATAAATCAATAGATTATTTGTGAAAGATGAATGGGTAGAATAATCTCAAGATGGGGATGGAATCATAAATAAATCTCTTCCTTAGTCATGCCCAGAAGTAAGCATATAGGTAATGAAGTATATAACCTTGGAGGGAAAATATTCTAGGTTATATTTGTAGCAATTCTCTATCATCAATCCTTTTCACCATGATAATTCTATTAATATTTCATTATATTTGTTTATTCCAATGGAAAGGTCCATCTTGGATGTAAAAATCATAAAAAATGAGGAATCTTTGCACCAGTGCTTGATTTTATTATTGTTCCAAGAATATTTTCTAATCATTTCTATTTTTGAAGTGAGCTTGGACCATGATACTCAAAGATGTGGAGGGTAATATATGGAGAAGGGAGATCCCATAAAGGATAAGGATAAAAAAGGGATGAGATCAAAATCTATTAAAATAATAACACCATTTAAACTAGGGTAGATCAATGTGGGAGAGGCAAGTGGAAAGATACCAATTAAGGATAAAGGGAAGTAAGTGGTGCAACTTATATAAAGTAACCCTGGCTATAAGATCAAATCTAATAAAAATAATAAGGTGTCTGAGGAGAAGGTTTATGTGGAGCCCCATATTAGTGAGGACCTTGATCTAGCTCTAGTAATGGATTACAATATCAATGAAAAGGGGGAGAGTGGCATTTAAGGAGAGGATATGAAAGAGTCTCTATCTAACCTATGGACTAAAGATGAGGCCCCAAAGCCTTTGCAAGTGTATTATCATGCTAGCTTTCATCAATGAAGTAATGTGGATGAGGATTATCAAAATAAAATTGAGATTCTACATGAATAAGCTAATATACAGAAGAGTAAGTTGAGATGGGTACTTAAAAAAAGGATGGTAAAAATAAAGACATGTGGGAAGTGGGGAATGAATTGAAGGGTGCACCTTCAAGGAAGTTTGATTTAAGAGAAGACAATTTGGAGCTAAAATGGGGTGTGAATCATCTAAGGGAGGAGGTTGGGAGTCTCAAAGGATGGGTGGACAATCTTGAAGCTAAAATAGCTCTCACAAAATCAAATGTGGATCAATTTATCAACCTTAGCATTTTAGTGGTTATGAATTGTGTGAAAGACATTGAGCAGTTCCATGACTCTCTAGTTAAGAATAAAACTAAACTTTTAGGACTAGGTTGAGGAGGACCAATTAGGAGAACCCGGAGCCATAATCTAGTATTGAAATGGAATTTTAAAGAGATTGATTTACTAAATGATCACCTTCAAATGATAAAGGAAAGGTAAGCGGCACCCATTACATTAGAGAATTTGGCAACTCCAAATAAATAATATGGATTGAGTGTTGTGTTCTAGAGGAGTTTTTCTGAATTTTGGGGTCTTATTAGTCATTTGGTATGTATTTATAATAGGTTTTGATCATGTTGTCCCTTATTTAATTTTGGTGGTCAGATTTTTATTTTTATCTAGTTTCAAGTTGTAAAAGGGTTAGGTCCCTTTCATAAACCCATTTTTAACCCAATAGCTATGTATGTATGTATGTATGTATGTATGTACGTATGTATGTACGTATGTATGTATGTATGTATGTATGTATGTATGTATGTATGTATGTATGTATGTACATATTTTTAATTCTAATATTAAATATTGAAATAATTATTCCATAAATATTGTTCTACAAAACTATAATAAAGTCTAATTTATTTAGAATAAAATTAGTAATGTAACATTTACTCTTATAATATTGATACACAAATAATTATTTAATTTTGAATATTGAATATAACAAAATCAAAATGAGTCCACAAAAAACACTATAAAAATATTAATTATTTAAAATAATATTAATGTACATTTAATATTGTAAAAAAACTCAATAACAAGGTATATTATTAGTCAATATTTATTATGTACTAAATATCATTTGTTTAAATCTTTATTAACTCTTTCGGACACATTTAAATTAAAAAAAACATATGAAATTTTTAATTTTTAGTTGATTCAAATGTGACATATATGAGTTTTGAATATGTCACCTTAATATTTATTGCTCATAGATTTTAATGTGACCTATAAATATTATCTCTAAGTATTTAAAATTTTCATATGTCATGTTTTAATTTGAGTAACAAATTTTAAGGTGACACATTCAAATTTTGAAAATGTCATCTTTAAATTGAGTGCGATTTATTTATGGGATGTTACAATATAAATTTTTTGCAAAAAATATGTAGGGTTTGGTTTACAATTTTTTTTCAACAAGTAAATTTTGAAAGGAAGAAGATAAGGGAGTACACAATTTTCAAACTAATTTCAAAGTTTTATAGGGGGAATCAATACTACTAATATGAGTATGGGCATGAGTAGGGGTAGGGTGATGCAGTTTCATTTCTAGAATGTAACAAATAAGAGGATCATTGGCA
Source organism: Torreya grandis (assembly GCA_037957365.1). Lineage (NCBI taxonomy): Eukaryota > Viridiplantae > Streptophyta > Pinopsida > Cupressales > Taxaceae > Torreya > Torreya grandis. The sequence continues at coordinate 340,845 of JARHVA010003430.1, forward strand.
TAATATTCAAAATATAAATGACAATAAATAATTCTATATATGTTTAATACTTAATTTTTTAAATATATTCAACCATTTCCAACATAGGTATTTCATCTAAGAAGAGACTCTTTTGAAGCCTCTGATTCATAGATAATTTACACAATCAAGTTTATATTCTTTTCTAAATTTCATTTCTAGTATGTTTTCTAAATTTATTACTATTTGTTTACAAATTTAACTCAAATTTATTATTATAAACATGATTATTTATTTAAAACTAATCTCTTGTGTGTTTTCTACAATTATAACTATTTTGGTAAAAAATTAAGCAAACATTTTATTTTTTACATGAATAATGATAAAAATTTCACATGAATAAATTTTAACTTATTTATGTCTTTATTTCTAATATTTAAATATTTTAATGCATAGATGAATACCTTTACCATGTATAACAATGTTTTTGTGAATATTTCCTCATTTCCTTGTTTCATTTTTACTAAATACCATTTTCACTTGAAAATTCTAAACTTTGTACATTACAAAAGAGGATCTACAATATAGAATGGTTTATATATATATATATATATATATAATTTATGTTCATGTTTTTTTCATCTCAATGAACCCAATATAAAAAAAAATCAAAAACTGATTTTTAAACAAGGAAAAAAAATTGTACCTTGTCAGGATATGATTTGAAAACATTTCAATATTTTATTTGCTAAATTCACAACCTTTATATGACTTGAAATATTTAATTCATTTATTTTTTTTAATAAACTCAAATAAATTTTAGATAATGAATTTATTTTTTATATAAATCTTAGTTGTTTTATCATATGTGTGATATCATCGTCATTGATAAGATCTAGTACCCAAATTTTACATTAAATGAATTGATTCATAATAAATCTATTTATAATGGGCCTTATAATCTAAATGAATCCATCCTATAAAAGCTCTTAGAGTGGGAGACTCACTCTACAATCTTTCTTATAATGGTGAATTCATTTATAATATAAAATTCAAATAAGTATTTTCACAAATAGCATAAGTGGCCTTCATTTGAAATGAATCACATTTAAATTGGATGCATAGTTCCACTTTCCCTTACTAAATTTTAATCCTTAAAAACATGTGCCACTTATCATATCTCTGCTAAGACCTATGAAATATTTATATCTCATGAATATTTTAAATAGGATGAAATGAATTTTTTTATTATCTCTGTAGTGGTTATCATTTTAAATGGATATCCACCCACTCTAAGAGATTTATTAGGATGAATTAATTTAGAATATAAATATTGCATCTAAGTTGTCTTGAATTTCATTATTTTGCAACCTAAAAACTAGGATATATATTAAAAATGAATTCATTTAGAGAGTGATATATTTAGAGTGGACATCCACCCACTCTAAGAGCTATCCTAGGATGAATTTAATGATAATATAAATAATATGTCTTAGCAAAGATAAGACAAGTATCATTTGTTTTCAATATGCCTCCACTATAAATGTGAATCCTTGCAAACATGTTCCTCTTGTCATATCTCTACTAATACCTAAGCTTTATATTATAAATAAATTTATCCCAAGAAATATCTTAGATTGGGTGACCACCCATTTCAAATGAGAAGCATTTTAGGAATTCACATGTAGAGTGGAGTCATAGTGTAAAAAAATGCTACTCATCGAATCTCTACTAAGACCTAGGATTTATATTCTATATTAACTCATCCAAGGAAATATCTTAGCGTGGGTGGCCACCCCCTCTTAATAATATAGCTATAATTTTGTATGATGTCAATAAAATTTAAATGAAATATCTTTAAAATAATTTTAAAGTGGGTGAGTACTCTCTCTTAATATACCATACATTGGTTCTCAATTTCCTATTGGATGAGATTTTAAGTAGACAACCATATTCATCCTATTTGCATAGAATTTAAAATGACTTACAAGTTATGTTTTATTTTGATGTTATTAAAACTAACACCAGACCTTTATATTAAAAACTAATTCATCCTGATAAACCACTTAGAGTGGGAAACCTCGCACTCTAAATGAGAATCTATTAATTCTATTTACAATATATTTGAAAAACTTTACATGTTATATTGAACCATACATAGAGTAACAATAAGCTTACTCATATTTTTTGCACTTAGTCCATCCTGAGAAACCTCTTAGAGTGGATGACCACCCACTCTGAATGAGAAACTACTAATCTTAATTACACTATATTTGAAAAGATTTACATGATATGTTGAACTATTGCATAAATTAAAAATAAGCTTACTTATCCTTTTTGCATTAGGTCCATCCTTATAAATATCTTAGAGTGGGTGACATCCCATTATAAATGAGAAGTTATTAATCCTATTTTCACTATATTTGAATAACTTTACATGCTATGTTGAACCATTACACAAAGTATTAACAAGTTTACCCATCCTTTTTTCACTATGTCCAACGTAAGAAATCCCTCAATTAAACTAAATGGTTTTTATTTCATAATTTAATGTCTAATTTAAATCTAATCCAATAGTAAAATGAGAACCCATGTATTTTATATTTGTATGTTTCAATATTACTCTTTCATTTTCTAAAAAGTTCTCAAAGTGGGCAATCACCCAATTCAAATGAGAACCATTCCAGGGATACTAAAAACAATCCTATTCATCCTATTTTCATGATGAAAATAAGATATATTAAGATTTGGCAACAACCAAATATAAGATCTTTCCAAATAGATTTCAAAAAAAATCTATTGACCTCATACAAAATGATAGATACAATATTAAAAGTGGGTGGCTGACCACCCACTATTAATATAAGGTCTCACAATAACTAAATTCAACATAAGTACTTGTAATCCATTTTAGGCATCATAAAAATAGGTCAAATAAAATTGTTTTCAATATCCCTTTAGTGTTTCTCATTTGAATTAGTTGGCCACCCACTTTAGGATCTTCTTTGACAAAGAGTAATTATGTTTAAACATATAAATATACACTACATAAAATCTAGATACATTATCTTAAAAGGAATTTTGGATCTTCATTTTCATTTAGAATGAAATCATTTTCTTATTGGATGAGATTTGAATGATAAAATATTTTTATTATCTAATAACACTGCCAAGCTAAAGTCTTTCTTATATTTCCTCCTAATTTTGTTTACTAGTTATCATTTATGATGGTTATTTATGATGCATCTCATTAATTTATAATAATTACATAGTTGTCATAGCTATACAATATTTTCCCTGAGTTGTTGGGCACTCATGAGTAATTTTTAACTTCCCTCTTCAAATCAATAATTTTTTTCCTGTTTTAAAATACTTATTATAGCTTTGGTTGGACTTAGTACTAGTTCTCAATAAATCTACCCAAACACAACTAGACTATAAATGTGAAACATAAAATGTGAGCTTCATTTTTTAAAATATGAGAACTTGATATTTTATCTTTAGTGTGTGATTTTTGAATAGAAAGTAGTGTTTTAAACCTATGAAATATAACTCAAGATGTATTTATCCTAAAATTATGTTTGGTAAAGTTTTTAATTATATTACTTTTAATCAATGCATCTTAGAGGTTTTTATAAAATCACAACTTTGATTCTCCTCTCCAACTGGCTCCCACAATCTAGTTATATACTTTGTCAAAATTTAACCACTAGAGAATTGCATGCTAATAACCAAGTAGACTAGTTAATCAACTTACAGTATCCAATAACTTCAAATGAATTACTCATTGAAATTTGAAATGGAAATATTTGATGCTTCACCAATCAAGTCCTATTTGGATATTTGACTCAGTCTTTACTCTCTACAATTGTAGTCAAAGTGATTTAGGTGGTTGTTTGGAATGAAAAATGTGAAAAAATAAGGTCACCTTGTTGAAATTTGAAATTATAAGATGTGTTGTAAATATTAGTTCATGTATTTTTATTTATTATTATAAAATAGGCTCTGCTTAATTTGTTTTCTCATTTTTATGACATCATATTGTGGTAATCTGAAAGTAATATTAAAAATGAGCCATCTAATTGTGTAATTACCATCCTTTTATAGGACCTGATATCTCTTATCTCTTTTTTATATTTATTGGTATAATAAATTACTAAATATATACATTGTATCAATTTTGGAAACCATCAGCATGTAGAGATAACTCTCAAATAATTTTTGTGCAATATCACCTCTTTTTTCCTCTTGCATTTTATCCAATAATTCTTCCAAATCGCATTGACCTATCATAGAATCATAGATCTCAAAGAGATATTTTTCAAGAGAAGTCATTTTTTCATATCCCAAGTATTTATATTTATTTTTTGTTGGTTTATCATTGAGCAAGGCTATTCTAGGAATAAGTTCTATGTATTTGAAAACTAGGTCAAGTCTAAGGAATAAATATTTGTAAGGGTTGGGGGATCAATCAACATAATTCATAAAAATAATGAAGAATTTATTATTAATTACATCATATGGTTTTAAAATCATAATATTTCAAGACAAAACTAATTTGAGAGTAATAAGAGCAATACAATAGCTAGGAAAGAACAATATAGGGTTTTAGAAGGAAATTAACCTAGAAAAATGATAAATTAAAGTGATACAATGTATTGTTATGGTGTAAAATATTTTTGATAATACCTATGAGAGCATTAAAAATTGGTGAGACTAAGCACCTTTAAAAATGTTTTATATACTTTAAAAAATATTTTAATGAATAAATCTTGATTGAGTTATCTTTTGGGTCTATCACACTATGATAGTGTTAAAACAAAATTAAATAATTTTCATTTTTAAATTTTTTAGACCCTATAGGTTTTTCATGTACGTTGGTCACCCATGATACCTATCATACTCCAACCCAATCAGTTCTATCATAATTTAATGACACCTATATAAAAAACATCATTTTAAAAAATAATTAGTTTCTTTATCGAACCCATTAGGCATATCTAACACCAATGACACAAAGAGAACTGAGAGTAAATCATAACCATTAGGCCTATTTGGTAATTCAATGTATTGATTTTATTTTTAAGACTTAATCAATCCTAATTAACCCATCAGACCCTTTGGGAACTAGAGGTACTCATGGAACTAGACCCCATTAGGTCTATCAACATTTTTAGATACATATGGAACAAAAGACTAAAACAATGTATACTACAGCTAAAACCTAAATCTTTAAGTATTTTGGAACCCCATTAAAAATAAACCCATAAAACTAAATATATCTACAATTTATGTGTATATTTATATTTCTTTGAAATATTTTAAGCCACATAAAATAGTGTATACAAAACTAACAATATGCATACAGTGTAAATTTTCTTGGCATGCAAACTGACTTTATCTTACAAGCTCAAAGTTTACAAAACATTGTTTCATCATAGTAACTAAAAATGTTATTATTCATCTATAAATATTTTAAACCTAGAACCTTTCATTTTCAAAATACCATATATACCTTTAATAATGATTTAGGCTTCAAGAAATATTTAAAACCAAACCTTCAATGCATGAGAAAACTTGACAACCTTCTATTCATGTGTTGCTTCCAATGAAATCAACAAAAATAAATAATTTTATAGTTTTGTTTCCATGAGGGGTTTGAAGGTGATCTAAAAAATGAGTAGTTTTTTAACTATTTTGAGTTCAACCCCATACATAAGAACCATAATTAATGCAAGTTATTTTAATTAGGCCATATTAATTATGTCACCTTCCATATTTTCTACCAACTTTAGAAATCTATCAATGTTTTATCACTTAGTTGGTGTCGTCCCAAATTACCAAACATTAGATATGTTAAATATATTTGATGAGTTGTAGATGAAACAAATAAAATAATGAGTCATTATGAGTTATATTAAGTCATCAATTTCTACAACTTATCGACTTTTCTTCCAAAAATGACCATCCTCCTATTTCCAAAAAATAATTTCCAAATAGGTAGCATTTTGAATACTTTGGACTTATTACTAGTTCAAATCCAAATTAAAAATTTTATAATTTAAAATTATTTCTAGTTTAATATATGTGGAATAGATCCAAATTATTACCATAATCCCAGTCTATTTTATTTGGAATATATGAAAATTATTCTTTTTATAACATTATCTCTTGTCTAGTTTTGGGGGCATAAGTCCATATTATCTAAAATGGTCTTTAAAAATTAAATGACCAAATAAGTATATCAATATTATCACCTACATTTACTATATCTTTAAATTGGAAGTGCTTAAAATTATTCAAACCATGACTATGTTCCATGCTCGATATTAATTTGAACAAAAATTATGATGCTAAATAAGCCACATTAATTCTTCCACCTCCCATATTTTATATTAACTTTGTAATTCTATAAATGTTTTAACAAGTTATCTATTGATTTGAATATGAGACAAACTAAATAATGAGTCATTTGGAGTTTTGTTTAGTTAGTAATTTTTCCATCTTATCAAATTTTCTTCCAGAAATGACCATCCTCCTATTTCCAAGTAAGGACATGATTTATTAAATATGAAATGACCTAATATATGTCAATATTATCACCTACATATACTATATATTAAAATTAAATATGAAGTGATAATACTTATAATTATTCTAAGTAAGACTATGTAGTGTGTTCCATATTAATTCATACAAAAATTATGATGGTAAGTATGCCACACTAATTCTACCACCTCTCATATTTTATGCTGACTTTGGCATTCTACCAATGTTTTACCAAGTTATCTGCTAAGTTGGGGATGAGACAAATAAAATAATGAGTCATTTGGAGCTATACTAAGTTAGAAATATTTCCAAATTATTATTGTTTTTTCCAAAAACTACCATCATCCTAGTGCCAAGTAAGGACAAGCTTTATTAAATATTAAATGACTGAATATCTATCAATTTTAGCACCTACATAATATATTTTTTTAAATTAAATTTGAAGTGAAAATACTTAAAATTTTTCAAACCAAGACTATATATTATGGTCCATATTAATTCAAACAAAAATTATGTCCATAGCATAGCCATTAAAAACTATAACTAAAAGGTGATCAACATATAAATGCATTTTCTAAACCAAGGGTGGTATATCATATATGTATATTTTAGGATTAGGTTTAGAAATAGGGTTACGAGATTATAGATAGAACCATATAAATATTAACTTATGGAAATTTAAACTAGACCAATACCATAAGATAAAGAAACTAGGAAGGATTTGAGACTATAAAAGTGTCAATGTTATCCATTCTTACTCTATTTTGATATCTAAATATATTGATATGTGCCATTCAAGTTTCTTATAGACAAGATATTTAGAATGTAAAATAAAAATAATTCAAGGGAGATAATATGATAGTTATATTGGGAAACCAAAAGGGTATAAACCCATAAAAATAAAAAATTATGTGAATAATACCTAATTTAAATAAAAAATAGACAAATACACAAACATCCTATCATACAATTCAATGACTAATACACATCCACCATGTGGATAATTTTATAAAAAACTATCCATGCTACAACACATCTAAAATTTCACATCAATTACTATGTGGAGAGCTCATGCCATTTTTCACCATCTCACAAAATATTTTTCATCTTGTATATGCCATATACAGACTTAAAAACACATCAAGTCATTGTAAAAATCACTCTCAAAGCACAAATCATGCATTCACACCTGTCAACTTATGATACATATGAAAATAAAATCCACACACTTGCAAGAAGGGGAACTCTCACTCGGGGTATAAAATAAATCGTGCACTTTATTAACATTAGGGTTGTGTAGTGGCTAGTCCCCACCTATTGTGTTAATTATATTAAAAAATTTAATGTTAATTTTGTTAAATTTATAGAACATTGATGAATGTTTGAAATACCATAATACCATATGCAACAACAAAAATATATAGGATAAATACAAATAATGCCTATAACATTTTTATGGGAAGGTTAATATGCATATATGAAATACTCAAATTATTCACATGTCCTTCACTCTTAGTCATCCTCTTTATTTTTCTTGGGAAAATGTATGATAAATTGACTTAATTATTGATCTTTTATGGATTTAACATTAATGTCATTGTTGAATTCATTCATTATACCTTCACACTACTTAATTTTGAACACCTAGATGCATTTTATAAATATATTAAATTTCATCTTCTTTTCAATTATCCCTTTGAAAGTTGTGTAAAATTATTATACTTAAGGTATGTCATTATTATATATTCCATTGTTTAGTTTATAATTTAGGTACTCACACCCTTACTTAAATATTCCTTATTATTCAAATGGATAGATGCATTGAATATATTACACGATATTTTTTAGATATTATAGTTCAAAACATTATTTTATTATTTGTTGTGATTATTTTTTATTAAACCTAGGGATGTAGCCTCTCCAATTCACTATAACCATTTGATAAATTAGAAATATTCATCTTTAGTTATTTGGGTGATGGTCATCCCTTCTCTTCTTCTTATTCATCATTGATGTAGATTATAATACCATTAAGTTGATTTATAAATTATTGTCTTTGAAATCAAGATAATTTAAACACATCAATCTTGATCAATGTGTCATCACATTAAGTTTCAATAATTTCAGCCTTTTTAATGGATTCTCATAGATCTATCTACCAATAGTTTTATCTTTGTTATTTTATTTTCATGAACAAAAATATTTTTTTTATAAAATGGCCCTTTTCTTAAATTTAATCCTAAATATCCTTTTTCTCTATTTTGAGTACCTTCTTAGATTTAAGGTAATTTAAAATTTTATTTATCAAGGTCTAAATCTTAATTTGTACATTTTTTTATTCTATAGGAGCCAAGATTGATTTTGATGTTCTCTCACAAGATACAATACTATTTATTTCTATTTAAAGAGTATCATGTTTATATTGAATATTTTTGGATATTTGATCCAAGGTTTTGTTATGTGTTAACTTTGTTTGTCATTCTTTACTGTTAGTTTATTTTCTTGTTAGTTAGTGTTCGAGTGGTTAATCCCTTTGGGTAGTTACTCTTGGTAACTTACCTGAATGTATTTTAAAAGGCATTCATTGTAATAAAATAAATAAGTTAGATCTTGAAATAATACATTATTATATCTTGTCAAATAATTTCACAATGTAAATTTTGAATATTATCCTTAAATTCCTAGCTATTAATGGTACCAGAGCTAAAGAATTATTATATATGGAGGAGAGGGTAGAGAATAAATTTGTAAGGCCTTCATTTCATATTTTTTTTAAGTAGATCATGTTATAGGTAAATAATAATATGATTCTAATTTTCATAAATCTGATCAATTACCAATTCACTAAAATCTACTGCCACGCACTACATCCAAATGGCAAGCTCTGACTAGAAAGAAAAGAGACATAAATGTACTGCCACACATGGATTTTTTATCAAATTTTAAGTGGATTTTAAAATTCATTCCTAAGAATCTTTCAATTTTATTTTATTTTCCCAACTTATTGCACCAACAAGGAATCTCTGCATTGGAAGTTTTCTCCAAATCTAAGAATATTGGGTGAATATAGGTAGATCAATCAAAACCAATTATATGAAGGAAAATGGGATAATTTTTATGAATTTTAAAACCTATGAAGTGGTATTATGTATCAGAGAATATACAAGACTTCCTTTGAATTTTAAGTTCAATATTATGCAGAGGATATAACACTATGCATTTATTTATTTATTTGGGCTCCCCCAAAGACCCAAAGTATAGTAGTATGGCACTACTTGAAAATCAATAAATCTTCACTATTTTTTTATTTTCTAGCTAGATATATATAAATCAAACTTTTTACAACATTCATAGGTATGAAAAACAATTTCTAAGCATTATAAGACATCCTCCAGGCAATGGCATCCCATCTACCAAAATTTTGATCTATGTTACTGATATTTGTAAAACCTCTATTTTGTCCTACTTAAATAGATACTTGTGATTCTTGTATGAAAATTTGAACATTTTTTGAATTTGAAATAACCCTATAGAAACCCAATTAGAATTAGTAATGCCTCTCTAAACCTTGGTGCATGTAGTAGTGAAATGGAGGGTGCAATAAAATATGCCACAAAAGTAAGATATACAATGCATCAAGATTTATTTATGATTTCTTTCAATAAATTTTGAATGATATTTATTAGCTTGGGACCCATAAAAAGAAGAAATAAACCAGATTTTACATGCAAGTAATGCCAATTAAAAATCTTTCACATGCAAACATATATATTTTTTACTTTGTAAATCAGAGAAATAAGGGTTACATAGCATATTCTCTATTTATATTTTCAAATTAGTTGATGGTAAGGTGGATAGAATACTTTTTTTAGTCACATGCAAGTTGGGAGGTCAGAGTTCAAATTTCTAAAGTATAAATTTTGCTCAAATTTGTGGTCGTAATTTTTTTGTGTTAGTTATTGTGTGACTTATACTACAACAGTTTTTTTGATAAATCACTATTTTGTCTAGAGGTAGTCGCATGACTAGGCAATTTATAGGTTTTTAAACATTCCAAACACATTGAAATGGTCAAATTTATATTGTATATCCTTACTATGTGATTTTTATGCCAAATTTTTTGAAATTAATGTTGTATGATTGCATTATCAATGGAATCTGACACCCTATCTTTGCAATATTTTTCCAAATGCCTTGTATACACCAAACTAAGAATGTAATGACATGTCCCACCACTTGTGTTGTCAGTGACGATGGTGTTACATTTTAGCATTTATAGGTCCTTGAGGATCTAACAGGATAAATATAACCAATTGGAGATTGGAGGATCCATAGAGGATGGATGATATTTTCCCTTCTCTAGTTTTTTATTCACCTGGAGTATGGGTTCACTATTGGGATAGCAATTTTTGGCTTGTGTTTTTGCTTTTAGATCCATTTTTGGCTTTTTATTTTTGATATTTATGACATGGAGTGGAAAGAGTATTTTTAATTTGCTTTTATGCTACACAACTTCTCACCTCTTACCTAATACGGGGGAAGATATTGTATAGAGGCCTTTGATCAGTCATCGGTGGTTGTACAAGTTAGCATTATATTTGCTAGCATTTTGAGTGTTGATCAAAGGCATGTATGCAATGTTGGTGATTATTGGGCATCTAAGAGATTTGCCATATAGAGTACTAGAGGATCACTTGGATGGGTTTCAGTGTGGGACTTTATATGGGTAGATGTAGTTGGGCAAGCTTTAATCGAGTTCTACTATAGTATGGTACGATGCTCAAAGGGGATGAGTAGGCCATGATCATGTTCATCATCCATAGTTTAATAAGTACCATGATGTATAGTGTGATAACTTGTAGATGTGTTAGAGATTCATTGATGACTTCATATTCATAGCTCTAGATCTTCATCATCTATACCCCTTTGGATCAAGGGGGGTTTGTTAGATATTTAATCCAAGGTTTTGTTATGTGTTAACTTTGTTTGTCATTCTTTAGTGTTAGTTTATTTTATTATTAGTTAGTGTTCAGGTGGTTCATCCCATTGGGTAGTTACTCTTGGTAACTTACCCAAATGTATTTTAAAAGGCATTCATTGTAAAAAATTAAATAAGTTAGATCTTGAAATAATACATTATCATATAATGTCAAATAATTTCACAATGTAAATTTTGAATATTGTTCCTCTAATTCTTGGATATAAAAGAAATGGGAGTACTAATAATGTTATATTTATCTTTCCCATTTGATTCATGGTTTTTCTAGCTTTGCATGGCTTACATCCTTCACTTTGATTTAGTAATTGTCAATGCAAGGTGGTAACCAAGGTCTTATACAATGGGGAGAAAGGAAATATTCTCTTAATAGTTATTGAACTAAAAATGAACTTAGGAATGAAATTTAACTATTAAACCAACTCACTCTATTTCCTAAAATTAAATCATACATGTAATCATATTTTAACCAAGTGAATAAAAAAATAACATAAGATAAATATATCATAATGCTAAGTTAAATTTAAATGACTAGAAACATACATATGAATACTTCATGCAAGCTAACAAAAATTTACTTGAGAGAAATTATTTTTTATGAAAACAAAATGCTTTGACCATTTCATGCTTATGAACTATTGACATGTCATTTGGTCACATAAAATTTTCTTTCTATGCATTCTAGAGCTACTGTGTATTATTCAAAAGATATTTAGAATAGTCTAACACCAAATTCCCATAGACATCCTAAAATGGAATAGTCTGATGCTTATAATAGTACTAACTTTGTATGATAATTTTGGAGTCAAAATAATCTAGATCCAAACTTAAAGTGTCTAAAAATGCTTTGACTTTGATCTTGTGGCTAGATATTTAATCCAAAATTTCATTCCTCATTACCTATTTTTAAAAATATCATATATATTTTTGGGTGGATGAACTTAATGAAATTTATAAATAAGAATGTATTTCTTCCGTGACAATTATCACAGTTTAAAAATATAAATGAAATATGAGAATATCATGAGGAAGTAAACAATCAACAAATATTTTTTTAGAGAGGCATTATCAGTTGGGTACAAGACAATCAATAACATTATTTAACATTTTTTCATTATCCCTAGTAATGACACCAAAAAGTGACCAATGTCATGAATCCTTCACTTTTATTTAGACATTGTCAATCAAGGGTTGTGTTCAAGATTATATGAAATAGGGAAAAAAGAGACATAAGATTAATAGTTATTGAACTAGAAATGAACTTGTAAATAAAATGTAACTACTAAATCAAATTAATATATTTCCTTAATGTAAATCAAACGTGTATTCATATTTTAAAAAAGTCAAAAAAATAACAATAGGTAAATTTATCATAATGTTAAGTTAATTTAAATGACTAAAACCATACATATGCATACCTCTTACAAGATAATAATAGTTTATAGGAAAAAAATTATTTAGTAATAAAACAAAGTATTTTGACCATTTCATACTTATGAAATCTTGACATGTCACATGGTAACATAAAACTATCTTTATATGCATTTTGGATCTGTTGTGTGTTAGTCATGAGCTACTTAAAATTGTCTGGCACCAATTTCCAATACAAAACTTGACTTAAAATAGTCCACTGCTTGTTCTAGTACTAAATTTGTATGATAATTTTGGAGTCAAAATAGTCTAAATCTAGACATGAAGTGTCATGAATCCTTCACTTTGATTAATTATAAATATAGGGTAATGTTTAAGGCTATATGCAATAGGGTGAAACGAGATATTCTATTAACAATTATTGAACTGAAGAAGAACCAAGAAATTAAATTTAACTACTAAACAAAATTAATATATTTTGTGAAATTAAATCAAACATGCATTCCTATGTTAACCAAGTGAATAAAAATACTCTACCTTCTCTAAAAGACAAGATTTATAGGATCATTAGATGTGTTATAAATAATTTTCCTTCCTCCTACCTTGGAATTCCTCTTTTTAAAGGAAACATGAAATTAGATTTATGGAATCCTCTCATAGACAGGATTCAGATGAAACTATCTAAATGAAAAGGGAATTTTCTATCTCAAGCTAAAAATTTATAATTACTCAAGAGCTCATTGTAAATCATCCCTATTTACTTCATGTCCTTATTTTTATCTAGGGAAAAGTGGTAGAATAAATCAAGCAAATTTAGAAGAATTTTATTTGGAGGGAAATAGAAGACAAATTCAGATTCCTCCTTTTATCTTGGAATAAAGCTTGTTTACCTTTAGCTAAAGGAGGATTGGGTCTTAGAAGGGTGAGATCTGAATCAATATCTTTTAGCTAATCAAGGGTAGAGTGTGATTAAAGAATATAATGATTGGACTAGGATCATCAAGGCAAAATATCTAAATCTTGGGGAGGGTTCTTGCTTTCTTATGGAAGGTCTTGTTAACGATTCTACCTTCTAAAAAGCTTTGAGAGCTAGAAAGGATATTCTTAGGAGAGGGTTAAAATTACAAATAGGTAGAGGAAATAAAGTTGATTTTTGGGGGGATCTTTGGTTAAATCAAACCCCACTAGGTACCTTGCCTCCTATAGCAAGGCTGAGCGATTATTTTAAAGTGGCCATAAGTCATAGGGTTTATGACTATTGGTAGGAGATTGAAGGCATAAAAATGTGGAAGCTTCTAAATAAAGAATATTTAAACCATCAACAAACTCTTTTCTTACAAGAGTTAAATATGATACTTTAGAACACTCATCAACATCTTCCCAAAAGATGATGATCTTATTTGGAAGGCTAACTCCATTGGATTATTTTTTATCAAATCTATTTATCTTTCCCTATAAGACTGAGAAAAAAAAGAGGAGAATTGGAATTATTTATGGATTAAAAATCTCACTCCAAATATCAATGTTTTCTTCTAGTTGGTAGCTCAAAACAAAATCTGAATAGTAGATAATATGATGAGGGGAATCCCTATCCCTATTAGGTGTGTTATTTACAAATAGGAGCTTGAATCTATAAAACATATTTCCTTTCTTTCTCTTTTGCTTCCTCCATTTTTTAGACTTTTTTTAATTTGTCCAACTACTCTTGGGTTCCACCTGGGTCCATAAAGGATCTAACATACCAATGGGAATCATCTTGGGATTATGTATCTCTAAAATTCTAGTGGAATCTTACTCTTCCTCATATCTTCTAGGGAATATTGATTTTGAGGAATTTGATCATCTTTGATAATATGAATCCTAACCATTCCTCTAATTTTAAGAAAATTATTACTTTTGTCAAAGAGAATTGGTTAACCTATGCCTCATCCTATGATGATCCTCCTTCCCCCTAATTTTATTAGATTCTTTGCTTATTGAACCTTGAAATCCTTACTCAATCTCACAAGAAAAGTGTAGATAGCTCAAAGATTAAGTTGATTCACCCTCCTTCTCAATGGTCAAATTGAATTTTTATGGAGTGTCCAAAGGGAACCCTAGACCTACGAGAGCTAGATATATTATTCGAGATTATAATGGGAACATCATGGTATCTTATACGAGACCTTTGGGGATTCAAACAAATCATTTGGTGGAAGCCAAAGCTACTTGTTGGGGCATAAGACTTGTAGTTAAGTTCAGTTTGGAAAATTTGTAGGTAGAGGGAGATTCTATGAATATTATCAATTGTCTAAAAGGTTACTCACAATATTCTTGGAATATAACTAGTATAATAGAAGATGTTAAAATTTTTCTTACCTTATTTAATGGGGTGTCTATTGCTCATGTTTATAATAAGGTGATAAATGCACAAATAAAATGGCTAATTTAGGGGTCTTTAGTAAATCCCTCACCCATTGGCAAGGTGATGTGGCATATCCTAATGATGCCATCCTCTTCATCAAGCTTGAGAAAGGACATTCCAATGTGTGATATGATGGGTTTGATTATTGTCAAATACATTCCATAAGGGTGGAAGAGATCTTGCACATGTAAGGATATCATGTCTTTCCCATGCCTTAAGATATCACATGTATGGATTTATTTTACACTAAGCTCTAATAATTTAAATGTCACTAATTTCAACATCATTCTTGACTTTAGTCCAAGGGGCCCCATCCATGAAAAATGTAGTAGAATCATATAGACAAGGATGGGAGGTGACCACAATTGGGTAGAGCCTATATCATGCATTTAAGTGAAGTAAGATGCCTAAATTTGGAAAAATATGGTTAAGGGTAGGCTCACAAACTACATGGAGAGACTGGTTGGTCATGATGTGGTGATATCTAGAGATTTTGCTCATGGTTGGAATGATAAGGAGGTTTGAATGCATGTTCTAAAGCTCATAGTCACCAAAGAAGTTATAGGTGACATCACAGGTATGGATTATTTAGGTGTGAAGGCATTTTAAGATAATAAGGAATTGTTTAACATTTTCTATAGCACTAAGAAAAAAATCCCAAATTATTGAATGAAAAAGGGTTTTTTAGGGTGGACCTTCCCAAGAAGTGGCCAAATGTGTGCCTCTAAATAATGAGGTACATCACCCTTTAGGGGAAGCATACAGTGATCTTTTCTCACCATTTTCTATTCCTTAACCACTTTAGAGGCCACCCAATTAGTATACCCTTATTTCATCTCAAATCATTGGAAGTGTTAATTAATAATTTTAAATGTAATCCCTCAGCTGATATAATCCACCAAAGGATTATCTTGCTCTTAGTCAAAAGGGTGAATCCCTTTAGACCAAGTATATAATGGAGGCCAATCACATTACAAGAGAGAAAGAAGAATATGATAGGGAGGATGATTTTTTCTTAGACCCTGAAGCCGAACATGCAAGGGGACAAAATGAATATCTTGGAGGAGAGACTATTTAAGGAGATTTTAATCATAGTAGTAGTCAAAAGGGGGAACTAATATTTGTGACACCCATTGCCAGTAGGGGTCAGGCCTCCTTCAATTTCAAATTGAAAGAAGAGATCAAAAAATCCATTGAGAAACTACAAACTAAGGTGGCAATACAGAAGCTTCTAAGCATGGAAATCTTTCATGAATCTGAGAAGCTAAAAAATTTGTTGGTTCCTAGTGACTCCTCAGGTAAGGGAAATTTTTATTAGGATAAGGAGGAAAATTTGGCTATCAAACAAACCCCCCAAGGAGATATAACTAGCTATAGTGGTGGTGGAGATGAAGCTATGATGGAAACTGAACATGTGAATGAGGAATTTAAGTCTACAGGGTTGAAGTGGAAGAGGCCAGTCATGGAATCAATGCAGGGGATAGGTAACCATATTAGAGGTAGGGAAAATAAAATAGAGAACATGGGGACTAAAAAATTGTTCCTCTATTCTAAGTCAGAGGATTTAAACTGGCTTTCCCTTGGTGTCTATGTTTTCTCTCATCTTTTTATTGGTATTTTGACATCTTTTTGGCTGAAGTTAGCGGTTTTAGTTGGTTTTTAGGTTTTATCTCTTTTTGTCTTATTATTTCCTGAATATCTTTTATAATATTTTTTAGAGGGTACATGACCCTTGACCCATCTTTTAACCTATCAAATAAAAAAGTGAATACAAATAAAAATAAAAAGATATCTTTCATAATGCTACGTTAAATTAATTAACTAGAAACATACATATGCATACTTCCTCTAGATTAACAACAATTTATTAGAAATAAATTATTTAGTAAAAAAAAACTATTAAGGGGGAATCCAATTAGCTAAGGACGTAGGTTGTAGGAGGATGATTATTGAAGGGGATTACCTCATCATAGTTAACTAGGTAAGGAATTCATTTAATCCTAATTAGATAATTGAAAACATCATGAATGATGTTTAATTCTTAAAAACCCACTTTGATGAAATTTATATCACCATACATATAGGGAGGGTAACAAAGTGGAATAATGGTTGGATAATTGGTGAGTATCAAAGAATGTAAGTTGAAAATGGGTCTATACCAATGACCTCACTCTCCCCATTTTGGACATTATTAAAAATGAAGCTAGTAGACATACATTTTTCAGAGATCTTAGCCCATGTAATGCATTGATGAATAGATTATTTATGGATAAAAAGGATAATTATGGGTTGATTAAGCATCATGATAGGTGGACTATTATATGGCATTTGGTAAAATATAAACACCAAATCACAATTATGCCCAAGCATGTGAGGAAAAATTTAATTTAGTTAGTAATTATTAAAATAACTAGAGTTACTAAATTGAGTGTCCTCACTTGTGTGAGATCGAGTGTTCATGGCATGAAGAGAAGATGGAAAATAAGAAAAAATTTCAAGGATGCATATATCAATAAAAAATCTTATCAATTTTAACTTAGATAAAATGATCATCCTCTATTTTACCCTTGAGGGGACTAAGAGGATACAAAGGGAGGAAGAGCATATACACGATAACAAGGGAGGGATAAGTCATACTTGTTGGGTTATTTTAGTTAATTCTAGCTCCAGTGTTAAATTTCATCCCAACAAGATAGTGCATTGTCCCTATCACATGAGAGTTAGGTCTCACACGCTCACCTGAAGCACATAATAAAAGACTAGTTCTTGAAGGTTTTGTAACATAGGAATATATGTTTGTTTATATCTCCCTTTATATAGTTTCAAACAAGGATTATTTAATAGCACAAATATACTAATATGATTCTTCTAGTTCCAGTTGTAACTATTACTATTACTACATAGATCACCATTATTATCTAATATTAGTGACTTAAAAAAGAAAAAGATTCCAATAACAAGACTAATAAATAGATGACATCCAATTCTAGCACTTAATGTATTCCATCATTCAAGACACAAACTGACATAATCTGATATCTCACATTATATGCTTAATAAATCAAAAGGGCAAAGCTTCATCATCTATTCTCCAAAATATTGTCATTGCAAAATATTTCAATAGGGGTATTTATACTTGTTTTGCCCTGACCAAGTGTTACTATCATTAATGCTTTGAGTGAATGGTGCATAGACTCTTAATAAACTAAGAGTCGTGGCACTTACAATAAGTTCTTCATAAGGACCTAGGTCCCTTTTCCCCTAGATCCTCACTCTATGTTATAAACCAGTGGCCATGTGTTTCATTCCTTATACACTGGTGCAAAACCTCTGATCAAAAAGGTAAAAGTGTCCCATATGAATCACTCTTCTAATTACTCCCACTTCCCATACACTCCCCTAGTATTTCACTTTCATTCTGAGTCCAATGTTCTTAGGTTCTCTGTCACTTGTTCTTCTTTGATTGGGTCCTCTTGCAATGGTCCCTTCTGCATCATTATCCTTTTATGTCATTGTCCTCTTTCACCCAATAATTTCTATGACATGATGATTCTATGCCTGGCAATCATGTGCCATGGTCTTCTTGTACCATGGTCCTTTTGTGTCATACTAGTTCCACACCAAAATATGATACACTTAGTTAAAATTTTGGGGCCAACATCATCCCACATTATTCCCTTAGTCTATCCCAGACTAAATCATGCTAGCATCTTCCAAAAATTTAGGCCCTTTCTACTCAAGTTCCTTTTTTAGACCATCCTAATGGTATAATGCATCAAAGACCTTCATAGTTATTCCTTCAATAGCTTCTTTTGATGCTTTCAACTCCTTGGGTTGGGTCAGTCTCACTAGTCTTTTTCACCTATTCATCTAGGGCTATAATAGCATCCTTATGGATGTCTTCTAGTGTGGAAACCTCATTATCAACATATCCTTAGAGGGCTATAAAATGTGAATTTAGTTTTTGATGATGGTTATTAATGTCATCCTTCATCATTTCTATTTCTCTAAATGCTTTTGTATGCTTAGCATGGTCTTTTATTAATAATGCAACATCGACCAACTGCTACCTCAAGACCTCTTCAGCTTGGAGATAAGCCTCCAAGACTTTATTAAGGCATGCAAGTCATGCAAAAATGCCATCAAAAATAGGGATAACTTCCCAAAATATCTCTAAGGCATGCTTTTATACATCAATGATTATGGTGAATTATTTATTTATTTCCATCCCCTCATCTTTTAGCATGGGTCCCTCTTTATTTTTTTGAGTAGTAGTTCAACCAGGGTCTCTATATTTCCAATGGCATCCCCATCTAGAGGCACACCATATAAAAGTGTTGAATCTTCTTTCAAAATTATTTTATAAAGGGTTAAAACCCTTACTTATACCTATGTGGCCTTTTGGATATTTTATTTCATTGTGACCACTTCCTCGATAAGTGATTGCTTCTTAACAAGCACTTTATTATACATATCTAATTCCTTGGCATGATTTCTATCTACTATGTGCACATCTAAATTAGACAAAATGTTTTGGCATGTTATTTCCATGCCAAGTTTTTAAAAATGTAGTGCTCATTATTAATGGGGTGAGCTTTTTTGGATCAACCCTTATTGATTTTGACAACACTGGAGCATCTAGGCCAAAAGATATGTTGTCTAATAGGAGCTCAAACTCATGCTCCTCATTATACATATCAAGTAGGAAGGACACTTGCTTATTGGTCTCAAGAGTTGTTTCCTTGGGATGGAAGTGTGGCCAAACATAATTTTTTTTTATCCTATATGTTGAATTGATAATTTTCAATTATAGTGATCATCGTTCCCTCATCTTCCTATTCTTTTGATTCAACTAGTCCCTTTCCCTTATTGGGGTCCCATCAAGCTCAACCTCTTGATGGCCACTAGTTGCCATCTCACTATCTTCCACATAATCCTCCTCCTCATTATATTTTATTTTAGTGTCAAGTAGGGAATCATCTTATGTATCCCTCTCCTACACTAGGGAGGGAGTTTTCTTAGAATCTAATCCTGAGCTATGGATCTACACCTGAGGAGATTCTTATTGGGGTGCTTGTCTTAGAGGCTATTTTGGTTTAGATATTTTGGTAGTGGTACTTAGGGGATATGTTGGTATGGGTGGAGAAGGTGGAGGAGGAGAAGGTAGAAGTGAAGGTGGAGAAGGTGGAGGAGAAAGGGGAGGAGTAGGCTGTGGTGATAAAGGGTTGAGTATGGAGGTGTAGAGTAAGAAGGGGATGGAGAAGTGTGGGGAGGGGATCAAGATAGATGAAGTGGTGAATATGAAGGGAAAGGTGGAGGTGGAGGAGGCATGAAGAGATGGGAAGAAATGGTTCTAGAGTGTTGTGCCTTTTCCATCCTTTGCCTCTTTTAGGGGCTTTATTTCCCACTTGAACTTTCACCCACATCCGGTCACTTCATCTTTAACTAAAATTATCATGGGAGTTTTTCCTTGGGGTCTCCACCCTATGGGTTTTTACAGGGAATAAACATGTATAATATCCTATGAGGTTTCTCCTTGATCAAAGTCTATTTAACCTATATGTTGGTCAAGTCCATCTCTAACCTCTCCACATAGGCCTTCTTGATAAGATATACATAAATTTTTTAGAGGGTGTGAAGCTTCATGTCAATCCTCTCTACCTAAAAAATTATAGGTTGTACATTATATATCTGATTGATGGAATCTATAAAGTAATATATGTATAAGGCATAGGGTATTTTGATCCATGTTGAAAGCTCTTTTGATGGATTCATGTAGATTTGTGTGAGGGAGAAATGTTTATTTATATCAAACTATGTTTGTTTTGTAGCTAGGGGGCAAGTCCTTTGGAATGTGCCACTCATTTTTTAATGTCACCTTCATCCCATCAAACTAATACCTCATATTTATCTTATATGAGGGGATGATATGATGGGGGTAATTACATACTTTGTATCTTTGATAGGGGACTTGTGAGTGGGAGGGTACACCCACTTCAATGCACCTAAACTATAGTCTATCACTTTGATCTCATCGAAGACCATCAATAGGAGAATTATTTCCTAAGGGAACCTATACTTGGGTATTTGATAGGTCCTCTTTGCATCTTTAATTATTTTTTGGATAAAGCATAGGGCCTAATTATACTTTAGTCCTTGAGAGACTTGGTGAGCAATATAAAGGTGTCTCATATCTACCTCATTCTAGTAATCAGTTCCTCTGATCTTGGTGGAAATGATTCATACCATGACTCAAAGAGTAGGTTTTTGATGTGCATCATGTGCCCCTACTTTTGATACATTAGTGTCATGGTGGTCTTCTATATCTCTTTCATTTCAACCAAGTCATCGATCACACTAAACCTTGAGCACCCATGACTTTTCTAATTCTCTCAGGGGTAATCTTCATGTTACACAAAATGAAATAGATATATTCCTCATAGATGCATGAAAGGAGGAACTATACTACCTTCTTAGGTTTACCAAAATATGGTAACTCAAAGAGCTGGAAGAGTCATATGGCATCTAGCTAGTTTTATATGGTTAAGTCATAGACCACTTGATTTATTGTATTGGTGGTCTTGACCTAGTATTAATTATAGAGATCGACCTCATTTCCTAGTTTTTAGTGGTTATAATCAAAGATGGTGGTTGTTGAGACTTTAGAGACCTAATTCTCTATGCACAAAACCAAATCTGGGTATCACATCTTTTTTATCAATAGAGATAGAGGTAGATATGTTGGGGCCTCTTGTGTTGTCGATGTCTACACCTACTTTCCTTTCTTTACCATATTTTCCCTTTCTTCTTTGATGAATTTTATCACTTCTCTTTATGTTCACTTTACTTTTTCTCTTAGTCATTGATCTTGTTCCTCTAGAGTTTCTTCCCTAATGGGAATCCAGTCTCCTCTATTCACCTCTTCTTCTAATATAGTTGTTAATTTTATAAGTCTCTTAGCCTTTTTCTTAGGCTACATTATCCTTAAAAGATCCAAAAGGTTAATGTATGTCCATCCCACAATCCAAATGAATACATGGATGTAGACAAATTCACTTAGGCTTTTTGAGCTTAGCACTTTGTTAATGGTGGACCTATAACTTGTAACTTCAAAAATTACCACTTCTTCCCACCAATTTGGACTTAGAATATTTGTTCTTTAGTGGTTAACAACCTTCATGTCTTTCCAAGGATATAAAAACTCTGTTCTACTCAAGATTTGATTAATTTGACTCTGGAGTGGTCACTTATTTTTAGGCTATGGTTCATCGCTCATCCTTAACACTAGAAATTAAAGAATCAACATAATATAAAGTGTAAAATGACTTTAACCTTTCTATTTATAGGCTCTACATGGGGTTTACCTTCATTAATTCCTTCTTTCTCCCCATCACTACATAAAATAAATGTAAATCTCTCAAAGGCCATTATATTTTGAACCTTACTTTATGCAATTAATGCCTTAACAGTTTTGTCCCATCATGCCTTTGGCATGCTTATTACCATAACTAACATCATCACATTAATGGCACATCCCTTCTTGCACCTTTTCTTGGAAGTGGGTGACATTTTTATCTCACCCTTTTAGTGTGGTGGAAGATAGCTATCCCATTTTAAATTTCTAACAGATGGTAGGAAACTTACCCCTTAGTGCCTTAAATTATACATGTGCCATTAATAAATTTTATACCAAAATGAATTGCACATCCATATATCTCATGTGCCTAGTTACCTTTTGCATTTCTTATTTTTACCCTTTCATGTGAATTCTTACCCCACACTGAAATGGTTCGTGGTCCTCCATAAAAATAACACAAAAATAAAATTGCAATAAATAAAAAAGTGCATGCAATGAAGGCAATGATTTTATTGAAAGCATTAAATCATAATCTAATGTCATACACCTTATCAATTATAAAATTTTAGTTATTCTAACATGAAATACAGTTGAAGCCAACTTCCATTATAGTGCCTTGGGAGGAACTGACCATCCATTCTTTATAACTAATATGCCCTGATAGGTTGAATGCTATGATTATAAAAAACCATCCCAATGGATGCAGAGCTTTCTAGGGTGCTTCACAAACTTAGATTCATATAATAAGACATTCAATCTTGGAGAAAAGACTTTATTATTTATATGGTGATCATGCCATGCCTTCTACTTGCATTTCTCTACATCCTAGCTCTAATGAGCAAGGACCCAATTCTCATCTAATTGCATTAAACTATCCAAGCATGATTTCAAGGATGCTTCATCATCCAGTTGACCTATGCACACAATACAGAGGGATGGCACCAAGAACTCTACTAGCTTCACTACTTCCTTTTTATACACCAAGTTGAATGACATGATTTTTAGGTACTTATAGGTAGTTTGGTAGGCCCAAAATATTATAGACACCCTATCATCAGTCAATGCAGCCAATATTGTATATTTTTTTTAAAGTGGTACCTAGGATTTTATTGAAAGCTTCAGTAGTTCCATAAACTTATGGATGGTATGGTGTTGTCTTATGGTGCATGATCATGAACTCAGTTAGCAAGATGCAAATCATTTTAATCAAAAAGTGTGTACCATAATCATTGGTGAAACTGAGGGGCACCCAAATCAAGTTATTATGTTCTCCCAAATGAATTACATAATAATAGTAGAAATATAATCCTTTGTTGGCACTACTTTAGCCTAATGCATAAGGTAGTAAATTAATGCAATGATGTATTAAGAACCCATTTGTCACCCTACTAGATTTATGGGCCCCACACAGTCAATATCCCAATCTTCAAAATGTTCTTGGGAAGGGATGGGTTGTAAAGGCATAGCATCTCACCTATTAGGTTTACTTATACACTGGCAGATGTCATATTGCCTAACATATGCCTTAACATTTTGGAATAGAGTTGGCCACCAAAGCCTAGCTAGTATAACCTTGTGTGTTATAGCCTCTCCAACATAATTTCTAATTTCAATACCTTTGTAAAATTTATGAAGTACCTCAGCGCACTCATATTAAATTCCACAATGGTGAAGCACCTCATCATGGTTCAATTTTTAAATATCACTTGCCATGATCTAAAAGGGTGTGGCATGAATCACAAGTTTTTTTTTCTCCTACAAAGTGAGAGACTTAGGGATGGAGCTAATGTTTATAAATGTTGTAATATCTTCTAGTTCTTTGGGTACTTATGCAACTTGAAAGAGTTGTACGTTAGTAAGATCATCTTTTATGGTGCAATGGGGTTCTCTATTCTCAATTTGGGATAGGTGGTTAGGTCCAAAATTAGCCTTTATAGGTTTAACCATTATGGAAAATTGGAATTCCTAAAATAGCATGATCTAGTGACAAATCCTTCTTTGTAACACTAGTTTGTTAATTGATTACTTTAAAGCCTCATGATTTGTATAGAAAATAAATGGAGTGGCTAAAAGGTACTATCAAAACTTTTTCAAGTTGTAAACCATTGACAAGGCTTCACATTTCATGATGGTATAGTTTTTTTCAACTAGTGTGAGCTTCTTTCTAGTAATGTAAATGAGGTGATCCACATGAACATCATCAGGTTATGTAAGGATTACACCAACAGCCATTCCAAATGCATCTACATGGACATGAAATGGTTTTGTCCAATCAGGGAATTACAAAATAGGAGCAGTGACTAACTTTTATATAAGTGTTTTAAAGGCTTATTTACAAGAGCTAGTCCATATGAACTACTCATTGTGCTTTGAAAGTTCTTGCAGGGGTGTGACAATCTTGGCACATCTACGAATGAAATTTATGTAATAACTTGTGTGCCCTAAGAAGACATGCACCTCACATTGAGACTTGGGCATTAGAAGGTGAAGGATCATAGATGTCTTCATTGGGTCCACAAAGATTTCTTCCTTATATATAATATGCCCTAGCATCATACCAAAAGGTGTCACAAATAGTCACTTCTTCAAGTTTAAGGATATTTACAATACCCTATAGCACTCAAGCATGAGTCTAAGATTAACAAAATGGTCCTTGACCAAACTATACCATCTAATCATCCAAATAGACTTGGAGGAACTTATGAATAAAGTCCTTAAAGGCCTCAATTGTTATGTGTAAGAACACTGTCGAAGCATTTATCAATATGAAGGGCATAACAATATATGAAAATGACCCCCACTTGGTGGTAAATGTTGTCTTAGGTTGGTCTTCCTCAGCTATTTGGACCTGATGATACCCTGAGAATCCATCCATAAAGTATTATAATTCACAACTAGAAACACCTTCAAGTATTTCTTCTATGAATGGTGTTGGAAAGGGATCTATCACACAGGATGCATTAAGCACTCAATAGTCCACATAGATATGGATTCATCCATTCTTTTTTATACTGATCACCATAGCATTGACCCAGTCATATTTGGTAATGGGAGTGATTACTTTGGCATGAATCATATTGTCAATCTCTTCTTTAATGTATGCCCAAAGAATAAGATTCATCTTGTATGGTTATTTTTTTAATGGTTGAGCATCATCAACTAGCTTGATGTGCACATTCCCTAAAGATGAGTGGAATCCATTCATTTAACAAGAAAACATCTTGATATTATTTTAATAATTCAAATATTTGTGAAATATTTGTGTTGGTCCAATAGTTTCCAACCATAGCCATCTTCAATTCTTGCTCCATGATAATGTTACGTTGAATAGTCTAAATAGGCCCATGATAAGGGTTATTTATTTGGAGACTTGTTTTATAAATAGTTCATGTATCAATTCTTGTAAAAACATATAAATGGTTGGTCAAGGGGTCGAGTGAAGTAGATTCTTCACCTTCATCTATGTAGAAGGAAAACTTTTGCTTTCTCAAGTGAATCTCGTTACGTCATTATTCATCAAGAACTAGTGTAGGCATAGGAACTAGATATATTGAAGGCTTAGTGAATAAGTGTAAATGTTCCTCAAGTTCTTGATGTATATTCCATAGTTGATCTTCTACAAGGCTTGGGTCTCTGAGAATTGATTCATGCATGGCTTGGAGAGTGAGGCATAAGTCCATCCTTGGTGATAAATAGGAGAGTGCCAAGGTCATGTTTTCCTTTAGTAATTACTAGAACCTAGTTCCCATGTGTCACTCTTCAATAATATACTAGGAATGTGCCCATGTGTATAAGATCCCATAAAATGCATGCACCCGTAGATACTCAAGTAAGTATGTTTTCTCATTTTTCCACATTGTCTCATAAGCTATAATGTGAGGTTCAGGTGCTTACAGACCATTGTAGCTAATTTTTCCCTTGACATTATTATCATAATGAAATCTATGATGTAGAGAATAACATACTTGATCCTAGTATAAAAAGTGATCTTTATGGGTATGCCACCACCTTGTGGTGGTGCCATTAAAAAGGTGATTTAATGACCTCATCCATTAATTTTCAATGTCATAGAACTCTTTGAGACACTAGAAAAAGTCATGTACCTCCATTTGTCCTTAGAATCATCAAGATTCATCAAGTATTTATAGTGGTGGTCTTATTAGTGGCCCTCTCATTACTAAACATATGAGGCAAACAAACTTGTGACATTTATGGAGTGGGTGTGGGAAGTTATCATGATTGTTGATGGTACTACATACTCTCTTAGTGAGATCATAATCACCATGAGCAAAATAATTATAAGCATTGATTATAGTGTCATAAATAGACTAGGTATCTATCCATCATAAAATACCATTTTGGGTTGGATCACATTGTTCATCATTCTGGGTAGTGACATTGTATAAGTGTTTGATGTCTTCATCAACATTAATAGGCTCTATATAGGGAGGTCTTTGTGCTTGATCCAATGGTATAACCACATGTTGATCAATGTTTTTGAAGCTAATATAGTTTTTTTTTTAAATCTCAAGTCTACATTTTTTCAATAGCACCAAGTTCTTCCCAATAGATATAGGTAATCATCAGCTTTAGCTAACTCTAGAACTTTAAAATTTTCTTTGAATGATACTCCAAATATGTCAACCATGGCATTCTTGAGGACCCCAATCAGGTGAGAGTGAGTCTTATTTCCATGAATAATACATGAGGTGAAGGTTGTATCACTGGAATAGACATTTTTCACCAAGCATCCTTGGTGAGGACATTAACTTTTGCATTCATATCCACTAAAATGTCCTTGATTACCCATTTGTCGATGACAGCATTAACCAAAATTTCTCTATCTTTTAGGGGAGTAGATGAACTAGGAGTGTACTATTGCCAATCATGATTTAAATAGAAGTATTCACTTTATTTAATGATGTGAATATGAACCCCATTTGTTAATCATGCCTAAATCTTAATCCACGTACTGAGTTATGGGATAATATCTACATCTAGCATTCTCTATCTTTTTTACATAGTTCTTTGAAGTCATCCCATACCACAGGTTGGAGTTTAGTTTCCCTTTTCATAGAAACATGTTGTATTACATCCTTATATTTGAGGAAATAAATCTCACCTGGAAGTTCTCATATGAGTTCCATCATATCCTAGAGGACATCCTTTTGCTACTAAGCATCAGGTTACTTTCTAGCTCATGGTTCTTCACATTGTACCTTCTTGATTAGATTAGCTATTGATTGGGTATGTCCTCCACTACAAGTAGTAATGTTTACTTATTGAACAATAGGAATGATTGGGTGTGCACACCATTGTGGTTTATCAATTTGAATCATTCCATCACCATTTTTATTTCACTCCTTGGTGATATCCACATTAATATTAGGACACTCTTCCAGTCGATGGTCCTTTTTGTTGAAAGTGCACATTGGATATTTGAGATAATCCTTTTAATAATGGTCTAGAGATCCATATTTGTAATAGGTTATAGGTGGTAACTAGCTACCTCCTCATCCTCATCCTCTCCCTCATCCATAGTAGCCATCATTATCTTAAGTATTATTAATTTAGATTTGGCATGTGTCACGCACTCAAGCTTCATGGATATCACTAATCAATCGATAATCATTGGTGTCATGAGTGTAGGCATAACAAATTTTACAATAATAAAACACTTTAGTTTGTGTATCCCACTATAAAAAAGGATAATAGTGTATATTATTCTCCTCATATCATATTTCACATGTTTGTTTAAGTACCACATGGATGTTCTTACACGGGCAGTTGTTCCTTATATGTCCTTTAGTTTTA
Organism: Torreya grandis; assembly: GCA_037957365.1. Taxonomy (NCBI): domain Eukaryota; kingdom Viridiplantae; phylum Streptophyta; class Pinopsida; order Cupressales; family Taxaceae; genus Torreya; species Torreya grandis. The sequence continues at coordinate 369,294 of JARHVA010003430.1, forward strand.
TAGTTGATACACTAGACACCACTATGTGTTTCATGTACATTATTGGATGTTAAATTTATTATTTATGATTCCATTGAGGATATCTAGGCCTCCATAAAGGGACTAATCCTATTGTCAATGCTTCCAACTATCTAAGCATGGAGAGTAGCTTCCAAGGCCTTATGTGGGCTAGTGAAGTTCCACTATGACAAGGTTTACCAAAAAGGTAGTAATAGTCCTCCCATAAACCATTATGCATGTTGGGTAGCATTAATTTCAAAGTATAGTTTAGATAGTAAGTTTTTAAACCTTGTATCATACTCATGTATGCTCTCTATAAGTCCTTGCTTTATGTCCATCAATGTTGTTATACTTTGCTGCTCAAATTCTAGAATGCCAAATTCCTAAACAACGGTTATTTTGAGATGATCAATATCAACCACCACTTTCTAAGGATAAAACTTCTAATACCACTTACACACACTCTCTAAGAGTGTAGTTACAAACTATGTGGCCTTATGTTTAGAAAACGTTATACCTTACACCCTCAAAATTAGTTCACACTTTTAGACATACTTAGTTTCATTCTCTTCCCCTCAATATTTAGGTAAGTGTAACATCATCTCATAGTAGACCATGGTTAGTTGAGGTTTTTGGGTGGGAGGTTGTTGGAAACCTCTAAAACTAGTCCCTTGAGGAGGGAGTCCACTTCTTCCTATGCCACCACCTAGTCCTCCTTTAGTGCCTCCAGTAGTAGTACCCATGGTATGAGGCACGGTTGTTGGTTGGTTAGCTAAGGTTGGGCCTATATTCTATCCTTGAAGGCCAGGTCAACTAGGCATCCCAAGTTGTGACATATAATTCCCTTGAAGAGGGATAGATACGGTTAAATCTAAATGAGACTCAACTAGCTTAGTTTCAATATTCCTTACCAGTTCAACTTCTAAATTCAAACTATCTGTATCCCAATTTTAAAGGTGTACTTCATCTAACTCAAAGGCATGAGCATGCATGACGTTGGGAGAATTGATTTGGTTCAGACTTAATTCCTCAATTCCTATTGACCAGCTTGTTTCTCCTTTATAAGATAGAAATGGCATGGAACATGGTTTAAAAGTGATGGGGTCCTTGTGTGTTTCCATTTCCCTGTGGCTCCTAACATCACTCTATGAGTCCTCCTAGTCTCCTTCAACACTGCTAACTCCCATTATTATTTGTCAAGCTTCATCATACTTCCATTTTTGTATTGCATGTTAGTTGCCTACCATTTTTAATGCACAATATTCAACCTCTACCCTCCCCTTCCAAATGTGCCACTCATGCACAAGAGGATTTATCCATTTATTTGTATGGTTTCCAGTCCAAGGTCAATAATTAATTTCTTAATTTTGAAAGAAAAAACATTAAATAATGAACCCATATCTCTCAAAATAATTATAATTTGGCTTATTCAAGACATGAATAGGTGGTCACAACGTACTCCAAAATGTAATTATTCTGAAATCCTCTCCACCAAAATTTGATTGCTCATGTCTAAGGGACTCCAAGTCATGCTAGATCCCTTTGTAATTCTAGTATGCAAGACTACCTCTGTCCAAGATTCTTTGATCATCCTTGAGCATATGCTAGTATCCAAGCATGTAAAATAACTGTGGGCTCTGAAAAGAAGGTTTCATTTAAGGGACTGGAGAGATTCTACTCCACCCACTATTATGTAGAGATTCCTGGTCTAAGATATGAAATTACAAACTTATATTTAATACAGATAACCTATTCTTCTATATTTTCCAATGTAATACACTCAAAAAATTTCCCATGACTATGGTTCAAGTGCTTCGTGTCTCAACAATGGAACCAAAATATTGGGTTATTTTAGTTAATTCTAGGTCTATCACTAAATTTCATCCCAATGGACTATCACGATGGCCCTATCACGTGAGAGTCAGGTCTCATGTGCTCACCCAAAGAACATAGTGAAAGACTAGTTCTTAAAGGTTTTGTAACATAGTAATATATGTTTGTTCATATCTCCCTTTATGTAATTCCAAATAAGGATTATTTAATAACACAAATATACTACTATGATCCTTCTAGTTCCAATTGTAACTATTACTATTACTACATGAATCACCATCATTATCTAATATTAGTGACTTAGAAAAGAAAAAGATTTCAATAACAAGAATAAGAAATAGATCACATCCAAGTATAGCACTTAATTTATTCCATCATTCAAGACACAAATCAACACAATCTGATAACTCACATTAGATGCTTAATGAATCAAAAGGGAAAAGCTTCATCATCTATTCTCCAAAAGATCATCATCACAAAATATTTCAACAGGGGTATTTATACTTGTTTTGACTTTGACCAAGTGTTACAATCATTAATACTTTGAGTTAACCGTGCATGGACTCTCAATATATTAAGAGTCATGACACTTATAACAAGTTATTCTTGAGGACCTAGGTCCCTATGCCCCTAGATCCTCACTCTATGCTATAAAATGGTGTTCGTGTGTTTTGTTCCTTATGGGCTGATGAAAACCTCCAATCAAAAATGTCAAAGTGTCCCATATGAATCATTCTTCTAACTACTCCTACTTCCCACATGCTCCCCTAGTCTTTTGCTTTCATTCTAAGTCCAATATTCTTAGGTTCTTTTTGACTTATTCTTCTTTGACTGGGTCCTCTCACATTGGTCCCTTCTACACCATTATCATTTCACATCATTGTCCTCTTACACCTAATAAGTTCCATGCCATGGTGATTCTATGCTTAGAAATCATGCACCATGGTCTTCCTACACCACGGTTCTTCCACATCATGTTAGTTCCACATCAAAATAGGATAACACTTAAATCAAAATTTTAGGGCCAACATCACCCCACACTATGCCCTTAGTCCATCCTAGACTAAACAGTGCTAGCATTTTCTAAAAATTCAAGCCCCTTCTACTAAAGTTCCTTTTTTAGACTATCCCAATGGGACAATGCATCAAGAAACTTCAAATTTAATCCTTTAATGTATTTTTTTTATGCTTTCAACTCCTCAAGTTGGGTTGGAGTCTCGTTGGTCTTTTTCACCTATTCATCTAGGGTCATGCTATCATCCTTCTAGACATCTTCTAGTGTGTAAACCTCCTTATCAACCTAGCCTAAGAAGATTATAAAACTTACATTTCATTTTTGATGATGGTTATTAATGTTATCCTCCATAATTTATATGTTTCTAGATGTTTTTGCATGCTCAGCATGGTCTTTTATTAAGAGTGCAACATTAGTTGATTACTGCTACAAGACCTCTCAGCTTGGAGTCAAGCCTCTAAAACTTTATTATGGCATGAAAGATGTGAAAAAAATTGATCTAAAATGGGGATAACCTCCCAAACTCTCTCTAAGGCATGCTTGTAGATATCAATAGTCATGGTGAACTATTCAGTTATTTGCATAACCATATAGAGGTACACCATATAAAAGTGTTGAGTCTTCTTTTTAAATTATTTTACAAAGGGTTAAAACCCTTAATTTTACCTCTATGGCCTCTTGGATCTTTTGTTTCATTGTGTTCACTTCCTCGATGAGCACTTCTCAAAAAGCACTTTATTATACATATCTACTACCTTGGCATGTTTTTTCTCTATCGTGCATGTATCAAAATCTAACAAAATGTTTTATCACATTATTTCCATGCCAAGTTTTAAAAATTCAATGCTGGTGATTAGTGGGGTGAGATTTTATGGATCAACCCTCATTAATTCTAAGAACACTGGAGCATCTAAGCCCAAAGAAATGTTTTCTAGTGGGAGATTAAACTTGTGCTCCTCATTGTACATATCAAATAAGGACACTTGATTCCTAGTCTTAGGAGTCATTTCTTTGGGATGGAAGTGTATCCAAAGATAAATTCATCTATCCTCTATGTCAAATTAGTAATGTTCACATGTAATGGTCATCATTCTTGCATATTCTTGTCTTTTTGATTCAATCAGTTCATTTCCCTTATTGGGGTCCCATTCAAGCTCAACCTTTTGATGGCCACTAATAGCCATATCACTATCTTCCACACCATCCTCCTCCTCATTATATTATGTTTTATCATCAAATAAGGAATCATTGGATGTGGCCTTCTCCTACACCAGGGATGGATTTTTCTTAAAATCTAATCCTGAGATATGGATCTGCATGTGAGGATATTATGGGGTGCTTGTCTTGGAAGCTATTATGGGGAATGTCTTATGATAGTGGTACTTATGGGATATGGTGGTAGGGGTGGATAATGTGGAGGAGGAGAAGGTGGAGAAGGAGGAGGATAAAGGGGAGGAGTAGTTTGAGGTGATGAAGGGTCAAGAATAGATGAGTGTAGAGGTGTAGAGTGAGAATGGGATGGAGAAGTGTGGGGAGGGGATGGATATGGATGATGTAGTGAATATGAAGGGTTAGGTGGAGGTGGAGGTGGAGGAGGCATGGAGGGATGGGAATAAATGGGTATGTAGGGCTACACCTCTACCATCCTTTGCCTCTTTTGGGGGGTTCTTTGCCCACTTGAACTTGTGCCCACATCTAATCAATTATTTAAATGTCACACTTATGGGAGTCTCTCCTTGGGGTCTCCACCCTTTGGGTTATTTTAGGGGGGAACATTAAGAATAGCCTATGAGTTTGCTCCCTAATCAAAGTATTTTTGACCTATATGTCAATCAATTCCATCTCTAACCTCTCCACATAGGCCTTATTTTTTAGATATACATAAAGTTTTTGGAGGGTGTGAAACTCTACATCAATCTTCTCTACCTAAAAAATGATAGGCTATACATCATATATCTTATTGATGGAATCTATGAATTACCACATAGAGAAGGCATATGGTATCTTGATCTATATTGAAAGCTCACCTGATGGATTCATGTAGTTTCGTGTGAGGGAGAAATGTTGCTTTGCAGTGAATTATGCTTGTTTTGTAGCCAAGGGGTAGGTCCTTTAGAATTCACCACTCATTTTTGAATGATACCTTCATCCCATCAAACCAATACCTCATCTTTATCTTATATGAGGGGGTGATATGTTAGGGGTAAGTAAATTCTTTGTATCACTTGATAAGTGACTTGTGAGTGGGAGGGTACACCCACTTCAATGCACTTAAACTATAGTCTGGTACTTTGATCTCATCAAAGACCATCAATAGGAGTTTTACACCCCAAGGGAACCTATTCTTGGGCATATAATGAGCCCTCTCTACATATTAAATTATTTGGTGGACAAAGTATAGGGCCTAGTTATACTTTAACCCTTGAGATACTTGGTGACAAATATAAAGGTGTGTCATATCCACCTCCTTCTAGTGATTCATTCCTTCAATATTGGTGGAAATGATCTACACCATGATTGGAAGAGTAGGATCTTATAATTTATTAATGTGCATCACATGCCCCTACTTTTAATACATTAGTGCCATGGTGGTATTCTATCTCTTCCATGTCATCCAAGTCATTGATGACACTCAACCCCAAGCACTGTAGTCTCATGACTTTTCTAATTCTCTCAAGGGTGATCTTTATAATGTGCCCAACTAAATAAATATAGTCCTTATAGACACATGAGAGGAGGAACTATACTACCTCTGTACTTTTACCTAAATATGGTAACTCAAAGAGTTGTAAGAGCCCTATGGCATCCAGTTGGTTTTTAATGGTTAAGTCATAGACCAATTGATTTTTTGTATTGGTGGTCTTGACTTGGTAGTCATTCTGGAGCTCAAAATAATTTCCTAGTTGGTAGTGGTTGTCATTAAATATGGTGGTTTTTGAGACTTTTGATACCCAATTCTCTACACATAAAACTAAATCTAGGTATTGCATCTCTTCTATCAATAGAGATGGAGGTGGAGATGTTGCGGCCTTCTGTGTTGTAAACATTTTCACCTACATTTTTTTCTTCACCATATTTTCCCTTTCTTATTTTTTGCATTTTCTCACTTCTCCTTCTATGTGTTGTACTTATTCTCCTAATCTCTACTCCTATTCCTCTAAAGTTTCTTCTCTAATGGGAACCTAGTCTCCTCTGCTCACCTCTTTTTCTTCTAGTATAGTTGGTAATTTTTTGAGTCTACTAGCCTTTTTCTTAGGCTGAATTACCTTTTGAGGATCTCAAAGTTTAATGCATGACTATCCCACATTCCCAAATGAATTCATCTCTAAAAACAAATTCACTTCAACTTTTAGATCTTAACACTTTGTTAATCATAGACATGTAACTTTAAAAATTATCGCTTCTTCCCACCAATCTAGACTTATAATTTCTCTTCTTGACTGGTTAACAACCTACATGTCTTTCCAAGGATATAAAAACTCTACTCTACTCAAGAATTGATTAATTTGACTCTGGTATGGTCACTTATTTTTTATTTATGTTTCATCACTCATCTTTAGCACTAACAATTCAAGAATCAACATGATATAAAGCATTAAATGACTTTAACCTTCCTATTTATAAGATCTATAGGGGGTTTTACCATCATTAATTCTTTTGTCTCCCCATCACTTCATAGCATAAATACAAATATCTTAATGGCCATTGTATTTCAAACCTTACCTTATGCAATTAATGCCTTAATAGTTTTATCCCATCATGCCTTTGGCAAGCTTATTTCCATAACTAACCTCATCACATTAATGGTATGTCCCTTTTTACACCTTTTTTTGAAAGTGGATGATACTTGTATCCCACCCTTTCAATGTGGTGGAAGATTTCTATTCTCACTCTATGTTATAAACTAGTGGCCATGTGATTCATTCCTTGTGGGCTAGTGCAAAACCTCTGATCAAAAATTTTGAAGTATCCCATATGAATCACTCTACTAACTGCTCTTATTTCCCATTCACTCCCCTATTCTTCCACTTTTTTTTCAAGTCTAATGTTTTTGAGTTCTCCATGACTTGTTCTTTAACAAGGTCCTCTTACACTGGTCCCTTCCACACTATTATCCTTTTACATCATTATCCTCTTGCACCCAATAGGTTCCATGCCAAGGTGATTTTGTACCTAGAAGTCATGCACCATGGTCTTCCCATGCCATGGTCCTTCCACATCATGTAAATTATATGCCAAAATAGGATAACACTTGGTCAAAATTTTGGGGCCAATAATACTAAAGCCTCATCTTGATAATATATAAATATAGTGATATATTCATGGAAGAACTTACATAAAGGTGGTGTTTTTAACTTCATGTAAATGGTAAGTGGTCACAACCTAGCTTTGTCAGTTGAGTTTTATAGCACATGGATTTATATTATATATTAACTCATCCAAAGAAGGATCTTCGAGTGGGTGGCTACCCCCTGTTAATAATATAGCTATCATTTTGTATGATGTTAATAAAAAATTTATGAAATATCTTTAAAAGACTCTTAAATTAGGTGAGTACCCACTCTTAATATACCATACATTAGTTCTCAATTTCCCAATAGATGATATTTTAAGTAGACAAACATATTCATCTTATTTGCAAAGAATTTAAAATGACTTACAAGTTATGTTTTATTTCTATGTTGTTAAAACCTAACACCAAACCTTTATATTAAAAATTAATTCATCCTAATAAACCACTTAGAGTGGACAACCTCCCACACTAAATGAGAAGCTATTGATTCCATTTGCACTATATTTAAAAAACTTTACATGTTATATTGAACCATACATAGAGTAACAATATGTTTACTCGTCCTTTTTTCCCTTAGTCCATCCTGAGAAACCTCTTAGAGTGGGTGGCCACCCACTCTGAATGAGAAACTACTAATCTTAATTTCACTATATTTGAAGAGATTTACATGACATGTTAAACTATTTTATAAATTAAAAATAAGCTTACTTATCCTTTTTGCATTAGGTCCATCCTTATAAATCTCTTAGAGTGGGTGACATCCCATTCTAAATGAGAATTTATTAATCCTATTTTCACTATATTTGAATATATTTACATGCTATATTGAACCATTACATAGATTAATAACAAGTTTACTCATGTTTTTTTCACTATGTCCATCATGAGAAATCCCTCAATTAAACTAAATGGTTTTTATTTCATATTTTCATGTCTACTTTAACTCTAATTAAATAGTAAAATGAGAACCCATGTATTTTATATCTATATGTTTCAATATTACTCTTTCATTTTATAAAAAGTTCTCAAAGTGGGAAATCACCCACTTCAAATGAGAACCATTCTAGGGATACTAAAAACAATCATATTCATCCTATTTATATGATGCAAATAAGATATATTAAGATTTGGTGAACAACAAATCTAAGAGCTTTCCAAATAGATTTCAAACAAAATCTATTGACCTCATACAAAATGATATCTAAAATATTAAAAGTGGGTGGTTGACCACCCACTATTAATATAGCTCTCTTTGATGAATTTATTTTGAATATAAAACCTAGTTGTTAGGTCTCGCAACAACTAAATTCAACATAAGTACCTGCAATCCATTTTAGGCATCATAAAAGTAGGCCAAATAAAAAAAATTCAATATCCCTTTAGTGTTTCTCATGTGAATTGGTTGGCCACCCACTTTAGGATATTCTTTTACAAAGAGTAATTATATTTAAACATGCAAATGTACACTACAAAAAATCTAGATACATTTTCTTAAAAGGAATTTTTGGATCTTCATTTTCATTCATAATGAATAATTTTCTTATTGGATGAGATTTGAATGATAAAAGATTTTTATTATCTGAGAACACTGCCAAGCTAAGGTCTTTCTTATACTCTTGATTTTTTTTACTAGTTATCATTTATGATGGTTATTTATGATGCATCTCATTTATTTATAATAATTACATAATTGTCATAGCTACAATATTTTCCCTGAGTTGTTGGGTACTGATGAGTAATTTTTAACTTCCCTCTTCAAATCAATAACTTTTTTCTTGTTTTAAAATATTTATTATAGCTTTGGTTGGACTTAGTACTAGTTCTCAATAAATCTACCCAAACATAACTAGACTATAAATGTGAAACATAAAATGTCAGCTTCATTTTTTCAAATATCAGAACTTGATATTTTGTTTGTAGTGTGTGACTTTTGAATAGAAAGTAGTGTTTTAGACCTATGAAATATAACTCAAGATGAATTTATCCTAAAATTATATTTGGTAAAGTTTGTAATTATATTAGTTTAAATCAATGCATCTTATAGGTTTTTATAAAATCATAACTTTGATTCTGCTCTCCAACTGGCTCCCACACTCTAGTTATATACTTTGTCAAAATTTAACCACTTATTCTAAGCAAGACTATGTAGCATGTTCCATATTAACTCATACAAAAATTATGATGGTGATAGGCCACACTAATTCTACCACCTCTCATATTTTATGCTAACTTTGGAAATCTACCAATGTTTTACCAAGTTATCTGCTAAGTTGGAGATGAGACAAATAAAATAATGAATCATTTGGAGCTATACTAAGTTAGAAATATTTCCAAATTATTAATGTTTTTTCCAAAAACTACCATCATCCTAGTGTCAAGTAAGGACAAGATTTATTAAATATTAAATGATTGAATATCTATCAATTTTAGCACCTACATATAATATATATTCAAATTAAATTTGAAGTGAAAATACTTAAAATTATTTAAACCAAGACAATGTATTTTGGTCCATATTAATTAGAACAAAAATTATGTCCATAGCATAGCCATTTCAAACTATAACTAAAAGGTGATCAACATATAAATGGATTTTCTAAACCAAGGGTGATATATAATATATGTATATTATTGGTCTATAAAATAGTATATATCTTTTAAGATTAGTTTTAGAAATAGGGTTACGAGATTATATATAGAACCATATTAATAATAACTTATGGAAATTTAAACTAGACCAATACCATAGGATCAAGAAACCAAGAGAGATTTGAGACTAAAAAAGTGACAATGTTATCCATTCTTATTCTATTTTGATATCTAAAGATATTGATATGTGCCATTCAAGTATCTTATAGATAAGGTATCTAGAATGTAAAATAATAATAATTGAGGGGAGATAATATGATAATTATATTAGGAAACCAAAAGGGTATAAACCCATAAAAAATATGTGAATAACACCTAATTTAAATAAAAAATAGACAAGTACACAAACATCCTAATATCATACAATTCAATAACTAATAGACATCCATCATGTGGAGAATTATAGAAAAAAATATCCATGCTGCAACACATCTAAAATTGCACATCAATTAATATGTGGAGAGCTCTTGGCATTTTTCACCATGTCACAAAACATTTTTCATCTTGTATCTGCCATATGGAGACTTAAGAACACATCAAGTCATTGTAAAAATCACTCTTAAAGCACAAATCATGCATTCACACATGTAAACTTATGATACATATGAAAATCAAATCGACACACTTGCAAGAAGGGGAACTGTCACTCGAGGCAGAAAAAAAACCGTGCACTTTATTAACATTAGGTTTGTGTAGTGGCTAGTCCCCACATATTTTGTCATTTATATTAAAAAAATTAATTTTAATTGTGTTAAATTTATATAACATTGGTGAATATTTGAAATACCATAATGCCATATGCAACAACAAAATTATATAGGATAAAATTTTAACATGCCCATACAAAGAACACCTATAACATTTTTATGGGAAGGTAATTATGCATATATGAAATACTCAAATTATTCACATGTCCTTCATTCTTGGTTATCCTCTTTATTTTTCTTGGGAAAATATATGAGAAATTGACTTCAATATTGATCTTTTAGGGATTTAACATTAATATCTTTGTTGAATTTATTCATTGTACCTTCACACTACTTAACTTTAAACACCTGGATGCATTTTATAAATATATTAAATTTCATGTGATTTTCAATTATCCTTTTGAAAGTTGTGTAAAATTATTGTATGTAAGGTATGTTATTGTTATATATGTCATTGTTTAGTTTATAATTTAGGTACTCACACCCTTACTCAAATATGCCTTGTTCTTCAAATGGATATCTGCACTAAATATATTATGTGATATTTTTTGGATACTATATTTCAAAATAGTAATTTATTATTTACTATGATTCTTTTTTGTTCAACCTAGGGATGTAACCTCTTCAATTCCCTATAACTATTTGATAAATTAGAAATATTCATCTTTATTTATTTGGGTGATAGTCATTCCTCCTCTTCTACTTATTCATCATCGATGTAGATTATCATACCATTAAGTTGATTTATAAATTATTGTTATTGTAATCAAGATATTGTAAACACATCAATCTTGATCAAAGTGTCATCATATTGAGTTTTAATAATTTTAGCCTTTTTAATAGATTCTCATAAATCTATCTACCAATAATTTTATCTTTGTTACTTCGCTTTCATGAATAAAAATGTTTTTTTATAAAATGGCCCTTTTCTTAATTTTAATCCTAGAGATCCTTGTTTTCTATTTTGAGTGCCTTTTTAGCTTTAAGGTAATTTAAAATTTTATTTAGCAAGGTCTAAATCTTAATTTGTACATGTTTTTATTCCATAGGAGCTAGGATTGATTTTGATGTTCTCTGACAAGATACAATACTATTTATTTATATTTAGAGGAACATCATGTTTATATTGAAGAGTGTTGGATATTTGATCCAAGGTTTTATTATGTGTTAACTTTGTTTGTCATTCTATAGTGTTAGTTTATTTTATTGTTAGTTAGTGTTCAGGTGGTTCATCTTGTTCGGTAATTACTCTTTGTAACTTGCCCTAATGAATTTTAAAAGGCATTCATTGTACAAAATAAATTAGTTAGATATTGAAATAATACATTATCATATTTTGTCAAATAATTTCACAAAGTAAATTATTAATATTGTTCCTTTGATTCCTAGCTATCAGTGGTATCAGAGCCAAAGAATTTAAGACATGGAGGAGAGGGAAAAGAATGTAGTTGTACAACCTTCATTTCATATTGATGTTAAGTATATCACATTACAGGGAAAGAAGACTACTCTTCCAATTTTCTTAAATCTGATCAATTGCCAATTCACTAAAATATGCTACCACATGCTACATCTGAATGGCAAGCCCTAACTAGAAACAAAAGAGACATAAATGTGCTACCACACATGAATTTTTTTATCAAACTATAAGTGGAGTTTCAAATTCATTCCTAAACATCTTTGAATTTTATTTTATTTTCCCAACTTCTCACACCAACAAAGAATCTCTGCATTGGAAATTTTCTCCAAAGCCAAGAATATTCGGCAAATATAGACAGACCAATCAAAACCAAGTATATGAAGGAAAATGGGAGAATTTGTATGCATTTTCAAACTTGTGAAGTGGTATGATGTATCAGATAATATACAAGTGTTCCTTTGAATTTTAAGTTCAATATTGTGTAGAGGATATAACATTGTGCATTTGTTTTTTTTGTGGGCTCCCTTAAAGACCCAAAGTGCAGTAGTACAACACTACTTAAAAATCATTAAATCTTCACTATTTTTTTAATATTCTAGCTAGATCTCTATAAATTACCACTTTTACAACATTCATAGGTATTAACAACAAGTTCTAAGCATTGTAAGACATCCTCTAGGCAATGGCATCCCATCTACTAGAATTTTGATCTATGTTACTGATATTTACAAAATGTCTATTTTATCCTACCTAAATAGTTACTTATGATTCTTTTATGGAAATTTGAACATTTTAGCATTTGCAGTAACCCTATAGCATCCCAAATAATAGTAGTAATTCCTCTCTAAACCTTGGATCATGTAGTAGTGAAATATGGCACAGAAGTAAGAAGTAAGATATATAATGCATCAAGATTTATTTTTTATTTCTTTCAATAAGTTTTGAATAGTATTTATTGGCTTGGGACCCACAAAAATAATAAATACATAGGATTTTACATGTAATTAATGCTAAGTGAAAAGCTTTTACATGCAAACATATATATTTTTTACTTTACAAATCAGAGAAATAAGGGTTACATGGCATATTCTCTATTTATATTTTCAAATGGGCGGATGGTAAGGTGGATAGAATATTTTTGTTAGTCACATGAAAGTCAGGAGGTCAGAGTTTAAATCTCCAAAGTATATTTTTTGCTCAAATTTGTGGTTATAATTTATTCACATTCATCATTACGTGACTTATACTACAACATTTTTTTTATAGATCACTATTTTGTCTGAAGGTAGTCATGTGAATAGGTAATTTATAGGTTTTTCAACATTCCAAACACATCAAAATGGTCAAATTTCTATTTTTGAACCTTGTTATGTTATTTTTATGTTAAATGTATTAAATGTAATTTTGTACGAGTGCATTATCAATGCAATCTAACACCCTATCTTTGCAACATTTTTCTAAATACATTGTATACACCAAACTAAGAATGTAAAGATGTGTCCCACTGCTTGTGCTGTCAGTGATGATGGTGTTATATTTCAGCTTTTATAGGTCCCTAAGGATATAATAGGCTAAATAGAGCCAAGTGGAGGTTAGAGGATCCATAGAGGTTGGAAGATATTTTCCCTTCTCTAGTTTGATATTTGCTTGGAGTATGAGTTCTATAAGGGATTTAGATTTTACATTTGTGTAAAATTAGATATTTATGAGAAAGGTAAATAAGTAAATAGTTTGTTAGTAATTAGAAAGTAATCAAAATATTATTATATAATAATATTATGATTAATATTTTATTATTATATTATTTGTGTGAGATTTGGTTGTTAAACCAAACTCAAGTAAATAAGTCTAGAGGTTTTATATGTGAGATAAATTAATGGATAGAATATAGGAACAAGGTTACTATATATATGTAACCTCACGTATTCAGAATTAATAGAGTGAAATAATATATTATTGTGTTTGAAATAATTGATCTTTATAATCAGCTCCTATGCATGAATTAATATTTTGTGTTTAACTCTCTAAATCTCCAATAGTGGTATCAGAGCAGGATTCTTTTATGGATAACTATAAATATTGAGGGGTAGCCCATAATTCTATGTTACCCTAAGTCATGGATCTATAGCTACTTGGACAAATTTTTTCATATGGTTTTGTATGATTAGAAAGCTCTTTTATTTCATGACATCACATTAACACTTCTGCTCAATCTTCTTTTTGCATGTTGAAATTTTCAAATGGCATGACAACTTTCTTATCCATTTTAAGTGTAGCACATGGTCAAACCTAGTTATGCATGCTTCTTAGTTGACCATTGATGAACATCATTCACCTATGCCAAATTTTATTCAGGAACAATAATCAGTGTTGTTTCATATTTATACATAAATGTTTTATCTCTAGATAGGACATTGTAGAGTATAAATAGAAATTTGAGCCTTGAAGTTGTAGCTACCACTATTCAGTCGAGAGTTTTTTGGAAACAACATTATTGTATGTGGTCTATCAAATCTCCATTCTACTAGCCATTCTCAAGATGCCAACTTTTCCCATCTATTGAGTGATGTTGCAGTCCATGTTTTCACTTGTTGCTACTATAGTCCACATTGTCAAATAATTTACAATGATTTTTGGTATCTTATTTCTAGCTCTTAGATTTCAAGCTCTTAGATTTCCAACTAATTTTCAAATCCAATCCATAGTTTTTAGATTTTTTGTTAAGGATCTCTCCAATTAGTTTCATCAAATTAGTTGAATGTAGTATAACATACTTTTGTGTAACAAGATCCATGGTTTAGTTATTATTTATTCTTTCATTGAGTATTATGTGTTAATTAATTTATTATTTTTTAGTAATAGTTGTTATTATCTTCCTTTAGTTTGTATTTTAGAGTCCTGGTCTATATCCTTAAGTATCCAATATTAGTTATTTTTTAAAATGTTTTTTGGTTGAAGTGTCTTAAGTTTATTAATGAGTTAGGTCCATTATTTCTTACTATTATGTTATTATTTTTTATAAAAAATTAGTAATTTTGAATTTCTATGTAGAGTATAGTTTTTATTTTATAGTCTTTTGTATATTCAAATTTGTTATGTCAAAATGTCAAAAAGTTGATTTTAAGTTATGTCATTTTTTCTCAAAGATCCTAGAGTCCATATTTGTTGTCCATAGTCAAAAAAATTCAAAGTGTCAAAAATTTTTTAAAAATGTTTGTAAAAGATACACTATCACTTGTATGCGATGTCTTAATGTCGAATGCGTCAATATTGTGGGTGGGGGGGGGGAGGGCTATTTCAATCAAAATGACATGTATCTAAGCTCCAAAAATATCATCAATTGAGTGAGTAATGACCAACTAGAGGCTGGAGGATACACATAGGTTGGAAGTCTTTCAGTGACCTCTCATCAATCACCAATGATGGGGCCACATCATGTTGTAGTGACATAGTGTGGTGTGATTTTTTAGTTTTTGTTATGTATTTTTCAAAAACAAAAACAAAGGAATAATGCATTTTGATTTAATTCAATTGTGTGTAATTCCAAACATGATTCCTTAAGGTGAAGACATTGTAAAATGAAAAAATCACCAATGTAAGTCAGTTTATAGATCTTGAAAAGGTTTGTGGTAAAGATCTAGAAAACCACCAGGAGGTGAATAGTAGATAGAGGAGTTCTTGTTCATTTCAAGGTTTATGGTAAACTTGTAAAACCATGGGAGGAGTGAGGCTCTATTTGTATCAAGGTCATGAGCCACATAGTTTGGCATGCTACAGTGGGTGATCATACTATAGATAAGAGTGTGAATGTTTTTGCACCATGTAAAAACTATGGGGGGAATGTTAGGGATTTAGCTTTTATATTTGTGTAAAATTGGATATTTATGAGTTAAATAAGTAATAGTTTGTTAGTAATTAGAAAGTAATCAAAATATTATTATATAACAATATTACAATTAGAATTTTTTTATTATATTGTTTGTGTGAGATTTGGTTGTTAAACTAAACTCACGTAAATAAGTCTAGAGGTTTTATAGGTGAGATAAATTAATGGAGAGAATATAGGAACAAGGTTCCTATATATATGTAACCTCAATTTATAATTAATAGAGTGAAATAATATATTAGTGTGTTTAAAATAATTAATATTTATAATTAGCTCCTGTGCATGAATTAATATTTTGTGTTTAGCTCTCTAAATCTCCAACAGGCTCACTACTAGAATAGCAATTTTTGGCTTGTGTTTTTTTTTAACTCCATTTTTGGATTTCTATATCTAATATTCATGACATGGAGTGGATGGAGAAGTTTGAATTTTTTTTTATGCTACACAAATTCTCACCTCTCACCTGATAGGGGGAAGATATTGCATAGTGGCCTTTGATCAGTCATTGGTGGTTGTATGAGTCAGCATTAGATTTTTTAGCATTTTGAGTGTTGAGCAAAGGCATGCATGTAATGTTGGTGGTTTTTTCACATCTGATAGATGTTCCATATAGATTACTAGAAGATCACTTAGATAGGTTATTGTGTGGGACCTTATATGGGTAGATGTAGTTGGACAGGCTTTGATCAAGTTCTATTACAGTATGGTACAATGGTCAAAGGGGATGAGCAAGCCATGATGGTATTCATTAGCCATAGTTTGATCAGTACTATGATGTATAGTGTGCTAACTTGTAGATGTAGTATAGATTCATTGATGACTTCATAGTCATAGATCCAAATCTTCATCATCTATACCCCTTTGGATCAAGGGGGTTTGTTGGATATTTGATCCAAGGATTTATTATGTTAACTTTATTTGTCATTCTTTAGTGTTAGCTTATTTTATTATTAGTTAGTTTTTGGTTGGTCCATCCTATTGGGTAGTTACTCTCAGTAACTTACTTGAATGTCTTTTAAAAGGCATTCATTGTACAAAAATAAATAAGTTAGATCTTGAAATAATGCATTATCATATTTTGTCAAATAATTTCATAATGTAAATTTTGAATATTGTTCCTCAAATTATTAGCTATCAAAGACATGGGAGTACTGATAATGTTATTTTTATCTTCCCCATTTGATTCATGGTTTTTTCTAGATTCGCATGACTTACATCCTTCACTTTGTTTTAGTAATTGTCAATGTAAGGTGGTGACCAAGGTTTTAGACAATAAGGAGAAATGAGGTATTATATTAATAGTTATTGAATTGAAAATGAACTTAGAAATGAAATTTAACTACTAAACTAACTTACTCTATTTCTTGAAATTAAATCATACATGGAATCATATGTTAACCAAGTGAATAAAAAAATAACATAAGATAAATATATCATAATGCTAATTTAACTTAAATGACTAGAAACATACATATGAATACTTCATGCAAGCTAATAACAATTTACTTGAGAGAATTTTTTTTTATGAAAACAAATTCTTTGACCATTTCATGCTTATGAACGCATGTCATATGGTCAGATGAAATTATCGTTCTATGCATTCTAGAGCTATTGTGTATTATTCAAAAGATACTTAGAATAGTCTAACACCAAATTCTCATAGAAATCCTAATATGGAATAGTCTATTCCTTATTATAGTACTAACTTTGTATGATAATTTGGAGTCAAAACAATCTAGAGCCAACCTAAAGTGTCTGGAAATGCTTTGAATTTGATTTTGCTGCTAAATATTTAATCCAAAACTTCATTATTCATTACCTATTTTTAAAAATATCATATATATTGTTGGGTGGATGATCTTAATGAAATTTATAAATAAGAATGTATTTCTTCCCTAGCAGTTATCATAGTTCAAAAATATAAATAAAATAGGATAATATCATGAGGAAGCAAACAATTAATAATTATTTTTTAGCGAGGCATTATTAGTTGGGTACAAGACAATCAATAATATTATTTAACATATTTTCATTATCCCTAGTAATGACACCAAAAAGTGACTAAGTTCATGAATCCTTCACTTTTATTTATAAATTATCAATCAAGTGTTGTGTTCAAGGTTATATGCAATAGGGAAAAAGGAGACATTATATTAATAGTTATTGAGCTAGAAATGAACTTGTAAATGAAATGTAACTACTAAACCAAAATAATATATTTCCTTAATTTAAATTAAACATGTATTCATATTTTGACAAAGTTAAAAAAATAACAATAGGTAAATTTATCATAGTGCTAAGTTATCTTAAAGAAACATACATAAGCATACCTCCTATAGGATAACAATAGTTTATAGGAAAAAAATTATTTAGTAATAATACAAAGTACTTTGACCATTTCATACTTATGAAATCTTAACATGTCACATGGTAACATAAAGCTATCTTTATATGCATTTTGGAGATGTTTTGCATTAGTCATGAGCTACGTAGAATCATCTAGAACCAATTTCCCATATAAAACTTGACCTAGAATATTCCAGTGCTTGTTCTAGTACTAAATTTGTATGATAATTTTGGAGCTAAAATAGTTTAAATCTAGACATGAAGTGTCATTAATCCTTCACTTTGATTAATTGTCAATATAGGCTCGTGTATAAGGCTATATGTAATAGGGAGAAATGAGATGTTCTCTAAACAATTATTGAACTAAAGAATAACTAGGAAATGAAATTTAATTACTAAACCAAATTAATATATTTTTTGAAATTAAATCAAACATGCATTCCTATGTTAACCAAGTGAATAAAAATACTTTGCCTTCTCTACAAGGGAATATTTCTAGGATCATTGGTTGTGTTATAAATAATATTCCTTCCTCCTACTTGGCATTACTCTTTTTGAAGGAAACATGAAATTGGACTTATGGAATTCTCTCATAGATAGGATTTAGAGGAAATTGTCTAGATGGAAAGGGAATTTGATCTCAAGCCAAAAAACTACAAATACTCAAGAGCTCATTGTAAAGCATGATTTTTTACTTCATGTCCTTGTTTGTTATCCTAGGAAAAGTGGAAGAACAAATCAAGCAAATTCAAAAGAATTTTCTTTAAAAGGGAATGGAAGATAGATTCAGATTCCCCCTTTTATCTTGGAATAAAGCCTATTTACCTTTATCTAAATGAGGATTGGGTCCCAAAATGGTGAGATATACAAATCAAGATCTTTTATCTAAGCAAGGGTGGTGCATGATTAAGGAAGATAACCACTGGACTAGGATCATTAAGCCAAAATATCTAAATTGTGGGGAGGGTTCCTACTTTCCTATGGAATAAGTTCCTATTAATGGTTTTGTCTTTTGGAAAGCTTTGATAGTTGGAAAGGATATTCTTAGGAGAGGATTAAAATGGAAAATAGGTACAGGAAACAAAGTTTATTTTAGGGGGATCTTTGGTTAAATCAAACCCCAGTAGGTACTTTGCCTCCTACAATGAGGTTGAGCGAGTATTTTAAAATGGCCATAGGTCATAGGGTGTGTGATTATTGGTAGGAGATTGAAGGCATAAAAAGGTGTAAGCTTCTACACAAATAAAATTTGAACCATCAACAAACTCTTTTCTTGCAAGAGTTAAATATGACACTTTAGAACACTCATATCAGCATCTTCCCAAAATATGATGATCTTGTTTGGAAGGTTAACCCCAATGGATTATTTTCTATCAAATCTGGTTATCTCTCCTATGGTACCAAGAAGAAATGGAGGAGAATTGGAATTGTTTATGGATTAAAAATCTCATTCCAAAGTTCAATGTTTTCTTCTAGCTGGTAGCTCAAAACAAAATCTTAACAGTGGATAATATGATGAGGGGAATCCCTATCCCTAATAGGTGCACTCTTTACAAGTAGGAGGTTGAATCTAAAAAACATATTTTCCTTTCTTTCTCTTTTGCTTCCTCCATTTTTCAAACTCTTTTTAATTTGTCTAATTACTCTTGGGTTCCACCTAGGTCCATAAAGGATCTAATCTACCAATGGGGGTCACCTTGGGATTATCTATCTCTAAAATTTTGGTGGAATCTTACTCTTCCTCATATCTTCTATGGAATATGGATTTTGAGGAGTTCAATCATCTTTGATAATTTGAATCCTAACCATTCCTCTAATTTCATGAAAATTATTGCTTTTGTCAAAGAGAAGTGGTTAACATATGCCTCATCTTATGATGATCCTCCTTCCCCCCCAATTTTCTCAGATTCTCTACTTGTTGAACCTCTAATTCCCTACTCATTCTCACAATTAGAGTGTAGATAGATCAAATATTAAGTAGATTCACCCTCCTTCTCAATGGATAAATTGAATTTTTATGGAGTGTCTAAAGGGAATCCTAGACCTGTGAGAGCTAGATGTGTTATCCAATATTCTAATGAAAACCTCATGGTAGCTTATGTGGGACCTATAGGGATCTAAACCAATCATTTTTTGGAAGTCAAGGCTACTTTTTGGGGCATAGAACTTGCAGTTAAGTTGGGTTTGGAAAAATTTGTAGGTGGAGGGAGATTCTATGAATATTATCAATTATCTAAAAGGTTCCTCCCAATCTTATTGGAACATAATTGGTATAATAGAAGATGTTAAAAATCTTCTTAACTTCTTCATGGGGATGTCCATTTATCATGTTTATAAAGAATCTAATAAATGCACAAATAAAATGTCTAATTTAAGGGTCTTTAGTAGATCCCTCACCCATTGGCAAGGTGATGTGGCCTATCCTAATGATGTCATCCCCTTCATCAAGCTTGACAAAGGACATTCAAATACATGATATGATGGGTTTAATTTTTGTAAAATATATTTAGTAAGGATGGAGGAGATCATACACATGTAAGGATATCATGTCTCTCCCATGCCTTAAGATATCACATGTATGCATTTATTTTAAACTCAAATCTAATAATTTAAATGTCACTAATTTTAACATCATTCTTGATTTTACCACAAGGGGGCCCATCCATGATAAGTGTATCAAAATCATATAGACAAGGATGGAAAGTGACCATAATAAATTAGATCCTATATCATGCACAGAAGTGAAGGAAGATGCCTACATTTGGAAAAATATGGTTAAGGGTGGGCTCACAGGATACATGGAGAGACTGGTTGGTCATGATGTGGTGCTACCTAGAGATTTTGCTCATGGCTAGAATGCCATAGAGGTTTAAATTCATGTTATAGATCTCATGTTCACCAAATAAGTTATAGGAAACATCATAGGTATGGATTTTTTAGTCATGAATGCATTTAAATATAAAAAGATAAATGAGAAATTGTTTAACATTTTCTACAGCACTAAGAAAAATAGCCCAAATCATTGAACCAAAAAGGGTTTTTGAGGGTGGACCTTCCCAAGAAGTGGTTAGATGTGTGCCTCCAAATAATAAGGTACATCACCCTTGAGGGGAAGCATACTATGATCTTCTCTTACCATTTTCTTCTCCTTGACCACTTCAAGGGCCACCCAATTAATATACCCTTCTTTCTTCTCAAATCATTATAAGTGTCAGTTAATAATTTTAAATGTAATCCCTCAGTTGATATAATCCACTAGGGGATTATCTTACTCTTGGTTAAAAGGAGTGAATCCCTTTAAACCAAGTCTATAATGGAGGCCATTCACATTAAAAGAGAGCAGGAAGAATCTAACAGGGAGGGTGATTTTTCTTAAACCTTGAAGATAAACATGTAGGGGGATAGAATGAATATCTTGGAGTAAAGAATATTTAAGGAGATTTCAATCCTAGTTTTAGTCAAAATAGGACCCCAGTATTTGGGACACCCATCACCATTAGGGGTTGGGCCTCCTTAAATTTCAAACTAAAATAAGAGATTAGACATTCCATTGAGAAACTACAAACTAAGCTGGCAATATAAAAGCTTCTAAGAATGGAAATCTCTAATGAGTTTGAGAAGTTAAAAATATTGTTGGTTCCTAGTGTATCCTTGAGTAAGGGCAATTTTTAGTAGGATAAAGAGGAAGAAGCAGTTACTGAGCAAACCCCCCAGGTAGCAAAAACTAGCTATCATGGTACTAGAGATGAAGCTAAGATGGAACTGAATAAGTGAAGGAGGAATTTAAGTCTACAGGATTGAAGTAGAAGAGGCCAGTCATGGAATCAATGCAGGGGATAGGTAACCATTCTAGATGTAGGGAAAATAAAATAGAGAACATGGGGACTAACAAACTAGTCCTTTATTTTGAGTTAGAGGATTTAGACTAGCTTTCCCCTAGTGTCTAGGTTTTCTCTCATCTTTTTATTGGTATTTTGGCATCATTTTGGCTAAAGTCAATGGTTCTTATTGGTTTTTAGGTTCTATCTCTTTTTGTCTTACTGCTATTTCCTGAATATCTTTCAAAATATTTTTTAAGGGTAGGGGACCCTCAACCCATATTTTAACCTATCAAATAAAAAAGTGAATAAAAACAAAAATAAAAAGTAAATATTTCATAATGTTATGTTAAATTAAATAACTAGAAACATAAATATGCATACTTCCTCTAGGATAACAATAATTTATTGGAAATAAATTATTTAGTAACAAAAAAACTATTTTAATAAATACTAATGAAAACATTCATTCTACTTGGGTGAGTGGGCCCCTACACCTCCCTTAGATTGGGATTGAAATTAATCTAAAATAATCTAAAAAATTACTTGTAAACTCAAAAATATTTTTTATTCATAATTATGCTACTAAAAATCTTACATGAGTGTTTGAAATTTATATTTATAATACATCACTCTTAGTCTTTTTGGTCAATATTCCAAGAATATATAATTATTTACCTATTCTCATGGAATATTTTATTACTAATTAAAAATCCTAACATAATTTAACTACTTATTTCATGTGTCAAAAGACAAGCATGGGAAATTTGCATTACAAAAAGATAATCCTATTCAAATTTATTACTCATTTGATCAATGTAAGAACCAAACATGGGAGAATTTTATATGGATTTGAATATTAAAAAATTTATTCTCTTTTGTTGAATATCTAAAACTATCATCACCAAATTCTTTCATCTCCTTGATATAGTTCTAACATCACTTATTTAGTGTCCTAAAATAGAGTAGTTTGACCATTTACTACTTATGAACTATTAACATGTCACAAGGTCATGTAATAATGTCTTTATATTCATTTTGGAGATATTGTGTGTTGATGCACTTAATGTGCTCCCTATATTATTAGGGAATGGGGGGGGAGTAATAAACTCAATTTTAAATCCTAAAATACTCAGGGCTTGAATTGTTTACACAACTACTACTAACAATAGAAAGATAGTAGAGATATGGCCACCAATTGTAAGTCTGCAAGTAGACCCTATTATAGGGATAGTGGATTATATGTAGTAACACTTTATTTCTTACTAATATTTGTGAAATTATTCTAAACTTGGCCAATTATTTCCCAAGCACAAACAAACCATGAATATTTACATAATGAGCTAAACTAAAGTGAGTAATGGGGTAAATCCAAAGGTAAGCAGGGTAAGTCAGAAAAGAAAGTTTGCTTCAGATGGTTAAAGGTGTCAATTATTCCAACTTCTATGATAAAAACATGTGAAACTAGCATTAACTAACCCTAGTGTATTATTCAAATCCAAATGAATGTAGTTGAGACTTCAAAGGAAAGGAAATGCATATATCTGAAATCATATGTTGCAAGAAAGTTACTCATTCACATTAAATTTCATAAGCACAATCAATTGAAAATAAGATAAAATAGAGAATATAAACCAGTAGATTTGTTAGTCTAGTATTAAACTCAAACAAATAGATGCATACAATGATATTATTGTCAGATTAGTGAATAGAAAAGAAACCATTAATTCTTTAAAAGCATGAGAAGCAGAAACTACAGAACACATAACAAAGCATTCAAACAATCTCATGAATTCTTTATCTCTTTCACATTAATCCTATAACAATTTTCCCTCCTTTTAAAATGAGGGGGAATACCCCTATATATAGGCCTCAAAATTGCATATACAAGTTCAAGTGGGCCCATTAAAAGATGCCCAAATATAGCCAAGTGGATAAAATTCCATATATTATAATGGAATATTCTAAATTTGAATTTATTAAATAAAGTTGAATATTCCTCAAGGCCCTAGAGGATGTTGTTGACTAGCTTATTATTTCTACTTTTTTTCTTTGTCTCTTCCCTTGTCCAAACTCCTATGCATGCTAAGTAATCTTGGTCAATTTGGATGAAATCTAGGATCATTGGCTAGACTAAGTCAATAATTTTTTAAATAAGCCTATCATGCTCTACAAGTACAAGCCTCAGCACCTCTTCAATGGCCTCAGCTCTCTCTAGCCTTTGGTTGGCAAAAGCTATAATTTTCATTACCTCAGTGGCAATCTTGGAATTGGCTGTCCTACTAGAAATTTTCAACAAATACCTTCATTTGAGCCCTAAATTCCTAGTCATCCATGAATTTGCCATCATTTTTGGTCACTTTAGTGACCATAACATCTTTTAAAAAGAGGGTGATCTTGAACTCTATTTTATCTAAGGATGTAGTTACATCCTTAACCTATTCCAACCACTTTTTTAATATCCTCCTTCTATTCATCATTATGGTCTAGACTGAGATGATGTATTCAAGTGGAAATACCTTAAGGTCTAAGAATTTATTACTCCTTAAAACTCTAGATAGGTTTGCTAAATTGGCATCATAGAGTACAAGTTTTTTGTCATATTTAATGACCACATTATACTATAGAGTCCCATCTTCTTGCCTTCTCTTCATGACCTTATATAAATTGAAGGCATTGATGACTGCGTTAATTACCTAGACTATAGTGTTTTCTAGCACTATAGGAAATGTTTGTTCCCTCAGTATATTCATCTCTTATTGCATGCCTTTCATTAAGGCCACTATGGATTATGCATTGACCTAGACCATTGACACAGGGTCTTCTGCATACTCATCCACTTCACCTGGGCTATCCTTTCTCTTATTTATTAAAGTGAAGAGGGAATCTTCACTTTCATGGGACATAAATGAGATAGACTATGGTTTTTGATATTGCCTCCTTGCCAATATTTTTATTATACCTATATCATCATCAAATCTCATTCCAATCTATGGTGCATAGGGGAATACCTGAGGCATCTATTATGTCATTGCCTATACAATATATCTATCCTAATTTAAGACAACATCAGGGATTAGATGTGTTAGAGGTGGCTATAATAGAGGTGCTTGCGTCTAGGCAAAAGATAAATATATAGTAAGAATGCATGGTATGTTTTCTTGGTTTTGTCTACCTAAGTGTGTCAAATAGAGTTCTTGTAAGGCCCATATTCAGAATAAATGAAGGTAATTTTGGAGGCATACTCACCTTTATAGTCATAGTAATATTGAATAGGGATGTAGGCAAAGGTGGCTTTGGAAATGTGAATAGTTTTAAAATGGGCCTTAATGGCCTTACTAATGTAGAGGAACCAAAATTAAGTGATGCACTAGTTGTGACTACCTAGGAAGAAGTGGGACTAATAGTATGGCAAGATCTAGTGCTTGGTGATGATGTAATATGTGTAGTGGCATGACAAATGAAGTGGGGGATGGTAAATCCTAGGGAACCACTAGCTTGGATCATGCTAGTATCAACTAAAGATTTGGTAGTGGTAGTTTTAGAAGCTAATTATATTGAAGCCAATGGGAGAGTAATGTTAGGAGGAGCAAACATAGAAGTAAAAGCAAAAGTATATGTACTTGAAATTATAAAATAAGGTAGTGGGAAGGTAATTACATTGGGAGCTAGTGCTCCAAGGATGGATTGAATTGTGCTAGTGGCAATAACAATCACTTAAGAAGATGATGGAGAGGTTATTTTTCCTCTCATAGTAGTCTTGGGCTCCCTTTTCCTCTTATAGACCCTTTCAATGCTTCTACTAGTTAGTACATGCATCTCTTCCATTGAGAGTGCAATACCTTATTGTAATTCCTCAAGGTCAATATTAGTAGGGTTAGGTTGACTTAGGTTTTCAATAGTAGCTCCCATAGTAGATAAAAATATTAATGTGGGCCCTTAGGAGGGGTCAAGTTGATTATTAGATCTTCCTTGCTCAAATCTTGGAGGTAAGTTCTGAATGTTTGAACTGGCAAGTAGTGGAGGTCTATATGGCCTATTCTTAATAAGAAAAACATTGTATTCTTATTCTTCATCCTACCCTTCCTCATAGTCAGCATCAAACATGCTCCCATGTGTTAGTGGTGGTAGATACTTAGCAATATCTTCCTTTTTATTCTATATCCAATCTCATTTGTAGTTTAATGTTATTCTTTCCAGCATTCTAGAGTACCACCTAATCATTTAGGGCATCTCTGTATATCCACTCATGAACTTATTCTTGATTCTTGTAATCTATTGTTATATCTTTCTTAAATTTGAATATATTCTTTGAAATGAAATTGTTGGGATCCCATGGTCTGAAGTCATCTATAGGCAATAGGTATGAATCCCTATGCCTAGAAAATATAATAATATCATGCCACTTGGTGATCTTGGTTCTCCCTAATTTATAACGAACCTTATGGGGGTCCATTTTCTTCTTATTTTTGAAGACTCCATAAAATCCATGTATAATTTGATAGGCTATCTCTTCTTTAGCTAGCTTTATTGGCATAAACCTCTGTAATCTAAGAGGGGCCACTATCACTCCTATTCTGATAACTATGCAATCCAGGTATAGCCAATAGCTACCCATGTCTCTAAAGGTTTGCCTAGCTTTAGGGGGAACCTTCTACATCTTGCATTAAATAATAAACTTATAAACCATTAGGTATAACTCTTTCCTAATCACTCTTATATTACATCTAAATTGGTGAATGTGCATTACAAAAAAGAGCTGAGGCACAACCTCTTAATGCTTAGGAGATCATGAATTATAACTTAGTTGAGCAGTTATATAGATTGCATCTAATAATTAGCTCATTATTACAAGTGTCCTAAATTTAATATACCAAATTATTGTTGATAATTTCCCCAAGTGGGGAAATATATTGGTCCTCTAGGATGATCTGTAGCAATGGAATAGCCCTAATGTCCACATAGGCATGTGTGGATTTCCAAATATTTTATTCAAGAGGGCTAGGCCAATCTTGACTCCTTTTATAAATTATTGGATAGTTAATTTTCCTTGATCATCCATGAGAACATCTCCCATTGGGTTAGTTACCCATGAAGCTAAGACCTTCTCCAGAGAGTGCACTTCATACCAATTATTGATGATGACATGGTTATACTTTATCTATGGTGAGGGAAGGTCATATTAATTCTCAAATCTTAGTCCTACTATGAAATAAATAGGGATGCCATAGTATATTGACTTAAATAGTCTATCTTTATATTTTGACCTCCAAAAAATACCTTAAACTAGGCTAGCACATGGCATGACCTCTAGCTTAGTTGTGGCCGTATGGAGACCAACTGAATTAATAGTAAGGATATAAAAATCTAGTTATATTATATGAGGCATGGTTTCATCCTCTTTAATATCCCTAGTTGCTTCTACATTGAAATATATGCTACTGTAATGTATGTCACCAGATGCTACAACCTCAAGAATGAAATTAGTGTCTTTAAAGATTATTGAAGTGTTATTTTAAAATAGAAAGTCATCATTCTTGGATAAATTCATCTTACCTAGAGTATAAGGACCTGTTTGTGCCATATTTTTCAATGATTTAGGCATCAATCAATGTCTTTTTTATCCTTCTACAAATTTCAAGCTATGATAATGGTAGTTGGGAGTTTAATTTGCAAATAGTTTAAATTTTATCAA
This sequence comes from Torreya grandis, assembly GCA_037957365.1. NCBI lineage: Eukaryota > Viridiplantae > Streptophyta > Pinopsida > Cupressales > Taxaceae > Torreya > Torreya grandis. The sequence continues at coordinate 396,957 of JARHVA010003430.1, forward strand.
ACTATGAGAGTGCAGATAGTAGAGAAAGAAAATGTGTATGACTTCAAAATGAAAATAGAAATAACCTTGATTATGTAACCTTTTGAATGATCATTTTGATTAATACAATGTTGATGGTGATCCCAATTCATTCTGTATTAATGGCAAGCTTGTCAACCTTGTATGTATTTGAAATAACTTTAAACTATTGCTTTTGGCAATTAGTTGCACCAAAATTCAAATTTAGTTTTAACTCATCTTTGATTTGTTATCAATTTTATATTTAAATATAAATATTTCCACCTTAGATCCATTTAAGTACTCAGAAGTCCTGAATATGACTAAGCTACCTAGTTGGCTTGAAGTTTAGACACATGACACCTTTTGATTGCCTCATGGATTCTTGGAATGCATCTTAGCATGATGAGTCATTTGCATCTTTCCACGTGTAATATTTTAATTTATATCAAGCTCCTGAATGATTCCTTTTAATTCTTATTGGTCGTAGGAATGCCATGCATCATTCTCACAAGCAATTGTAGCTTTCTTTGCCAAGTGTCTCTCTTGAAAGGCTTTTAGACAACTATTGGCAACTTAGAATTGATCAGATGACTTGGGTGGAGACATGCATCCTTCTCAAGGGTGATATCATGGATCTCAAATATAAATAATGTGGTAATGACATGTAGCATCTTCATGCAGGCCTAAAGGGGACACGCATCATTCTTGTGGGCTATTATTGGTTCTTCTTCCAAGTGTCATTCTTGAAAGGAACCTCAAATAATTACATATATTTAAACCTTGATTATATGTGTTAGGTGAAACTATTTTTCTACCTTACAAGCTCTCCTGAGCTCTGGATGGATGTAACATGACACAAACACATGGTGACCTTGGATGAACCCAAAGGGAACATGCATCACCTCAAAAGGTTTCTTGAGTCTAGTTAATTATTATTTGAGACATGTGATGGTATATCATGGGCTTTTATATTATTTAATGATGAGTGGAGACTTTAAATGGATGGGCTCACTTATAGGGGGCTAAGATCCCAATACATAACCCCAAAAAATCAGAATTCTAATGGCTAGCTTCTTCACAAGCCTTCTAGATGATACCACATGGCTTATGAAGTTGTTAGATTTGCTCCAGGTGTCTTGAATAGAATGTGATGAATTTTTAAGGTGTTATGAGGCCAAATGAGGTAGACACCTATCCTTTTTGGTCATAGTCTAAAATTTAATGTCCTACAAGGTGTCATAAATTGTAACTTAATCTTAACATCCTGTGAGGTTAAGTGAGAAACTAAGTTAGCTTCTTGAAGGTGTCATAGCCCACCTTAGGCAAATTTAAACAAGTTTAAATAAAAAATTTGAAATTAAATTATTTAAACACAACATAATGTTAGTTTAATAAGGCCCAGTGAAGTTAGTTGCATTCATGTCTATTAGAAATCCAGGTCGCACTTCCTTAGTGAAATTTTGTTTGTACATTATTGAACTGTCAATGGTTACTAATTCATTTCTAAATAAAACTTGAAGAAGAATTAAACTAATTTGAATATTTATAATTACCAATCCTTATTGCAGAATGAATGATTACCCAAAAAAATAGAAATATAAACATTGGTGAATTCAATCAATCCTCCACACATTCAAATGATTTAATATGCTTAGCATCTTAGGCAATTTTGAAAATTGAAGAAAGGAGGGTCCCCATTTTACCAAATATCCATAAAAATTCTAAGATAGAATAGTTAGACACTTGTTCTAGTACTAACTGTGTATGCTAATTTTGGAGTCAAAACAATCTAGAGCCAAACCTAAAGTGTTTCAAAATGTTTTGAATTTGATCTTATAGCTAGATATTTATTCTAAAACTACATTCATCATTCTTCAAGAGCTGATATGAACTATTTTGAAAATTATTATATCTATTTTCTAATGAAATGTTAAAATATAGGGGATAATCTAGACCACATTAACTCATAAAGAATAACTCAAATATGTATCCTACATTTTATCTTAAATAACTTAAAATATCCTAAATGACACTTAAATCCACTTTGAAACTAGTTCATGCAAGATAAAAAAATATTACTTGTTTTATTTAAATGAGATAATTTGTAGTCTCATCATCTCCCCTAACTCAAGACCTTAAAGCTATTCCTACGCATCATATCTCTCTTTACATATTTAAGGATTATATAAGTATAGTACAATTGCAATCATTTAAAATCTATCTAACTATTACTATCAGTATCAGCATGCCCTTTGTCTTCCTCTATTTTTCATTCCATCTTTCAAGTTTTCTAGGGGGTACTACCCATCCATGTGCCATGAAGGGACAAACACTAATAATGAGTGAGGCTTGTATCTCATCTGAATCCATTATTTATAAAACTAATATATTATTTTAGCAAGGGTTTTGGCCCTCTTGTGTGCCCACCTAAGATTGTTTGGGGAGATTACTTCATTTTTATTAAAAGAGATAGGAAACCCTTACCATCTTCTACTGCAATCTAATAAGTATGAATTAAAGGTTATTGTTGCATAAATTTTGAAATCATCTATGCATTCTATCAAAATTTCAATATATTTATAGTTTAACTTAGGAATGTAGGCCTGCTATCTGAAAGGTGAAAAATAAAGGTCTAAGGTTAGATAATCATGCCTCATCATGAGGACTAAACTTTCATTTTTAACATCAAATTATATAATAATATCATCTCATGCTTGTTGGTTATCCAAAAATGAAATGCAAGCTCTAATTTTATATTTTTCCACAAAAATATTTATGACAAAGTTTGTGATGTGGCCAAGGAGTAATCTATGCAAAATTAATTCATGTAGGGAATTTTATAATTGAGTATTAATAGTCAAATATGAATCGATGAATTATTTTTCATCATCAAATTGATGTGGCTTCCTTCATGATATCCTAAATAGCTAACATTTGATGAACATTTCTCTTAATAATAGAGCATAGAAATGGGAGGGATTTATACATGCAAGAAGAGTTTCCAAAATTCAATACACTGCAATCAATCCACCTTCCAACACTTCATTTTATTCTTTTAGATTTTGAAGCTCTTCCAATTTTTTATTTTATTCTTCCATATTTCTCAATACATAACATCTATCTATCCATGCTTTAAATCATTTTTCACTACTACTTATGAAAATATAAAATTAGTTTGCACCATCTTATCCTATTTTTCTAGAGTTATAATAGTAATTTATTTTACATTTTATAACTCCTCAATTATTATTATTTTCTCAATAATCTCTTGATGAAACATGACAATGGCAGTCTAAAAAAAATATGCTACCATTTTAGTGGAAGTTTCCTTTTATCTAAGGGAATATTTTAAATATTTTATCTTAAGTTATTTTTCTTGAGAATACACTAACACCTGTTTCATAGTATCTTCTAAGCCTTCATTCATTTGTTTAATTTTTTCCTCATATGTAAGAGTATTTTATTTTATTCCTTAAATTATTATTGACATGAGAGGAAAGTATTATCCATCCCTTTGAGGATTTGTTTTAATGAATATATTTCTTGTTATTGAATTTTTAAAGATAATTTAGCTTTAGATTTGTGCCTCTTCTTCAATAGAATTTTTGGCTTACCCTTCCTCTTATATCTACATGGATGTTTTACCTTTATCAACTAGGCTCATTTCTAAGAGGGAATTTAGGTGATTTAACCTCCTCATTAACATCTTCTTCATGGTAATCTATGGGTGTAGTCTCCATTGAGGCATCATAAATTTAATGCATGGTGTAAATAATATCAACTACCATGTGTTCTTCTACAGAGTCCTCATGTGATGAGAACATAAGTATTATTCTTTTACTTCTCTAAAGTAGAGGGTTTTATACATTTTATATATGTTACTTTTCCATTTTTATTCTCCAAAGTTAGAATCATCATTATCTAAGATCATGGATCTAGCTTTGGACTATAACTTCGTCTAAGTTTTATTTTTGGTTTGTTCTCTAGAGTTATTTTTCTTTCTAACCTCTTTGTAACCCTTATTTCTAAGATCAGGAATTGAGTACCAGGTGATGTTTTTGAGGAATACTCCTTCATATTCATATTTTCTAAAAATTTATGCCATTTTTATTCCCCATTTAGATTCTCAAATAAATTATGCTTGTAAATAAAATAAACTAGGCCATGATGCTTGAGAGGCCACAATCCTTGTCTAAATTTTTTGTTTGTAGTTTTTAGGGAAGAATATAAGAAAATAGGCAAAGTGACCTTGTATTTAGTATGTTCCACCCCATATCTAAGATGGTTAAATATTTTCATTATAGACCCTAATACAGTTGCACATTGACTCTAAAATGTAAAATATTTCTTTACCCATACAACTACTGACTGCCATGGCTCTAGAATACTATCTCTAATAATCTATTTGATTTTCCCTTTTCTCAAAAATTACCTCAACTTTTGGATCCACATATTTATAATTTTTTTAAATTAATTAATTATAGGGGGATCTAGTGTTATTAAATTCTTCTCCCTCCATGAGGATACCATAAATTTTACTTTTGATAATAGGATTTAACTAAATCTTCACACCCCACATTGCTTATTATTATTAGTTGAGATTTTATATGAATTATTCAATAATTACCGCATTAAATCCTTTGAAATTTTGAATAAACTCAAACCACCCTTCATTTTTAAATCTCTTAGAATTAAATGCATTTTTCTTTAGATTTTAGATAGAACTTGGTTCAAATTTATTCTTGATCCCATTATGATTTCAGGATTAAAAACAAAAAAACCATCTCATTTCACTCCAAATTTTAATGTAGATCATAGAGGAGTAATTTCAATATACAAGGAATGAAGCAATGTTTAATAATGCAAAGGAGAGGATGCATGTTTTTTATTGAAATGACTATAGTCTCATGTCTTGTGTTTTGTATAGAGTTCACTACACCTCATTTTCATTTCAGGAGTGAAGAAATATTTTTAAGGGTAGTGGTATCAATAAAAAATCATAAAAATAATGAAGAATTTCTTACCAATTAAAATAGATTGTTTTGAAAGCACAACATTTCAAGAAAAAACTAATTTGAGAGTAAGAAGAGAAATACGACAGCTAGGGAATATCAATATAGGATTTGATAAGGAAAATAACATGGTGAAATGACAAATTAAAGTGATAAATTTTATAATGTGATAAAATGTCAAAAAATTTGGTGAGATTAATCACCTTCATAACTATTTTATAAACTTTTACATACATTTCAATGAACAAAGTTTTATTGAATTCTCTTTTGAGTCCATTATATTATGTTAGGATTAATTGAAAATTTTATAGTTTTCATTTTTAACTTTTTATAGACCTATCAATCCTATTGGTCTCATCGTATACCTCAGATACTGATGATACCTAGTATAGTTTGACCTAATTGGGTTTATCTAAATTTGATGACACCTATAGAACAAAACATCATTTTAAAATAATGAATATTTTCTTTGTCAGGTCCATTGGGCCTATCAGGCACTTTAGGCATAAATTGTTTCAGACATGTACTAAGATCACTTATTCATGGATATATGCATCAAGTGGATGAAAGGTTATTATTTTCACATAGTGGATTAAACTTGATGTGTGTGTGTGTATAACTAATTTGTAACTAAGAATTATGATTCCAATAGAATATTCATGCCATATATGGCCTAGTATAAAATCACAATCTTAATTATGGTTCAAATATCTAGAATAAGTGCTTTGCCATAAAAATTGAGTTATTAAATAATTTTATTTACAATTAATGAAGAATAACATAATGTGTTAATATCAATGAGAATTATTAGGTTATTCTTCATTATTACACCAATTCTCAAACTAAATTTATATCCATGTAAGCCCTAGTGTACCATTTTATTTCAATGAAATTTTCACCTTATTAATGTTAAGTAAAATATAAGGCTACTTTCCCCTAGGTTAAGTGTAGATTATGCTAGTATTAAAGAATTATTGTCTACCATTTTGATGAAAATAGTTCCATACTAACTATCAAGTTAAAGGCTCAAATATGAACATATATTTTTCGTTAAGTTCTTTGCACAAATTTACTCATTTATTTAGTAAAATTTAATCTATTCATAATGTTTAAATTTTTTATCATTGTCTTTGCATTGATATAAAAAAAGTAGAGCATTATTTTCAAGGTAATATATGGATAAAACATGTACCAATGATTTAATCCTAAGACAAATATCAACATCATTTATGTTAGCAATCAATAATAACTCTAAGATTTAATTTAATTTCATTATAGAAGTAACAACTATAATGAATTGAAACCATTTACAAAACTCCCTTGTTCTACCCAAAATAGAGTAGTTAGATAGTTTATAAAAATAAAAAGTATTCCATGAGCATGCAAAGTACCAGATATTATTATGCACATAGTTTCATACATTTTACAAATTTAGGTCAAGACACAATTATCACTTCAACATATATTTCATAATATTTAATTTCAATTCACCAATATATGATACCATAGTCTGCTCAAAACACAGTAGTCATGTTATTAGTAAAAATTCAAAATAACCTAAACATAAAAACATGTTAAGTTATATAGTCAAGAATGGATATACCAAAAATTCCATAGGTAAAGATATTCTTACTTTTAATAGATAAAAGTGTTTCAAATGTATACACCTTAATTTTGCCACCCTAATTCTATCATCCATGTATCTTAACTAACCCACCCTAACACTACCATGTTAAATAATCAATTGCACCATCTCAATTAATTAACCCCATTTATTCCCACTACATCATCCCATGGATAATTATCTAATTAATCATTTTTAATTATTTAACTAATTCCATGCACACATAATTAATACAAATAAATAAAATAATAATTATCCACATCCATGTTACTCTTCATGTCATCACTTAGTCAAATACTTGATAAAAATAGAAACTTAATCCACACATAAATCCATACAATTAGTTAATTCCTTGCTTTATTCTTATGCATCCAAAAATAAAATAAATTACAAATCAATCAAATTAGTTTTAAAACAAATAAAAACATGAAAAATTTAGATCAAGTGTGTTAATCTCATCCATATAAACTCAAAAATTTTGAGTAGATCAATTTAATCTTAGTTGTTCATCCTCCTGATATGTAAATTGAAAATACAAGTGTATTACATTCAAAAATCATTTGTTCATGTTTATGAGATCCTTCAAATTTTCACTTTCTTGTGTTTAATTTTGCATAAAGAAAGTAAAATCAGAATTAAAATAAAGATTATAATGCAATAATAATCAGAGAAAATCAAAGATAACACCAGCAAGTTGATAACGGAGTTCAGCTTCAATAGCCTACATCTCCGGGTCCGCCCAATAAATAGGACTGTTCTATTAAAATGCTGCAACAAATGGCTTCAAAACCTTTACAAATCTTCAATATTGCCTTCTCTGATCTTTATATGCCTATAAATATTTCTCTTAGACCTAAAAATAAAAGCCCAAGGCCATACAAGGCAAAAACAAGGCTCTAATCCTTCTTAATTCTCTTTACACAGTCAGAAATCCATGTCAATACAAGTAAAAATAACTCCCTTTTATAATGTTTCAGCCACTATGGCTGAAGTGGTCAAGACCTTAGCCTTTTAGGTGCCAGGTCTCAAGTTCAAAACTCCCTCCTCCTTTTTAAGTGCCTAGGGAAGCGAGCAAGGGTGTCCTTCCTCCATGGGCACGCTTAGGCTCTCCTTTCTAGGCACCAAGCATGCAGTTTAAATGCTTTGACTTCTTCTTCCCTCCTTTTTGGTGCCTTGGACATTGAAATTTTCCTTGGGTGGCGTGATAGACATGGCAAGGTGGTGTATTTGGTGGGTGGCGTGGAGTTTGAAATTTTCAAATAACATGTGATAAATAACACCTAACCAAATTTTTGCCCCTAATTATTTTCCATGTGTCAAATGGAGATTGATCCACTTGGCATTTCATAACTGTGCCATGTCATCTTACGACACCAAATTTTTACCTGTTGAACCAAAACTTCAGTGGCCTATAACTTTTGCATATGGTATCCATTTTGCAAATCGTGAAAAGCGTCAGAAAGCTCTCAATGAGTAATACAATGTGAAAATGATTTGAACTAAATTTGAAGACTTTTGAAAAATAAAACGGTACATGGATCCATTTGGATCATTCCTTCCCACTGGGAACTTTTGGACCTCTAAAAATTGAAATTAATTGGTAATGAGGTGAGGGTATTTTTTCCTCACCTTTCTGACTTCCATCCATCTGGCTTTGCTTGGGTGCATCCCTTTGAGACCAACACGAAGATATTCAACATTACCTCTTTGCAAAGTCTACATATTCCTATCAAGTATAGCATCTTCCTACAATTCTGTTAGATACTCAGGAGAAAAATCATCAACGAAAGGAATGGATACACTTTCATCATGATCAATGATCATTGGAGGCTCATACAATTTCAAATTTTCCACATTTACAATTGAATAAATTTGCATGTAAGATGGTAAATCTAATCGGAAAGCATTTGTGCCAATTTTTTTAGTTATCCAAAAAGGACCATACCGGATTGGTTTCAACTTTTTACCTTCACTTGTCAGTCTTTCCTTACTAATGTGAAGCCATACCATATCACCTACAACAAATTGGTGATCAATACGATGTTTGTCATGCTTGGCTTTGTACTTGGCTTGACTTTTCTCAAATTGAGTACAAACAGTCTGATGAATGAGCTGTATTTGTTCAATGAACCTCTTGGCTCTAATGGCTTCTTTTGATTCACCAACAGTCGTATCCTATCCATAGAAAACATCTAAAGGAGATTTAGGCAAGTATCCATAACAAACTTCAAATGGATATTTCATAGTAGAAGAATGAAGTGCCCGGTTATATGCATGTTGTATGTAACACAATTTTTCATCCCATAACTTTGGATTTTTATTGATATAACCCCTAAGCAAATGTACCACAGTGCGGTTCACAACCTCTATTTTTCTGTCGGTTTGTGGATGAAATGTAGTGCTCTATTTTAATTTAGTGTCCATTAGTCCCCACAAAGTTGACCAAAACTCCCTAATAAATCAAAAATCCTGATCAGAAATAATTGAAGTAGGCAAACCAAAATGAACCCATACATGTTTAAAGAACAAATATGCAGTGCCCCTTCGCCAGTAATTTGCTTAGTGCAAGGAATCAAAACACACATTTTGCTAAATCTATCCACAACCACATATAAATAGTCATGTTTTCTTTGTGTCATAGGCAATCCCCCCATAAAATCCATAGAGATAATTTCCTAGGGGTGAGTAGGAACAGGTAGAGGAGTGTAAAGTTCCAATTTCCTATTACTAGGTTTACTTGTGGCACAAAAAGTACATCCCCTTATATATTTAGCAACATTTTCCTGCATACGAGGCCAATAACAATACATTTTCAAATGTGTAACCATTTTAGCAACTCCAAAATGACCAAAAATAAGAGAAGTATGTGCTTCTCTAATCATGTGCACCCTCTCATTTTGAGGAATACATAGTTTACCCAAATGATACAAAATATCATTGTGTACATGATAGTCCAATTCTTCTACTTGTCTACTACTCATCAAGTCTTTATAAACATCCTGAAAATCAAGATCATTCACGTATTTTTCTTTATAACTTTCATGAGATAAAGAACCATGTTGTAAAAGTATAGATGCAACAACCATAGGAGGCCTAGATAGCATATCTACAACCTTATTCTGAATTCCTTTTTTATACTTGATCACAAGATGAAATTGTTGTAAGAAACCCATCGAATGAAAATGTCTAGATTGTTGTAGCTTAGTTTTTGATTGGAGATATTGTAAGGGTTGATGATCTGTATGTATTATTGTTTCTTTGCCCATTAAGTAATGTTTCCATTTTTTAACACTTTGAACCAATGCATACAATTCCTTATCATAAGTTGGATATTTTCTTACTGCACTTGTAAAGGTTTCAGAATGATAACAAACTAGTTTCTTACCTTACATTAAAATAGCTCCCATAGCATACCCACTTGCATCCATCTCGATCTCAAATGGTTGTTGTATATCAGGAAGTGCCAAGACCGAAGCAGTACTTATATTTTCTTTCAAAGTATGAAAGGCTTTTTGATGTTTGCCTCCCCACTAAAAGACTTGTTTCACACTTGTCAAAGAATGCAAAGGTGATGCAATATCTGAAAATTGAGAAATAAACTTCCTCCAAAACTGTGCTGCACCAAGAAAAATCCTAACCTTAGTTGTGTTAGTGGGTGTAGGCCAATTAACAATGGCTGCCACTTTTGCAGGATTAATTTTCAATTTACCATGTCCTAAAATGTAACCCAAGTATATCAAAGAGGTCTTGCCAAATTCACGTTTTGACATTTTTAGATAAATTTTTTCCCTTTGTAATGCATCCATGACTTTCTTAATGTGGATCACATGCTCTTCCCATGACTTGCTAAAAATCAATATATCATCTAAGTAAACTATAACAAAATCATCAAGTAACTATCTAAAAACATCATTCATCAATCTCATGAATGTATCCAGGGCATTACACAACCCGAAAGGCATAACAAGCCATTCAAACAATCCCTGTTTTGTCTTAAAGGCAGTTTTCCATACATCACCTTCATTAATTCTTACTTGATGATATCCACTTCTCAAATCTAGCTTAGTGAAATAAATAGCATGTTTTAATTGATCCAAAAAATCATCTATACAAGGAAGAGGGTAACAATTCTTAATAGTAATTTTGTTTAAAGCACAAAAATCAACACACATTCGCCATGTGCCATCTTTCTTTGGCACCAAAATAATTGGCAAACCAACAAGAGATGAACTTGGATGAATAACACCTCTATCCAATAGATCTATTACCTATTTCTTGATTTCCTCATTTTCCACCACTGATAACCTGTACATGCCAATGTTAGGGAGAGGAGAATCCTGCAATAGCTGAATTTCATGTTGAACTCCCCTTTTGGGAGGTAAGCCCTTAGGATCTTGAAATACACCATCATAAGTAGAAATGATTTCAACCAATTCATTCTTGTGTCTAGGATCACATTTTTCCAAAGCTTGATAATATTCTTTTTCCTTAGACTTAATCAACATGAGACAAAAAGTCTTGCTTGAATTAACTAGTCTTTTCATTTGCCCTATTGTAACCAAGGAAAGACTTGTTCTTATGTGATGTGCTCTAACTATATATTCAATGCCATCCTTAACAAGCAAGTACTTATTCTCCTCTCTATAGAAGATTACTTTTCTATCATAAAGATATCGGCTTCCCAAAACAATCCCACATATGTCCAATGGAACAACATCCAACTCAACCTCATCTATGAACTTAGATGTGATGGCAAACCTTAGCCTACAATTTTGTGAGACTTGTAGCTTCGCATTGTCACACACCTAACCTTGTGGATAAGGCTTCGGATGGGGATTGGTTTGTAAGCCTAGCTTCTTAACAACCTCTTCAGAAATTAAATTTGCTTGTGAACCACTATCAAATAGAGTGTCAATCTTAGTATGCTTTGAAACAACTCTAATGTGGAACAATTCATTTCTTTTCTTATCAACATGCACAAAATTTTGTCTAGAAGAAGATGCATCATTTGATGACTTAGTGCTAGAAACTAAAAGAGAAATATCATTATGTAAACCCATAGATGTGATCTTAGTTTCATCACTTGAATCTGATCCTAAGTCTTGAACCATAGCATTATCCTTCTTTTCTTTCTTTTGATACTTCTTAGGCCTTAACTCAGGATGTAGTTTCCAACACTTAGACTCATCTTGATTTTTCTTACAATGATTACAAAATGGTTTTCCTTCTTCTTTTTTAATAGTATAAGTGGATTTTTGTTTACCCTTTCCTGATGAACTTTCCCCTTTGGAATGCTTAACATTAGATTGCTTACTTTTTTACTTTAGAAAAAGATTCGTTTGATTGTTTTCCTCTAGCCTCTAAATGAGTGGCTTGAACACATATTGCATCTAAATTAGTGGGATTGAACATAAGAATCATATGTCTTAAGTAACTATGCAACCCACCTATATATTTTAGCAATGTTTCTTATGTGTATAGAGGAACATTCAAAAGTAAAGCTTTTTTCCTAAAATCTTGTGTATAATCTTGAACACTTTGGCCTTTTCCTTGTCTGAAAATTTATCAATCCATCATGGCTTGTTGCATATAGCCTAAAGGATAGAATTGCTTTCTGAGTTCTTCAATAAATTCATTCCAAGTAGAAATTGAGTTACCTTTTTGAAGCTTAGCTTCCTTCAACTTACTCTCCCACCAGATGAGAGTTGTACCTCCCATACGAAGAGTAGCCAAATGAATTTTTGACTCATCCCCTACAATATTTTGGACCCTGCAATAAACTTCAATCTGTTTGACCCAATTATCCAACTTTTTGGCATTAACTTTGCCATTAAACATTGGTAATTCAAACTTAATATCCAATTTTAGTGAAGGGAGAGTTTCCACAATTTTTTTACCGTCATCCGATGGAGAAGGTTTTTTAGTTTCTTTACCTTTTGATTCTCATGAATCACCTTCTTTTTCATTCTCATATTTCCTTTATTTGTCACGATATAGTTCCTCAACCATGCTTCTCATGTCCATGAAAGCTCGACAAAAAGCTTGTTCAGATTCCACCTCTTCTTCGACCATCCTTGAAGCACACCTTGAACCAATCTCTGGATTATACTCAATGAGTTTTACTTCACCCTTTTGGGATTTAGACCTTGTCAACATACACTAGCAATCACTATTAAATAACAACCACTCTGATACCAAAAATCTGATCTGTAAACTAAAAATACAAGTGTATTACATTCAAAAATCACTTGTTCATGTTTATGAGATCCTTCAAATTTTCACTTTCTTGTGTTTAATTTTGCATAAAGAAAGTAAAATCAGAATTAAAATGAAGATTAGAATGCAATAATAATCAGAGAAAATCAAAGATAACACCAGTAAGTTGATAACAGAGTTCGGCTTCAATAGCCTAAATCTCTGGGTCTACCCAATAGTGAGGACCGTTCTATTAAAATGTTGCAACAAATGGCTTCAAAACCTTTACAAATCTTCAATTTCTCCTTCTCTAATCTTTATATGCCTACAAATATTTCTCTTGGACCTGAAAACAAAAGCCCAAGGCTGTACAAGGCAAAAACAAGGCTATAATCCTCTTAATTCTCTTTACACAGCCAGAAATCCATGTCAATACAAGTAAAAATAACTCCCTTTTATAATGTTTTAGCCACTGTGGCTGAAGCGGTCAAGACCTTAGCCTTTTAGGTGCCAGGTCTCAAGTTCAAAACTCCCTCCTCCTTTCTAGGTGCCTAGGGAAGCAGGCAAGGGCATCCTTCCTCCATGGGTGCACTTAGGCTCTCCTTCCTAGGTGCCAAGCATGTAGTTTGAATGCTTTGACTTCTTCTTCCCTCCTTTTTGGTGCCTTGGACTTTGAAATTTTCGTTGGGTGGCATGATAGACATGGCAAGGTGGCGTATTTGGTGGGTGGTGGGGAGTTTGAAATTTTCAAATAACATGTGATAAATAACACCTAACCAAATTTTTGCCCCCTAATTATTTTCCATGTGTCAAATGGAGAATGGTCCACTTGGCATTTCAGAACTATGCCATGTCATCTTACGACACCAAATTTTTACCTGTTGAACTAAAACTTTAGTGGCCTATAACTTTTGCATACGGTATCCATTTTACAAACCGTGAAAAGCATCAGAAAGCTCTCGACGAGTACTACAATGTGCAAATGATTTGAATTGAATTTTAAGACTTTTGAAAAATATAACGGTACATGGATCCATTTGGATCACCTCCCATACAAAAATATATAAATTTTCCCTTCATCCTTCATTCTCACATCCTAGGAAAAATTATGAATCTCCTTCGAATCATTCTAAAAATCTTAGAATTAAGAAATCAAGCAATCATTATTCATAGGTACATGTGTTTCTAATCTTACATGGTCCTTTGATCAACTAAAATCCATCATAAATCAAGAATAAATCCACTTAATAAGGGAGATATTTTCTTATTAAATTTAGGTATTATTTCTCTCTATATATTGCTCAATCTAAGTTTGTTTTTGATTTGCAAGTAGGAAATAGTTTGTTGTTGTTTCTTTCAAATCTATAAATTACATGTACACATTTTTTGGAATGCTTGGTAGGACCTACCCCTTCATTTATTACATTTTTTAACTAGTTTTGGGGTGGTTTTTCTAACTCGCTATGTTGTTTATAAGATACATACATATATTTGTATTAGTTTGGAATCCTGTTGGCTTGAATCTTGGGTTGTACTTGTCATTTTTAGGATTTCATTTCCATTTGTTTGAACAATAGTGTTCTTATTATGTACTTTGGCATTCATACTCTCAATAACAATGTTTTTGTCTCATATTTTAGCATTTATGTGTTCTATACAGATGTTAGTTAGAGTGTAGCATTTATACTCTAAATATTAGTGTTTTATTTAGTTTTTTGGCATTTTTGTCTCATGTTTTAGCATTTTTATGTTTTCTATGGGTTTCAATTAGAATTTATCATTTTTTATCTGAACATTGGTCTATTTTTTTAGTAGTTTAACATTTTTATCTCATATTTTAATGTCTCTTTATTTTGTGTAGGTTTTAGTTAGGCTTTGGCATTACAAATGTAAACATTGGTGATCTTGTTTATTATTTTAGCATTTATATCTCATATTTTAGCATTTATATATTTTATACATGTTTCAATTAGGTTTTTGGCCTTTTTGTTTAGACCTTTAACATTTTTGTGCTAATATTTGGTTTTTTAATTCTAATCATTAGAGGGTCTGATTATTAGTGTTTTTGATCATTCATGTTTCTATATTTATCTTTAACATTTATGTGTTAATCATTCACCATTTTTCATTAACATTAATTTTTTATCATTAACATTTTTTGATGATCATTATTATTTTTTATCTGTGTTTTAACTTTTTTTCTTAGTTTTCTAACTTGTAGGAAATATCGTGTGGCAAATATTTTGACATCAATACTACTAGTGTGTTATGGAACTACATCAAAAGAAGACCTGAAATCAAAAAAATAAACACATAAGCATTAGATCATAAATAAATAAATAAAATTATTATTTATTTCTATTTCTATGTGTGGCCTAACCCACGTATGTTCTTCTCTTACACCTTAAAGTGATCTTGGGAATAAAAATTAATTTTAGTCACTTATGTATCCCTAAGTTGACTTTTGTAAGCTCTTTTCTTACATTGTAAGGAAATCTTGGAAATTAAAAATTGTTTGGACATTTATTTTTATTTTTTATGGGGTTGGTGACATGGGTCTCATCACCAAGCACTAGATAAATTCCATATTTTGGAAGATTATAAATACTCCAGTGAATTAATATTATCATCGGCTAAGCCTAATTAACCATCAAGTGTAGTGAGGTGGATTTGACCACCAATACGTAGGCCTTCAAAAACACACTTTTATCATGGATTTTGGCCTCATGTACCAAAAGTTATAATTAGGACCCCCATAAAGATCCTGTATAAACCTAGATTATGATCCATCTAGTTATATTTGTATAGTGGTGTCAAAAAAAAAATCCTAAGATTACCCGCTTTTACCCTCAAGGTATCTTTGTGGTTCATTAGATAGTTGTACACCTACTTAACTAGTATAGGGTGTTATTTTTTTCCCTTGTGTAAAACCAATCTAAGAGTGAACCCAACCAAATTAAATGGCACCTAAAATGAGATATCAAACTAAAAATAACCAAGAACTTAATAATAAAAACCATTTTAATCATTATCCATTTCTTTTTTGTGGACCATTTAATCAAGATCAAAAAAATGATGATGATAATGATAGCCTTTGAAATCAAAGTGAATACAATGATGGAACAATTTACTTATTTAAAATAGAATAAATTAGATCCTAAGTGGATCATTTCCTATTTAAAAACAAATATGGCATCCTCATGCAGCTCATATAAATAGGAGCTAAGTTTCCCACAAATTATAATCCTAAAAATTTGAGTAACAGAATAAATAAGAAATATAAAATCTTCTAAAATAAAAAACATGCTACTTCTAGCCATTGCACTAACCAAAACAAAGAAAATATAGAAATACACTAGTCAAAACCACAATCCAAATGTCTCTCATATCAACCTTGGCAAATGGAAATCATTTATAGCATAAAAAGTCCATCAAGATCAAAATTGAATTATGTTTGACCTACTTCAAAAACTAAGTCAATATTTGGCAAACTTAGCCTCCCATATAATTTATTTAATATCAAAACCTTCATAGCATAATAAAAAATCCAATAGGCAATAAACCCACGTTAATTAGGCTATTGAGCAACCAAAACCCAACTTTATCTTACCCCCGTCATCACCACTCAAGGGTACGTTGTTTTCCCAAGAATAGAAAGCTATGAAGAATGTTATCCAAGGACTATAAGAAAGAACCCATATTAAGAACAATAAGTACGAATTTGAGGATTTGTGCCCACATCTCTTAGATAGATAAATTTCATGAGTACTTTTTCCCCTAACTTTTAATAAATCAAGTTTGAAAAATCCAAAGGGTGATTTGAGAGAACATGTCCAAGAATTATTCATGCTTTTCCAAGAGGTTGAATACAATGAATACTTAATTAAATTATTCCCTTAGAGTCTAAGAGTCCAAGCTTTAGAATGGTTCTTACATATTCTTAAGGGATCCATCACAACCTTTGCATATCTATATGAAATATTTTTCAAACACTTATATAATGTTGAACATGATCTTATAATGATGAATTTATGTAGTTCCAAACAAATGAATGGAGAGATATTTTCTTAATTCTTACAAAGATGGATAATCTTAGCTAAAAGATTCTCTTGATCAATCTATGAGAAATAGATGGTTAATATCTTTGTCTATAACCTCAATCAAGAAATTCATTTTTATCTACAAGTTCATTATGATACTACCTTTTATGAAATCATTAAAAAAAGGAATTCAAATTGATAAATCCCTTGTTGTTGAAGGATTGGTGAAAAAAATTATAAGGATCATCAAAATAAAACACATATATTATCGATGATGGAGTTACCAATTCAAAACAAATTTAGCCTATATAAAGCACTTCTAATATTAGCATTCCTAGGGGCCATCCTATATAGGAGATCAAAATAAGTAACTATACTCCTCTGGTGCAATCATTAGAAGTTAACCTTCATCAATTAGTCATTATAGACATGATAATTTTTACACAAACTAATCCCTTTGATAAAATAAAGCCAAAACCCACATGGTATGAAGAGAATGAATACTGTGAGTTTCAAAAAATAAAATGACACTCAACCAATCGATGCATGAAAATGAAAAAATATGTCAATTATAAAAAAACCCATTCCTACAATGTAATTGTTGTTCATATTTAAAATACACATAATTGTGTCACAACCATTAAATTCAAAACCCTAGATTATGTTGTCACAACTAGACATGTAAAAAAATAACTATCCAAAGGTCTCCTCTACCTACCTTAAAGGAATATACAACCTTATCAAACAACTTGAGAAAAATATTTCCTAAATATCCATCTTGTATTTTCTCAAAACATCCACTATTCATAAGGAAATATTTTATAGATTCCTATAAGAGTCAAGAAAAACCAATGACATTATTGTATCCAAATTTTAAGCACTCGTTAGAGACCTATCTTCAAGTAATCAACTAATATTTGACCAACATGACATGACACCCATTATCCCATCACATAATCTTACCTTATATATTGAGGCCTTCATCACCAAACATAAAGTGAAAAGGGTTATTGTATATAATGGATTAGGATTAAATATATACACTGTGACATTAATCAAAATCTTGGTTTATCTAAAGTAACGTTGGATCCTAAACCCATCACCATCAAAGCATATGATAATGTTAAAATGAAATTAGTGTACATTATATATATTCCTATCAAGGTTGGGCCTATCATGCAACAAACATCATTCCATGTCATTGATCATGACCTCCTTTACAACATCTTTCTTGGTTGACCATGATTTCATGTTATGCAATCTATCCCATCCAACTTACATCAATGCATCAAATTTATGCATTCAAGCATGGAAGTGGTTGTCCCTAGTGTTCCTAAACTTTTTAAATATTGTAAAATGTTAGATGGGTTCTTCATGAAACAAATTAAAATCCCATCACCTAAAATGCTTCTGAAATGGATGGATCCATAGTACCATAATCAATAAAGCCTTCACCCTATATACAGCTCTATGACCTCCCATCTACATCCAAAACCCCAGTTTAAAAATCATGTTTGAATATCCTTGACAAAGGTTGTTAATAATATGAAATAAAATATGATTTCCATGTCTGTAAACTCCTTATTTATCCTCAAAACCATTGTAGGCTAAATATAATTGATCCCCTATTAACTCAACACAACTACTTTTATCAAATTAGGCTTTCTTTTAAATGATAAAATTAAAAGTACCAATGACTCTTGGCTATATGATGATGGACTAATAGATTATTTTCAAATTAATGAGTAACCCATATCAAACAATATATTTCAAGTCATGAACTAGATAGGGAAAGTATTAGGCATTCATAAACAAGTGATTTAAGAACCTCTACATGTTTGTGTAAATCAAGCATATAGAAGCATCAAATATAAACACCCTGGTGATTAGTATGAGGATATCAATGATACTTCTATGATCTTTGAGGAAGCTTATTTCAACATTGAAACATGGTCCTCACATATTCTTTATGAATATCTTGTCTCCACTAATCTCTTTAATGATACCACTATCATCACCATTGACCTCAACCTCTAATACCCTAAACATATCAATTAGGATTGACAAGATCACATATCAATTAATTTATTTCAAAAATATAAAGCTATCATATAATTCATGGGAATTTGAGATTGCATCTCATTAGAGGATCAAAAAATAGGTTTTACAAATAAGCCTAGACACATTAACATATTTTGGGGAGTAGAAAGAGTTTTTGGTAAAAATAAATTTAAAATAGAAAGAAAAAAAATTATAAGAAATTGAAGTCCCCTAGAGAAAACCTCTTTGTGCAATAACCCTCATGAAGAATCCTCTATCTCATTTTAAATGTATTTGTTTATGAATCATGATAACTCATGGTGGTGAATAATTTTTAATGTGTGGCTTTCCTCATTGTTTATGGACTAATGTTTGCTAATAAATTAATAAGTATTAATTAAAATAAAATTACACTTATTAAACAGATATTCCATATTCCTAAAATTGATAATATATTAAATATATTTAAAAGGGTCATAGTCCTCCTATAAAGGATATGATCCCTAACTTATAGGATTTATAGAAAACTTACAACCCTTAGGGTCCTATCCTAGTTGGTAGGCTTGACCCACTAGGTTGAGTGTTTTGGAATTTATGTAAGTGAAATAAATGGCATGTAAGAACCACATACAGGCATGAAATGAATATTTTATTATGTAATATATTACTTGAAATAAATTATAAAATATGTAAGAAAAGTATGGGTCCTTTTATGGCATGAAAGGACCCATGTAAAGGATGGTACTCCATTCATTCAATGAGTTATGGGGAAGAAAATTTTGAAATTTTTTTAATTTCAAATTCTTGGTTATTTTTGGGGGGTTATTCATTCTTTTGGGAGGAGGAAATTTAGAGAGTGGTAGTGTATTGGAAGATATTGTGGGAGAATGAGGAGATCATATTGGAGGCTTGGAGGCATGGAAGTTGGGGAAGAGAGGTAAACCTCTTATATTCATTATGTTTCAATTATTAGATTTGTGGTTTGATTGTTTTTATTATTAAAAATCTCTCCTATTATAAAAATTAAATTTGGGATTGAAAACTTGATTATTTTGAAAATCATATAAAATGGAAAAGGCATATAAAATAAATTATTATATAAATACTATTAAATTATTTTATATAATTATCAATACATATATTTATAAAATAAAATATTTAATTATGTATGTATGTATCTATATATGTAATAGGTATCTATATATGTATGTATCTATGTATGTATGTATGTATGTATGTATATCTATATATATATATATATATATATATATATATATATATATAAAGGGGAGGGATGGGGTTCGCCAAAAGGCTGACAACACCATTTTCCTAACCTTGTTTACATATGATGGAAGGAATGGATTAGCAGACCTTACCAACCCTTGATGAGGGTGAAATGATAGTAACCATTCCATGGTCACATGGCAAGGACTGGGCAACCTTGCAACCAGCCATAAAGGCGGAGTGCACAATGACATCACCCACTGAGCCTATCAAACTATTAGATGCAGTATAGGGTTGAGCCCTCTTAGTTATATTTATTTTTATTATTATCATAAATAATATATGAACTATGGATTGATAAGTTTTTTTTTAAAAAACTTTTCATTCTACTTTGATGATGTCTATTTTTCAATTTCAAAGCTCTTACTTTGGCACAAGCTAGGGTTATCCACAAGAGTATTTTGAAAAATTTATGTGTGTGGAAATTTTAACTTTTATCTTACTAGTGTGGTTTGGATTTCCCAATTTTCAAAATATTTTCAATTAAAAGTAATTTTATTATCATATCACATTGAATACATGATGAATAGGTAAAATTAAATAACAAAAAATGATGAATGTAGAGGAAGACACGTAATAGGAAAAATGTCAAGTTGTTTGAAAAACAAATACTATTTTATTTGGTATGTTAAAGCATAAGGACATGAGGAATTCAACACCAAATCAAATATATATTTATCACTTAATATTATTTATAAGGTAATGTAAGTTGATATGTTGAGGATTTTAAAATTTATCTAGTATTAGGATCATTAGGTATGGTAAGGTACCTTAGTATTACTTCATGACTTGATCATTGTTGAGTTTATTGTTTTAGATTGAGGTAAAAACAGGTTTTGAAGGGGCCCCGAAACCCTGTAACAAGAGCGAAAGAAAGAACGAAAAATTCCACAGGCAACGCCTAAAAAACACTACAAGGAAGTAGCAAAAACAGGTTTTAAATGGCCCTGAAACCATCAGAGACACAACCAGTCAAAACCCAGAAACAGAAATCATTGTTGAGTTTATTGTTATAATCTAGGTGTTATGGTATTTTGATGTAAATCTTTAGTGGTTTGATTTTAAATTATAAATTAAATATTTTCCAAATTTTTATTAATAATTTAGTAATACGTGAGTGGAAACCTTCAATTATTCAACAAAAAAGATATAAGATTAGGTGGTAATGATATTAATATCACATTGAAAAAGTTTATATATAAAACAAAAGTGAATTATACGAATATTTTGTCCCAAAATCCTTGGTCATGAGATGGTTATAAATTTTAAATTTGGTGAATTACAATTATTTCCCTTTGCCTTATGTCTATTACCCCAAAAAATTAAAACCATCCAAATATTATTTAAACTTTCCATAAGGTCAAAGTTATAAATTAATTGACCATTTAAATATAAGTTCCTTAGTTCCATAAAATAGATTCCACAATTAAATTTAATAAAGTTATTAAATTTGATAAATAAATAATAAAAAGTGAATCAAACAAGTTACTTTAAGTAACTCCCAATTTGGTTAAAGCCAATTTGGAATCAGATAAAATATATAACTAGAATTAAAATTTGTCAAAACTTAGAGTTGAAACTAATTTTATTAGGTTTTGGAATGTGTAAACAATATTTATACAACTTATAATCCCATAATAAATAATCCTTCCTCACTAATCTTAGATGACGTTTGTAACATCAAAATTTATAATTACTTTTCTTGCCTCAAAAATCATTTTTGATTTGGCGTAAAATAAATAGTTAAATATAAAATTTTAAAAATCTGAGACTTGAAAATAATTATTTATGGATATGAAATATTGAATTAGTAACCAAATAAAATTTAATTATATTAAAAATTATCATTTTTTATTAGTTTCGGGAGGTCTTTCTAGGAGCAAATTTTCTATCTCCCTCTTGTTCCCAAATTCAATTTAGAATTGGCATAGATAAAATATCAAGAAATGGTTTTTTTTTTTTTTTCAAATTAATAAATTTATAATAGCTTAAAATTATTGGTATTATAATAATATAAAATTAACCACTAGTTCTATTATTTTAAAAAGGTAATTCCAAAGTTAATTTATGGAGAATTTTTGTAAGACAATTTGAAGCAGATAAATTCACTTTGGAATGATAATAAAATTTATAGTTTTATTCACAATAAAAATATTATTAAACTTTAAAATAATTTATTATAGCAAAGAGAATAAGTTCTTATATCTATAAAATTTTATTTGTCTTTTAATAAATTAGAAACAATGGTGTTTTTGTACCTAATTTATCCAACTTGGAGTTGGTGTGTCATGTAACACTCTAAAGCATCACTTGTCATGAAACTTTGTTTATGTCTCCAATTTTATATTTCTAATAAATTTAGTGGATTTCAATAATTTTTTTATCATTATACAATTGTAATGACCTTAGGTCATGTTTTAAACCATAAACCCTTTTATCTATCTAAGGTCCTAGTCCCACCTTGTTAGGTCAAAAGGGGTCCTTTTAGTATTTGAATTGGAGTGTAATTTGGATTAAGGATCTATTTTTGTCCTAATACTAAGTATTTTAACTACACATACCTCCATTTTATTATATGTTCCTTATAATATCTTGGTAGTGCCTAGATGCTCTTGGGCCATCTAGGGGTTGTGGTGTTACCCATAATGGGTAACTATGGTAGCTTGGTCATGAGTCTAATTGATGAAGACTAGATGATTTTGCATATAATACATCACTCTTTAAGGAATGAGTGAACTAAAACTAGCTTTGATTCTATATGTGAAGTGATATCTCCAAATACATAGGTAGTTTGGAGAGTGGGTGCAGGCATAGAGAACAAACCTCCAGGATGCCTCATTACTACGGTGTTAATTATTGACTTAGTGTGTTTATAAAACAAGCACCTTAACAACTAACCCTTATATTTATTTCCTTAGCATGAATTATGAAGTGTTCTTCCTTTCATATATGTATCCTTCAAGTTCTAATTATGTAGTATGCTCATATATCTAGTTTTTGTTAGGTAGTGATCATATTTGATTCTTTTGTAAAGTAAGATTATATTCTCCCTTCTTAACCTTGGGTGTTATTATAGATGTACTTGAGATATGAATCATCTTTGAGAAGCATGGGCCAAAGATTAATTTAGTCTCATCATATCTATGGAATTTAGGTTCCTTGTCAAGTTTAAATCTCATTTGTGTAATTGTGTGAGAATGATTTAGTAAGAGCACACACCTTAGGATGTCAAAGTGTATTATGATAAGTTACCTTTTGACATGTCATTTAATTTTGAGTATATTACTAGATATCTAGAAAATCACTTGAGTGACATTATTAGATCCCTTATCAACTTGTATTTTTATCCCTTCTCTTTATGATGAGGCCTCATGGAGGATGTCATCACATGTGCAATGAAAACTACATTAGACCTTGATTCCTTGGAGTAGCTATGTAGCTTTCCCAATTTATGGTGGGGGCATTAGGTCTAGGTCATAGGCTAGGTTAGGGATTCATATCATCATCTTTCGTGTTGGGTTTGTACATTATAGTTTGGATTAAATCAATAGATAATTTTAATTAAATAAAATTTGAGTTTGATCTACATGTGGGTGTTTTCAACCCATTTACACTAAGTTTGGTTTGTTTATATGTTAGCTACCTCAAGATGAATGTACCATTGTAACTCTCCTTATTTGTGTACCTTAAGAGTAGATTTTCATAGTGATAGTTGAGACTCTCCCTTGGTGAGCCCTAAGGTCATAACCTTATTATAAATTAATTTATGCATTAGTTCACTTATGGGTGTGTACTATAGATGTATGCTTGAATGCTATTATGATCTATTAAATTAATGAATTATAAATAAATCAGACTACCTATTTATGGCATTATATTAAAGTGACTTATCCATATTCCTTGTTAAAAACAATAATTAAATGGTATCAAAAACCACTCTTGATCTTAATTTCACTCTAATTTGTTTGTATTCTACTTTTTATGGAATCTTTGTGGTGGAAAGTAAATGAATTAAATAATCACATAATAATTGTATGTGTCACACTTCAGTTGTACATTAACTAAAACATAATAGTTAAACCAATAAGCAATTTTAATTAATAAGTAAGAATCATTAAATTAAGTTGAAAAACAAAATTACATGTGTTTTGGGAAAAAAATTGGGCATGACATTTTGGTATCATATCATGGGTTCAGCATTGGGAACTCTTGGTGAATCAATATGGTTGATTTAATTACCCTCTATAATAGGCATAAAATAGAATGTGTACTTTAATTTTAGTCAGTATGATTCATGATACTTTTATACATAGAGGTATTATAGTAGATAATATTCATAAGTGTCAGACATAAAAAACATTCATTATTATATGGAATACTCTTGTGGCATTAGGTGCTATGTGGAATTAATGTTAATTGTATTAAATTTACAACAATAGTGGTAGATGGTTGTCAGTGATGTTGTCAAGGATGACATGAGTAAATATTTGGTCTTATGAGACCATTGTGACCCTTATGTATTACTAATGAACTTGTGTTATCATATTGTGATGTGTGTGTGCCCATTATCATGAACCGATGTAAACAATGAATTTTGAGCTAAATATATGTATTATTAATCCTATTAGCTACCAATGTACTTGTTTAATTGTAACATATTGTGTAATCCATCATATCATTTTATATATGTACTAACCTACCAAAAAAATTACCCTCTCTAAATAAACAACGTTTTTGTATGATCATAGTGTATATGACATGGTGTAAGTGTGATAATGATGTTTTGTAAGTAAATTTTACTATTATGGATGTAATTGTATTTTTGTTATACCTTGTATACAAACTCATGTGTGTAAATGCAGTATGAAATATCATCCATTCATGAAAACATATAATGGAGTGATGTGTTCATCCACCCTCCCCTTTGATGGTTGATGAAATAAAAACACTTGCTATTTACCCTATGATGCACTCAGGCACACAAAGAGATGTCATTGTAGAATACTTATTGATAGTATATCTTCTAAGACTAGTTTTTAGATAGAGATTTTCTTAGTGAGAGATGTTAGGCTAGTAATAGTTGATATTATGATTGTTTAGACATGGGAAGAAAGAATATTTTCATGGGATGCTTTTGAGGAAATGGGATTCTTGGTGTGGGGGTTGTCTCTTGTGATTCTTCTTTTGAATGCATCAGTGATGGATGGTTTGGTATCACTTTTATAGATAATGTTATCAAATTTGTTTTCTCTTACCTCTAGGAGGTAATTGAGTTATTATTATTTATCTTATCTCTAGGAGTTAATTGAGATGTTTTTTTTCTCTTACATTTGGGAGGTAATCATGACTTATTTCTTTATCCCCTTGGGTGGCTTAATAATTTGCATAGTGTTTGTGATGTGATCTATTTTTGACTTTATTTTGTTGAAACTTATTTTACTTTGATTGACAATTTAATTTGTTTTAAAACCAACATCACTTTTTTAAAAATTTAAAAAACTAATAAAATACTTAAGTGATCATTGAATTGTCTTGTTGAAATTTAAAGTTACAAATTCTAGTTTTGAATTTTTATTTTTATTTTGAAACTACTTGGTCTTAATATTTTATTTTATTTTCAATTGGTTGATTTTGATTTTTTATCTTATTGATTGTACATGTTAGTTTTTTTTATGTTCTTAATGTGCATAATTGGTGCATTGTGTAGGTATGGAGGAAAAGAAGTATCTTAGAATATAGCTAGGTCAAGTTCACATCACCATCCTTCCCACCCATTAAACATGATGGTTTAATACATGAGTTTTATTGGGAGGTTTAAGGAGGATTTTCTTGGGAAGTTTAAGGATATTTTTTATAGAACATAGTGGTTGCAGTTTTATTTTAGCATTGATATTGCTCTATTCATATGACACTTTATTTTTCACTGTACGCTCTCACCATGGGATAGTACTATGCTTATTCAATATATTATTATAGTAGAACAATGTTATTGTTGCACATGCTAATTATCAAAATCATATGGTGATAACAATTCCTTGGATTTTAGTTGGTTTTTGATAGACTTTGATGACAATATGACATTGTAACACTATGGGGGCTACCTAAATAAAATTAATATCAACTATTGTCTTAATTCAATTACACAATAATAAAATATGTTAAAATTTAAAGGCTTGAATAAGATAAAATCATGAGAATAATTTAACTAATGAAAGGGCATTAAAAATATATAATTGATACTATACAATTTTAAAAAACTATTTAGGATTGTTGTTGTTTATGTTAACTTAAGTTGCATTATTTTTAGTTCTGAGAATTCCTTTTGGAAGTGTGTGGTTATTCAACCCTTTGTGTTAGTTTGGCACATCAAGGATAATGTTTTATAAGCAAATGGGACTATGTAATACCCATCATGAAGAATCCTCTCTCTCATGATGAATTGATGCATTTGCAAAGAGAGATAAATCATGGTGGTGAATAATTTTAAATGTGTGGTTTTGCCTCCTTATTGCTTATGGATTAATGTTTACTAATAAATTAATAAGTATTAATTAAATAAAAATTACATTTATTAAACATAAATTCCATATTCCTAAAAATGATAATATTTTAAATAGATTTAAAAGGGTTATATGCCTCCTAGAAAGGATATGATCCCCATCAAATAGGCTTTCTATAAAACCTACAACCCTTGGGGTCCTAGCCTAGTTGGTAGGATTGACCCACTAGGGTGAGTGTTTGTAAAGTTTTGTAAGTGAATTAAATGGTTGTAATAAGCCCATGTGGGCATATAAGTGAGTTTATTATTGTGTAAGATATTTCTTGAAAGAAGTATAAAATGTGTAATAAAATTATGGGTCCTTTTATGACATGAAATAACCCATGTAAAGGATGGTGTTCCCTTCATTTAATGAGTTCTAGGGAAGAAAAAATTGAATTATTTTTTAATTTCAAATTATTGGTTAGTGTTGGGAGGTTATTCATTATTTTGGGGTGGAGAAAGTGTAGAGAGTGATGGTTTTTGAGAATAGATTGTGGGAAGAATGAAGAGATCTTCTTGGAGGATTTGAGGCATGTCAAGTGAATTAACTGAAGTAAGTATTTTATGTTTGTTGTGTTTGAATAGAATTAAAAAGGCTTAGCTGAAATGGATAAAAAAATACTTTAGGCTTAAATAATATTTTTTACTCCACTCTCTCTCTTAATAAAATTTAGTGTAATTACATTTGTATTTTGATTGTGTTATTCTTAAAACTCTTTCTCTCCTATTATAAAAATCAAAATTGATTCTAAAAACTTGATTATTTATAAATACATATAAAATGGAAATGACATATAACATAAATAATTATTCAATAAATTTCATTAAATTATTTTATATAACTATTAATAGAAGTTTACAAAATAAAATATTTATGAGTATAAATAAACAAATTCAAATATTCATAATGATACAAATATAAGTTTATATGAAATTGATATATATATATATATATATATATATATGGGGAGGGATAAGGTCAGCTAAAAGGCTGATGTCATTATCTCCCTACACTTGTTTACATATGAGGGAAGGGACAACTTAACTAATCTTCCAAACCCTATATTAGGGTGGGATGGTGGCAACCATCTCATGGTCACATGGCAGGGACTAGGAAGTTCTACCACTAGCCATCATGATGGAAATGTATAATTTGTCACCCCTTGAGCCTATGAAAATATTAGATGTAGGGCAGGACCAAGCCCTATTAGTATTAGTATTAGTATTAGTATTAGTATTAGTATTAGTATTAGTATTAGTATTAGTATTAGTATTAGTATTAGTATTAGTATTAGTATTAGTATTAGTATTCGTATTAGGTTCACTCTGTATATTGGTACGTTTATAAAATAAAACACTTTTTCATTATTCTTTGATGATGTCTATTTTTAGTTTCAAAACTATGGGATGATTGGTTTTCATTATGAAAATGTATCTATTGGTATTTTTTTTAATCCATTGTTAAAGGATCTCCTAAAATTTTCCATCATATTGATGATGGATGCATAAATAAGTAACAAAATATGAAGGCTAATTTTTTTATGAGGATTGAACCAATCGAAGATAATCATGCACTCATTTCATAATTGTCACAAATAATAGTTAAATAAATGAACCCGTGTGAGCATTTTTTATCATATTTTTAAAAATAGTAAAATAAAATCTTACCATAGACAATTTTACTAATGTAAATATGTTTTATATATTTGTCATGGCATACCCTCTAGGTATATGTTTATTTCTCAAAACTAAATCAGGTAAATGATATATTTATTACATGAGAATAAGTAATTAAAATATAATATGATTTTATAACAATAGGATAGTATAAAAAATAAACTCATAGGCCCCATTTTAATACTACAAAATACCCACTTATTTATAAGGTGGTGAGTGATGGGACATTCATGCATAAAATACAACTTCACATATATATTGATAAGAAGGAAGTTATACAATCACCTACAAGCAAGGAGGTTGTTCAAACCCCTAAAAATCAAGAGCTAACACATGAAATATTTGATCAAGCACCAATATTATAAAAATAAACCCATGAACAACTCACATATCCATAAAATATCCCATCAAGAGGGATAAATTAAAAGAGGAGCATCCACCAAATTGGATTGGTAAGAGATTATTTGGTTTCATGGATAGCATATTTTCATAGCAAAGTTTAGTTTGGCATGCTTATGTAGCACCTCCAAATCATTTTTTGGGTTTCCATTGTTAAATAATCATGAAGGAAACTAACTCCATTTGTCTGAGTAAGTGTGTAGGTATATCACTTATTGAAGGTGAATATGGAGCAGCCATCCAAGTTAAGAAGCACATTATGAGTAGACCATTATAATAGGTTGTATAATTTTTTATTTTTTATTCTTATGTTCATGTTGACATTCGTGTTATCGTGTTTTTATCACCACTTATTGTAAAATTTGGAAAAGTGGGTAAATAGGCATTCCATTGAGAGATAACTCCAAAAAAAGGTTCTCCAAATTAGAAAATAGCAGTAAAGACATATTGATAGGCTGAAGAATTCTTCCAAGAGGGAGACAAAGTGGCATGAAATCAACATGAGAAGTTATTACATGGTGAGTATCACTCAATAAGATCAATATTATTTTATGTATGCATGTTGTAATTCATTTTATTTTATTGAAATATGTTCTTTTAATGTATGTGTGATTTTTATATGCACATTTTTGTAAAAATCCAAATTCAAGAAATGTTTGCAAATGGAATTGAGTTTACAATCCATGTATGTTACATTCAATTTTAAGACCCCATTAAGGTCAAATTTTATAATTGGTGACCTTTTATAACACCACTTGCTTATTATGCAATGTAATTTTCTATCCTTGTTGATAATTTTGAGTAGAAAAGAGAGTGCACAAAACATATCTTAAAATAAGAGCTTCACATTAGCCTACAAGTATTTCATTGAAGTGGCTAAGAGAATCTTATAATAATAAAACCAAGACACCAAGATTACATAATTTCATTTGGTATAGATGAAAAAGAGTCATGAACTCTCTTTGTAATGTCTGTTTATAGGTATCAGTTGATATAGTTAGCCTCCACGAGAGAGAAACAAATTTAGCCTCATATGATCATGAATCAAGGTAACAATAGTTCCTAGATCACATAATAATAAAACTAGTTGATAACATCTATATGTATCAATAACACATCATAGTATAATAGCATATCCATGAATCATTGTATAATATATGAATATTTTAGTAAGGCCTGCATAAGAAATTTGGGTAGCTCAATGTTGTAGATAAAGTCATTAAAATATTTAACATTTAATAATAAAACCTATGGAACAATATTCCCCCAGTATTGGCATGGACACTTGATAGAGAAAATTCCAACATCTATATGTCTATGTCTAAAATGTATGTCTTGCATCACACTCATATACAGAGAAATGAATTTGTGTATGAAAATAATATGTCATCTACCAAATATGTAATAAATAACATATATAAATATTGTAATTTAGTACTCATGTCATGCTTAAGTTATGATTTTAATTTTTTTAAAGATTTGAATGTTTTTGTATTTTATTATATTTGTATTTTTAGAATATTTGAAATTATGTGTAATACTAGTGTAGATGCATGATGTTCATATGGTTCCTCATAGGGTTCCCTTATAGAATATCTAACTAATAGACTCTTGTACCCACCTTCTTTATAACCACGAATGGACCCAACTAATTAGGATTAAATTTTGCTTTTTTTTAATTTATTTGCATTAGTGTTCTTTTGATTCTCTTTTAGTACTAAGTCTCCAACTTGAAATGTATAGTTATGAACTTTCTTTCCATATGTTCTTTCTATACAATCTTGGTAGACTTTAAAATTTTCAATAGCATGTATGTGTTTGTCAACCTATATTTCTAATTCATGTAATTTTTTTTTTCAATATTCATTATATTTTGTGGTGTATTTCAAATAAATATGCCAAGATGGTATCTCAAGCTCCAAAGGTAATAATGCTTTCATTTAATAAACAAGAAAGTATGGTTTAGCCATAATTGAAAAATCCATACATATATCAAATAATTCAAAACCATAGGTTTCCCTTCGAGTTTCATCATTCCAAAGTTCCATATTTTTGGTCATAGGGTTTCACATTTATTTACACAAAAAAACTTTTTTATAATTTTTGTCCCAAGGTTTCATGATCTGATTTTTTATTTTCATACACAAAGAATCTTCTCATCTTTGACCCTAGACCCTGATAAGGGATTTAGATTTTTGACCAATATGTTTTATCCTAATTTGGATTAATAATAATTTATTAATATAATTGTGATATAAACTTGTATAATAATTCAAAAATTAATATATGGCATTCAAACATACATCTAAATATAAAATTTTGAAACTGATTATAATGATTTTACAAGTGGCATATCTTAATATGGTAAGTAAAACATAGGGATGAGATCCTATATTTTATGTGTGATTATCTTATTGTGATTGTATTATGGAAGTTAAAATCAACATAAATTAAGGTTATGGTAATTCAATTATATGGTTCATTTGGTTATCAATTTAATTATTTGTTTACACAGTTTATTCCACCAAAATGGGTTAGTATCACTAGTCGATAGAGACCTATAGTGGTAATTACTAACTTGTGAGTAAATGAGTAATAATGACTATACGATCACCTACATTAATCTTTGTATGCTCTGTATGTGTGATCTTGAATCCTAATGATCCACACAGCTCAAAAAATTAGTTACCTTTGCCTACAAACCCTAGTTATGTTTGTGATGGATATAAACCTAAAAAAATGAAAATTGTAATGGGATGAGTTGACCCTAATCACCATCATGTTATGATTGATCATTGCTTACTTATACAATACTCAAAGGAGGGAAATCAAACCACATGTAGTTGTCTCACCTAATGTGATTATGAAATTATGCTCCTTTCCTATATGTATGTAACTAATGATTTATTTTTGATAATTTAAAGAGGTTGATTTTAATTAATTTTAGTGTACTTCAAACTTGGATTTTGACTATTCTTATTGATAGGTTTTCAATTTTTGAAGAATAAGGTATATTTGGTCAATGTGCAATAATGTAAATATGTGTTTTAGATAAGTTCCAAGTCCCTTTTGAATGAGACCTTTATTTATTTATATTTGAGTCTAATTAAATATTTTGTCATGTCACTGACATGCCAGGAAAATGGGTCCTTCTAAGGTGATATTTAATTTTTAAAAATAGTCATTGCTAGGAGCAAATTGGCACCAACTAGATCAAGTTAGTATTTATCACAACCCCAAAAAACCAACCCATAAAATTTTGAGATTTTATGGTTATGATACCCAAATTCTAACATTCAATCATGTACAAGTGTACATAATTCCAATAACTTTATGAATTCATGTACATGGTTGATCCTACATTCATTTCATAGACATGAAGTGGAGTTCACTAGGGCCCACTAAGTCAATCACTTAAGTTTCCTTGTAAAATTTTTAGTAGTTAAATGATTGCTATAAGTATTAATCCTACTTAAGGTTATCAAAGATATAATATGACCACTTTATCTTTCATGAGATAATTACACCAGAAACATAATAATGTTTTAGAATAAGGTATTCCTACAAATTTTGTTAAGTAATAGACTGCAAAAATCAATTCGACTTCTATAGAAATAATTATAATGTTGATCCTTATGGTCTAAAATTATATAATTTAATATTAAATAGATAATTATAATATCTAAAATAATATCTTGCTTATTATATTTATGTGAATAACTATAAAAACCTATAAGGTTATGTGTAAGTAAATATAAAATAGATAATTAGTTAATATTAAATAGGTTTGCATTCAACTCATTCCAAAAGGAAATGGATCCAATATTTGCTTACAAATTTGTGTAAGAAAATATTTGAACCATTTCCTTTTGGAATGAGTTGAATGCAAACCTATTTAATATTAACTAATTATCTATTTAATATTTACTTACGCATAACCTTATAGGTTTTTATAGTTATTTGCATAAATATAATAAGCAAGATATTATTTTAAATGTTCCCAAAAAACTTCCAAACATATGATCTAAGTGTTAAAATATAATAAAAATATTCATGGCATTCCAATATTTCATTTGAATATAAAATGTCTTAAGCTTAGTGTTAATTTCAACAAGACCATATCAAACTACATCCTACAATTATGAAGTTCCCAAATAAACCCATAAACTTTTTTGCTTAAGAAATAATAAAATTATGAAAATCCCTTCATAAAGAATAGAGGCAAAGTACCCCATTTAGCATCAAGTGACTATAAGTTCAACCAACTATTAATCAAACCACAATATTATATTCTTCACAAAATGTTATTAAGTCTTATTTATTTCGAGCAATGATTACATTTAGATATTATTCAGAAGTTACTTAATTAGCAAAGAACACCAGACATACACCAAGAAGAGTGTAGTCTACCACCTATAATAATGGTCATAATGAAAGGTATTGCCCACTGTGTATATAGTCCACTCTTTCATAGCTAGCAATAAATAATTTTATAGGCAAGCCTTCAATCATTACAATTAGGCCTTTAAACTACCAATCTCTCATCAGACTTTCCCATAATTTATCCTTATGGCCAAGATTGTCCAATTTGAGGTTGGTAGCATTTTCCATTTAAATGCACGTATATGACATAAATCATGAAACTAAGACAAGAATAGTTCAAGTTTAATACTGATAGAAACATTGTGATCAATGTTATACAATACAATATGTTATAGTATAGTTATACTTATAATTAAATATTGATGAAATAGTACACTCCTTATTTATAATTATAATATAGTAGAACATAATTTAAAAATTACTTAATTCATTTCATTATGATGACATAATGAGATTAGTGTTATAGCTACCTCATAGTAATCAAATAAATTCAATTAAAGCCCAACACCTATAGGTGTCTACCTTTTTATCCACATAGGAAACAACATACATGATTACCATATTTATTACTTGTTATTTACCTTGGTATCAAATACTAGAAATAAAAGTAAACTCATTCACCTTAAAGTATGTAAGATCAAATAAGCACTGCATTTATTTTCAAACTCATTACTACTAGCATATAACTACATGTGTAAAAAGAGTTTAAGTAACAAAATGAAACTTAAGTATAATAGAATGTCACAATAGGTAACAACCTTTTTTTATAAGATATTTCTAAACTATTAAATAGTCTTCCAAAGGTTAGAATAGAATAAAGTTACTATAATAAATTATAGTAGATTACCATATTACCTTGTTTCAATATTGAAATAATGTACATCTAAAGGCAAATGATCTTGAATGTATGCTATAGTAGAACCCAGAATATACAATGATCCTACAACTTATTTACCTTAGACCCATCAACATAATTTCTCCATTAATTAAATCTAAATCATATGGTAAATATATCCTCAAAGTTACTAACAAGGTTAAGATAATCAAATATAGTTATGTAAGAAGGTATAGATTTGTTAATCCTAACATCATAATACAATCATGCAAGAGTTCAACTAAAACATAATTATAATTGAATGTCATACATGATAAAGCCATGTTGAACATGAAATGTTAACAAAAAACCAAGCCCATCTTATTTACATAGTCATGAATTAATAGCAGAAGCTAATGCACAAGTGGATTTGAAGAAAATAAAAGAGTACACTTACTTTAAAAGTCCCAATTTTGTAGTTTTCTTCCTATTTTCCTTTTTATTCTTTTCCTCCATATTCTTTTCAAACACACCACATTTTTTTCCTTCTTTTTTATGTTTAGGAACATTCCAACTACCATAAATCCTTACACTAGATTCCATGGCCACCAATAAAACATTAATGCCTTCATAGTATGGATACCAACAATAACTTCCATGCCCATAATGTAAATGGCTAATATGTAGACCTAAGAGAGAGATAACTTTATTTTTATCCATACTCATTTTTTATCTCCTCTCTACCCTATGGCTTGAGGTCAACCAAAAAAATGAAATGATAACCAACGAATCACTTTTCCCATGCAACGCTAATAATCACAAAATGATATTATCTCAAAGCTAAAGTCAAATTCCATTATATGCCCATGACCCCATCATGGGTCAATTTACCCTTTTTCACAAACTCACTAAGACTATGAAATAAATCATTAAGTCTTCATTGAAGTAAATTATGCACAAGCATATATTTATGTCAAAGACAATCATTATGCTAACCATTTCAATTAATTTTAAGCTTGTGAACTTTGGAAATAGTTGCAAGCTTATGTTTCTCATGATATCAACTCAATTTTTTCTACCTTTAGTAATAACCATCCATACAATTATAATGATCATAATTGGCTTATAATCAAACAACAGTCATTAAAGAAGTAACAATAATAATTACACACAACATTGGATTAACACAACAAAATACATATCAGAGGGGAATGGTGGATACTTAATTTGATATCTCTCTTTAACTTATGACCATTTACATTTAGGACATTTATGTGATAGTTTGATGAAATATTCCAACCAAAAACCTAGCTCAATCACTTGGTGGTTTCTTGAAATCACAAAATGACATTAGTAATACCAAATCCACATTATAATCATAAAAATAAGCTATTTAATGTAATATAACCAACTAAATCATGAACTAAAATACTAAAATATAAATTTTATAAATTATATACATATTTGAACATATGCCAAATCCTCAAAATAGCAAAATGGCTTATTACAATAGTGAAACATGAATATTAATCAAGACTTGCCTAAGTAAAATATGACATCCACCCCCCTAAAAAGAGGCTTCATCTTGGGTATTAAACAAATAAGTGAGGGTAGGTATGCCTAAAAAAAAAAAATCTCAAGTGGAACTTTTCTCACTCAACTAGTCCCATTAGACTATTATTTTTTAAATGTCCTAACTTTATAATTTAACACTACAATGGGTTAGGATCCCAATTGGGTCCAACTAAATCATCTCCTTATTTTCCACCTAGATATTATTCCATTAAAAAACATGAGACAAATTGGAAACATGTTTTATAAATAAGGCCACATGAAATGCATCATGGATTATTGAAAGAAAAGGAGGAAGAGCTAGGTGGTAGGCAACATGGTTGATCTTTTCCATAATGTCAAATGGAATGATAAAATGTGGAGCTAGTTTGGATGCCTAACCAAAATTTATATAATTTTGTTAAGGTGTAACTCTCATAGATACTTTGTTCATTACTTCAAAATATATTGGTGACCCTTTTAGATCAGTGTATCTCTTTTATCTATCAGAGGTAAATTTTAGCCTTTGATGAATAAGATCCATTTGGTCATCGTATTCTTATTGCATCTCAGGACCTGAAACAACTAAATTCTCCAAACCATCCCATCCAAGGGGATTCTACACCTCTACCCATATAAGTCTTTTAAAGGTGTCATCTTAATAATAAAATGGTAAGTATTATTGTAAGAAAATTTAACCAAATGGAGGTAATCCTCCCATTTA
Source organism: Torreya grandis (assembly GCA_037957365.1). Lineage (NCBI taxonomy): Eukaryota > Viridiplantae > Streptophyta > Pinopsida > Cupressales > Taxaceae > Torreya > Torreya grandis. The sequence continues at coordinate 433,241 of JARHVA010003430.1, forward strand.
GTCTATTGGTACATGGCATACGTCCTTAGCATATCTTTCATAAATTAGTTTATAATTTCAATTGGGACATTTGTTTCTATGTTGATCTAAATTTTAGTCTTATCTAAATATAGTAATTGAGCTCTACTAGAACTTTGAAGTAAATAATTTATCTCTATACGAGATGATGAATTTTGAAACACTATGAAAGCAAACAATTTACTTCACAAAAATTTTAGTAAGAAAGGGGCATCATCGGTAAGATTTTATACATTTCAATGTGAAACCTTAGTAAATTTATCAATTACACTAAAAAAATTCATGCATGCCTTGATACTTAGGGTTTGGGTTTAACATACATTGAAATGATAGCCCACTTGATTTTTGGTACAACACGTGGATATAGTAAACCAATTGGATGGTAGTGTTTAGCCTTGACATGTTGACATGCCAAAAAAAGCTACAAATTTAGCCATGTCCTTATTCAACCCATGCCAAAAATAGAAAAATTTTAGCTCCTATCATTGTAGTGACACCTAGATGAGTGAAATGAGGTGTAGTATGTACTTTTTCCAATACTTGTTCCCTTATATTCCCAAAATTGGGAATAAAAATTCTACCTTGATATATTAGAAGTCCATTTGAGTCCAAGGAATAGTCAACAAAATCTTTATCCAATGTTTCTTTGGCCAATTTAATACAATTTGTTTCACTCAAGGTCTGTTAGTTATTTATTCAAAACAAAGTTCTTAAAATTTGACCTTAAAATATAAATTAAATCAAGATAAGTTCTACTAAGAGCATCAACTAATATATTTTATTTGCATTTAACATAATAAATATCAATATCAAATTTGTTGATAAATTCTAACCATCTACATTATCTGACCTTTAATTCATATTAAGGAAATAGGTGCACAAGTATATGATTTTCAAACTTTACCTTAAATTCCTTCCCAAGCAAAAAGTGTTTCCATTTCTTGAGAGCATGAGCATGAACCACAAATACCAATTCAATATCATGAGTTGGATATTTATGATCATGGGCATTGAGCTTACAATATTTGTAGGCAATAACCTTGCATTATTAGGTCAAAATAACCCTGAATACATCACTACAAGAGTCAAAACATATTTCAAAGTTTCCATTAGAGTTTGTAATAAAAATAACAAAAGCATAAGTTAACAAATCTTTCAATAATTTTAAGGCTTCCTCACACTGAGGATTTGGAACAAACTCCTTCCCCTTTTTTTAAAATGAAGTGATGGGGATATCAATTCTTGAGAAGTCTTAAATAAACCTTCTATAATACCTAGTTAATCCTATGAAGCTATTCACTTGATTCACATTCTTAGGAGTGGGCCACTCCCTAATGGATTTAATTTTAGCAAGGTCTACTGAAATACCTTCCTTAGAGACAATGTGCCCCAAGTAATGAATCTTGATTTGGAAGAAGAATCACTTATAAAAATTATTGAACATTTTATTTTATCTTAGTCTTTTCAAGACCAAGTGAAAATGTTCTTCATGATCTCTTTCATTCTTACAGTAAACCAAAATGTTATTCAAAAATACCAACACAAAATGATCTAATAAATCCTTGAATAAACTATTCATCAAGTTCATAAAATTAGTATGGGCATTTTTCAACCCAAAAAGCATGATAATAAATTCATAATGGCCATACCTTATTCTAGATGTTTTATTATGCCCATCTTCATCTTTGATGTGTAGTTGGTGATACACTTATCAAATATCTATCTTAGAAAACTTATTAGTATCCTTAATTTTATCAAAATATCATCAATTCTATGAATAAGATGTTTATTCTTGATAGTGGCTTTATTCAACATTCTATAATCAATGTAAAGTCTCAAAGTTCCATATTTATTCTTTACAAAGATAATTGGGCTCGTTAGTGTGCTACACTTTCCCAAATCATCCCTTTTTCCTTTTCTCCATAGCTCTTGAAACTATACCTTGAGCTCCCAAAGATATTCCACATTCATCTAGTATCAAGCATTGGATATAGGTGTAGATCCTAATACCATATCAATAGAAAAATCAAACTCTCTTTGAGGAAGAAAACTTAGAATTTCTTTAAGGAATACATCCTCAAATCCTTTCAAGAGTGGGGAGTTTTGCATAGTAGGTTCCCTTTCCATATAAATTTTGTTTAATTTCACAATATAAAGTTTTATCCCTTTCTTACTACTCTATTTATCTACATGGTTGAGATATTTATTTCTAGCTGCCTCATGACACCGTAGATATCCACATGGTTACCAACATTGTCAAGACATTATGCCCTTTTGTTGAAATAGTCAAGCTTTGTTTTATGTTTTTTCAGCCAATACATGCCAAAAATTAGGTCATAAGACCTTAATGTTGTTAAAAATAAGTTTACTGGAGTCTTAAAGACTCCTAGATCTAATTCAGTTTATTCCATGCATTCCAAAACAACCACTCTCTTCCCTATGCCAAACTCCACCTCATGTCTTTCTCTTACTCTTAAGGGTTCAATTTTTCACTTCTAATCAATATAAGGTGAAATTAATCTATAAATTTCACCAAAATCAATTAAAATATCTAATCAAAAACCAAAAATTATACATGTAGTCTCTATTAGAGTACATTTTAGGTCTATATTTATGTTATCAATAGTAATGTACACATGATGATTAGTTGGTTGATTACCCTTTAACTAGGGACAATATTTTCAATAATTATTATCACCACATTCCCAACATTGCATATTTGTCTATGGGGGTAAAGGTATTATGTTAACTCTAGTGGTTGGGCCATAGAATTCGCCTTGTTACTAATTATGATTCCCATTATTTTTCTTTGCAAAATATTTTGAGCCTTAGAACCTTTATTTGCATTCTATAACCTTCCATAACTATTATTATTTCTCATAAATTAATTTATGGTTATATTTTTTGAATTTATATCTCATAAGAGAGATATATTCCTTAGGCTTAAGTTGCAGCCTATTATTTTAGTATTCTTGTCTTGCCTTCAAGTGAGACATCTCTTTTTATTCTGCATAATGTGTAGATTCAATTGTATCAACCAAAGTGTGAGGGTTTATCATGTTCACATCATACATAATAACCTCCTATAATCCTATATTTAATTTGGTTACCTTAGTATCCTCATCATGTATGTAATTCACACAATGTAATAGGTTGAGAAACTTGTTATCATATTTCAAGACAGTCATGGTTCCTTGTTTTAGAAACTAAAATTTTGTGATCTTTTTTTCCTTGTAATTTCCATTTAGGTATATTTTATTGAGTTACATTTCAAAGGTATCCCAAGAGAGGTTCATTGGGTCATACCCCTTGAGAGCACATAAGTGGTTACAGTGTAATTCATTACCACCCACCAACTGATAGGCTCCTTATTGGACCTTAATGTTGTAACCCATGTTATGCAAGGTGAAATATTTTTATAGATTCACCAACCATAACTCAATGTCATCTCTAGATTCTCCACTAGAAGAGGTAGGAGTTGGGAGTTTCTTAATCTCCTTAGTAATGGGATCCACAACTTCATGTTATCTAGGGTTTTCACCCTTTTACTAATCCCTTTGAATCTCATCGTGCTCACCCCCTTCCTACATGTTTTATATATTTTATAACCTTTGGTTGTGTGCTTCCATTTAGACTTGGATATTTCGAAGCACACCTAGAATTTCATTCAATATAACATCTTGCTCAACATTGTTATCAATATGATTATTATTGGCATCACTAATATTATTTTCATCATTATCATTTCTAACATTATTTCTAACATGGTCATTTATAAAACATTTATTCCCATTATTTCCACCAATTTCATTATTGTTAGCATTGCCATCGATGTTATTAGTGGCAACATTGTTATTGCTTTCATCCCTGTAGGCATTGCAATCCATTACAATCAATGCCACTAGCATTACCTCTATTGACTTGTCTTCTCATCATCCTAAAAATCACTAATACAAGTTCAAATAAATGTTTATTATAGATCCCTATAGTAGAAATAGGCTCTGATACCACTATTACAACCCTAAAAAACAACACACAAAATTTTGAGATTTCTAGGGCTATGATACTTGGATTTCAAAATTAAACCATGTACGTGTGTATAAATTCTAATAACTTTATGAATACATGTACATGGTTTATCTTGATTTCATATCATATCCATGAATTGGAGCTCACCAAGGCCCACCAAGGAAAGTAGTCAAACAAGTTTACTTGTAAGAACTTTAGTAATTAAATGATTTACATAAGGATTACTCTTGTTTATGGTTATCAAAGATATAATATGACCACTTTGTCTTTTATGAGGTAGTTAACACTAAGAACATTACAAGGTTTCAATAGAGGATATTCCTATAAATTTTATTTAATTAACATATTTCAAAGTGATATTCCAATCAATTTAGAAGATATAGAAACAATTATAATGTTTATTATTATAGTCCAAAATCAGAGAATTTAGACTAAATAGGATTGCATTCAATTCCTTCTATAAGGAAATGGTTCCAATATTTTCTTGCATATAAACTTACATGTTTCTATAAATATTCACATAAATATAGTAATCAAGATAATATGCTTAATCCTCCTAACAAACATCTAAACATATGATCTGAGTATTAAAATCTACTAGAAAGAGTCATGGCATTCTAAGATTTCATTTGAAGAGAAAATGTCTTAATCTTAGTGTTTATTTCAATAAGACCATATCAAACTACATCCTATAATTATGAAGTTACCAAATGAGCCCATAAACCTTCTTTCTTAAGAAACTAACTGACTTTTTAAAATCCCTTCATAAGGAATAGAGGCAGAGTACATTATTTAGCATCAAGTTACTATAAGGTCAACCAATTGCTAATCAAATCACAAAAGTATTGTTCTCACAAAATGTCATTAATTATTTTGTATTTCAATCAATGATTGCATTAAGGTATTATTATCATAGGTTCTTGATATAAAATTAGAACATGCTAAAGATGAGGATAGTTGTGCAATAAACTTATAATCATAGGCCAAATTACCAAGTAATTTGAAGGAAAAGAAAAAATGGAAGATTTAAGGAACATTTTTATCCTGTGGTATCATGCTAATTAGGGTAAATAGTAATTTCAACTATAGTTAGAGCATTCAAAACAATTTGAGAAGGAAATAACCATAACTATATATAATGAATCGTATGTAACGAATAAATAATTAAACCATATAGGTAATCATAACTAGTAAATCTATATTGATCTCTTCTGAATACAGGACCCTTTCTTATAAATAATAGAATATATAGACGCTTAAATATTTATGATTTTACAAATTTTATCCAATCTTAGTACCAAAAGGAGTATCTTTATATTCCAACCTATTACAGCTTCTTGAATAAAGGACAAAATAAACCAACTTGTGACAACATGATTGCATTATGTACAGATGGCAAACAATTAAACTTCACAATTTTATAGTCCTTATTCTTCTACTAACACATTCCCAAACTTAAACTATTATCTCATCTTGAGACAACATCACAAGGAGATCTAACTTGATCTAATCATAGGAACTAGAAAGAAGTGGTTGGACCCAGTAAGATTCATAGTAATCACTCAAGGCACTATTTCCACATTTCACCTATTACACACTACTTAGCCACCCTTTCAAGTTTTCAACTAAATAGTGTACTAACCTACTACCCTTTTATGGGTTTTCAATAAGCTATCAAAACCAAGTGGCCACCCTTTATGGGTTTTTAATAGTCTAGTAGAAGTAGGTGGTCGTCCTTTATGGTTTTCAACCATCCTAGCATCATGTATCAAACTGAGTCTTCCCTAATAAAATGCCATCCCAAAATTTCAAAAATCTTTACTACACAATACCTAACTAGATGGAGGTGGCATAGATGAAGATGGATTCCTCATAGATGTATCCTTGTACTATATCTACATAGCCTTATGTTATGAGATTATCTATTAAAGTTATGACAGTGGCAGGTAGGTAGGAGTGTCGATGATTCATATAATGGACCTAGTGAATGGTGATAAATATTTCTTATAGGCATTCTAATCCATCACGATTTCTTGGATAAGCCTTAAAAATGTACACAAAAGGGTTTGATAGACTATGAGTTATGTGAGATCATAATTTTCAATGATGCTCATGGTTTTCTTAATGTTTGTGAACTGCATTTTAATCTCAATTTTAAGTTGATCCAACTTTTTTGTGTGCCTCTGCACCTAAAATCCTATGAAAACATTCCACATAATCTAGATCTACCAATCTAAGAGATTATACCTCACATTATCTTTGGTGTTTGAATATTATTATAATTCAACATTCATCTCCTTCTTTATTATCATGTGGCTCACCATTTTTGCCTTAGTAAAAATGGCCTTGGCCAAATATGAGATTGAACTAGCTAGTGTTAAGTCTAGTTGGTTCTTCTAGTCTAGCATATTTTATGAAACCTATTGTGTTTGTATCATAATAGCCTCAATAATGTTTGGATATTCTTCCAATAGAGTGATGAGTGTATTAGATTATGCTTTGATGCCTTGCCCCAAGGATTTGATTTCCTATAACTTTTATGTAGTGCACCAATCTATTGTCAATTGATAAATGACTGTTTTAAACCTATGTTGGTCAGACATTACTTGATTACCAATGAGTCATGTGACCAATGCTTGATAGTTGTCTTAAATGATCTTCTCAAATTCTTGTAAGTGGCCTCAGAGCTCAATGTTCTCTACTTTGAACCGGTTAGCCTCTTGTTCCAATGATGCAGCCTTTTACACAATCAATACTTAAAAAGTGGCAGCACCCTTTTATTGCTTTGATAGTGGTAAGCAAGAAACATATAAGGATGCTTCCTACCTTAAAATATCATGTCCAAATTAGTTGTTGATGTTTTTAGTTTGGTGTGTGACATGGTTATAATAGGAAGATAAATTGTAGTGTGCCTCACAATTACCATGGGATCATCCCATAGCCACACTCTTTTAGAAGGAAATGCATACTACTGAAAATGCACCTCTTGGGTGGTAGAGTTGTCCTATGGTGCATTTTTTCTTACAGTGCCTGCTCTAACACATCTTATTGTACATTATCTTATGGATCCTCTTGATGATATAGTTGCACCTCATCCTCCTTTTTCTATTCCTCATTTGTTTTTTTCTTGTGTTCTACTTTATTTACGCATCAAGCATAATAGCCTTTTCCTATTCCATTTTGGATTTTTCCTATGCTTTGTGTTGTGCCTGTGCCTTAGTTATGTGTTATTATTCATATTTATCTTTCTATGCCTAGGCTTTTTATTGTCTAAGGACTTTAACTTTTTCTTCTTTTTGTCTTTGTATAGCTTCATCAGCTCATTGTTTAATAGTAGTCGCATCAACTTAGGATTACTTGTATTGAGCTTTAGCATCTACTACTTCTTTTTATTTATGCAAATCAACTTGTTTGGCTACATCTATAGATTCTTTTTCCTTTTGTGTGTCTTTATCAACTTTCCTATGAAGAGCCTCTACATCTTTAACCTTTTTCTTGGCCTTAGTTTCTTTAGCCTGCATTTATGCTTCAGCTTGATGTTGTTGTTGAGCTTGTTCCTACTATTGTGCCTCCTATTTCTAACATTACTTTTACTCATAACATGTGTATCATTATATGACCCTCACTTGTTCTTATGTAGCCTATTGTTCCTTCATTATTGGTTAATCTAGCACCAAATCCTTATTATCTACAAATGGGTCCTCCTCAACTGATAGTGTGTCACTTTTTCACATAGTGTCACTAGAAACATATGAATTTTTCTTGCATAGGGTGACCAATCTTCATTTATATAGTGGTGAGGTTGTAGCAAGAGATTGTTATGCCTTCTATGTAGAGGGCTCAACCTTAAACATGAAAGTTTTGATTTATTCCTCTAGATTATGGGACACTTGAGTCTCTCATTAAATTCTCTTTCATTAGACAAATGCTTATAGAATGCTCTCGACTAATGGTGTGAAAGGGTCCAAAGTATAAAAATTTATAGATGATCTCACTTCAAATAACTCAGTAGTGATCTTCATGTGTTTAGCCTCTTATCCCATAGTATCTACTATGATTGAGGAAGGGCAAGGTGGGATTTCAACCCACAAATTTGGTGCCACCTTCTTTTAGACTTGAATTATGTGCACAAATTTCCAAAAGAATGATTTATTTTTTGTCTTATTTTTCATATAAATTACTAGCCATGTCTTCCATCATGACTTGGTAAACTTCTTGCTCATTGATTCCCATTTATGATAAATCACAACTACTTATAATTTGAGGCACCATCGAATCATTGAGACAAGTCACATTACTACGTGTCTTATACCTTTGTAGAGGAGAGAGATATCATTTAGTTGAGGCCTTCTATTTTCCTTTTTGTGGTTGTAAAATAGGGGCCTCAACTTCTTACTCTAATAGAACCATTATACCAAAGGGCATTATCTATAGTGGTGTGGCTCTCCTAGCTGCATAAGCTTTTTATTTTTATACCTCAGCCTTTGTCATGGCCATGTCATTGAAATATGGTAGAGATATAAATGGAGACTTTAGAAACTCATGAAACCAAATTGTGATCCCTTTTGATAGCTTGGTAATAATTACGTGGTGTCTCAAGTATTACATGACATCATATGGGATTTGGGGATGTGTTTCAATGAGCTCCAAGATTTCCTTCCACCATTGATAGAACTTAGCTTGATGATCAAGTGTTATCTTTTCTTATGCTTATATTTGATTTTAGAACTATTGTGTAGGCCAATAGTCAGTGTCTATATGTACTTCTCATTTTGGTGACTTTCATTATGTGAAACAAAGTAGAAATATGCATAAATGATACTAAAATGTTTGGTGTGTAGTCATACAAAATTTATCAATGTTGGTGATGAGATCCTAAAAAAATAACTCAGGATAGTTGAATTGTTTATTGTGATGAATCATCATGTAATTGATGTCAATGACACCTTTAGTTACTTGGTTCATAGACTAAGTGGTCTACCAAAATTGGTAGGTTCTGCATTCAGGTAGAATGTGCATAGGTTCATTTGGAATGCCTTTTATGGGTCTACTATAGGATCCATGGGCATAGGTGTCTCTGAATTCGTCAATAATTATAGGTGTCTTTGATTTGTAAGGTGTGAGATAGCCTACTCATGTGGGCATCTCAACTAATTTTTCCATTACTGGTGTATTGATCACAATAGTCACATTAGAGGTAAGATAGATGTTTTCATCATTGTACTAGCCAAAGAATGATTGAAAAACCTCACCTATATCACTAAAAGTTGATAGGTGTATCATTCACTCAATATATGTATTGTGAAACTAGTGTGATAATGCAATAGCCAGATGTTTCACACCTGGTATAGGGTTTGGAAGGAAAAGCTTATGTTTAATAACTTAGATAAACTCAAACAGTTCAAGATCATGAATTTTTGTTTGTCGAAGTGTAATATTGATGCCCATTTCTTCTTTCTACAGTTCAAACAAAGGCATTATAAGCTGAGATTGATCCATTTGATCATGTACCCTAAATTATTCTTCTAGTGACAAGTAGTATATGAAATGTAGATCATTAATTATTTATACTTTGGAAAGTGTAGCACTCTTATTTAAGCTCAGTTGTTTGAATTGTTATAAGTGTGAAATATGAGTTCAGTGTTCAACGAGTTTCCTTTATAGTTTTCACATCGATTGATTTTCTCTTGAATGTCTTACTAATCTATCCCCCTTAGGGCTAACTTGCATTTAATTTGGTCATGATACATGGTGATGTGGTAGATTTTGTGATCTAGAAATAAAAAATAATGGTTTTTGACATGTACAATAAGATACATCATTATATTTATCTCTAATCACACTTGAATAGCTTACTTATGATGGTGATTGATTACCAATTTGGAAGATACTTTATCTTTCAATCCCCATATTTGGTATTAATTGTCCTTTATGACCATTACTCTATTGATATCTTTCCTAGTTTATATTTTTCATAAATTTGTTGGACTTTTAACTGAGGTCATAATTCTTGAGTTACTTACTAAGTAAAGACTTTAACTGAGCTCTAGCATTTCCATAAATAAAAGTACATTCAACTGCTCATAGAGCCTTTGGATTCTCTTCAATATTTACCTTCATCTAACTATTTTATTAATAAATGTAAGGATAATTAGGTTAGATTTGGATGATGTATGGTTTGTGCAACTTATTAAATGGAATTACTATGATTTTATCCCATTGATGAGCTTCTAGTTGATTCTACGTAGTGTTAATTGTCAATTGACCATCATATGCCCATTTCTTCCCAATCAATGCATGATAATATGTCTCGATTGTCTTCATATCAATGACCTCAAATTCACCTTGTAGACTCAGCTCTGTGACTTTGATCTCAACATCTTCTAAATGACCAATTAGTTTGACTCTCCCATAATCTATAAGGCTGAGAGTTACTGGATTGTACCTGAGTACTTGTCAGCTAATAGATTCTTATGTAGACCTTGGTATCATGTTGATCATGCCTCCAAAATCAAAAACAAAATTTTGTGTCTCATAACTTATGATTTGAATACCAATCTATGCATCCACATCCCAAGCCTTTTTAGTTTTTACATACCATACTAGCTTCTCTATTTTCTTTTATCCACATTGTGCACATTCCAATAGATTATGGGATATATTTTCTAGGAAATTTCCTCATTATGAAGTGTGCTTAATAGTTTGAGTAAGTTTTTTAAGGTAGTATCAACTCCATATTATCTCATTCTATGCATAATTTATCCATACATATATGCATTTATATATGTAGTATCTCATTTAGTGGTTTCTTGATGTTGTATGTTTTTCAAAACTTGCACAACCTCATACATCAATCCCTTTTCAATAGCTAGATCTGAATATTTATCCTACCTGACCTTCCAAATTCCTTAATCCTATAGCATTTCAAAGTAGGTAATGCTTTCTCTATATGTTGATGTCTAGTGATAATTTTTAGAATTGCATCCTCACTAGGTTGTGAATTAACCATATTGACATTTTGCACAACCTTTTCTTTTCTCTATTTTTCAAATACAGGACAATCTTTTGTATCATCCTAATCTAAAACTCTAGAATATTTAAAATATGACTTATTTTGTGGATTCATTGGGAAATTTTGTGGCACATGATTATACTCTCCATAGAAATAATAGTATAGTGGAGGTCATTGGTAATTATTTCCTCATCTACCTTGATAACCACCTCAATATCCACCCCTATAACCTCCTTTATATCTACCTTGATGTTGTAATGTATTATAACTTTTCTATTGTTGAGTATTATCACATCCCCCATATTTTTACTAAGAAACTTGTTGAGTCCAACTGAACTGTTACTATTGATTCATCATAAGATTCAAAGGTATTGTATTTTGATATTGTAGGGATGGTGGTGTCCAACCTAGTGAATGAGGAGTACATCTAGCCAAACCTTGTAGTTGGTATTTTGGTGAGTTTTGAATCCAATGTGGACCTATTTGGAGCACCTAATCATATTGACCTCTAGGCATAGAATCACTTGCTTTATCATAGACACCCATTGTACAGTGACTACAAAAACATTCTTTGTGATATCTACTTTTAAGTCTTGCAAAGCTCCATAAATTTTCTCATCGTGGTTTATGGATTTATATAAATTACAAAACAAGTTCTATGGACTCTTTATATATTGTTGAAATAGATGACACTATGATGTTACATGTCCTACTATTATACATATATTGTAAAATTTTATTTTGTCTTTGGGGAAATCATTATGGTGATGCCCTTCCTTGTCACATTCCATGCATCATAATCCTAACTTGGGTTTATCTTCCTCATGATATTGTTCCATTATTTTCATGAAGTCTTGTAAGGTATTCTCAATCTTAGAGTTAGATGTTGAAGCTTCTCCATAGTCTTCAATTTATTCCACCCTAACAGTAGCATGTCATGCATCTACTTTAGTATCAAATTAGGTTTAATCTATCACAAAAAATATTCTTGATTACAGTCCTTCTATGAACCATGTTTCCTTATAATTATCCTATAGAGAAAAATCAACCTTTTTCATGACATCTAAAAATATATGATCATAGTCACATATTGTCTCTCCTAGCCTCTATCATATTTATTTTAGATCTTGGATGGTATAACTTGTGCTTTTCTTAATTCTGAACTATATGATAAGCCATTCTTTCACATTTTGTAGAGAAGATTTATTAATATCTCTATGATATATAAATTCTAAATATATTCCATTCAATGCCCCAATCAATTCTCACTTCATTATTTCTTTGTTAGTAACACCTTTGGCTTGCCATTTCATTTGATAGGTGAGCAAATATTATTCAGGTTCTGTAGACCCATCATATGGTGCTAGATTTATAAAACCTCCCAAATTAGTTGTATTTGGATTACAAGCTAGTATTTTCAAAAATAATTATGCAACTATAGTTATTGTTGGATACAATATTTGTGTTACTATCTGTGGGCTTAAAGGATCTATCTGTGAACTTCTTATCTGATACAAACCTTGATTTCTTGCATTTTTGTTTCCTATTGTTCACTCCCAATTAAACCTATGGCTTTCAAAGCTTTACAAATTAGTGTTGACTTAATTTATGTTTCCCATCTACAAGATTGTTCTATAAATGGTTCTTCCCAACTACTTTCTACTTGACCCTCTTATAGGAAACTACTTATGATATAATAAATATTGGGTTGGGGGGACGTGTACCTTTCTAGTGAATGATCTTTATTTGTAATTTCCTCTCCCTTAAATCTTGAACATATGATTTATATATGACTTTATCCTATCTTTCCACTTAATAATTCATTTTCTTCTTTCTATAATACCCTTTCTTATAGTTGCAAACTAAAATTAACTACTAGTTATTCTACTTATACACTATTTTCATCCTCACCTTTACACATCTCATACTTTTCTCACTATTCTTCCCTCTCTTCTCTTTGTCAAAATTCATCCACTTATTTCATCTCATCTCTTCTCATCCTTCACTCATCATTCCTTTCTTCTCACTCATCATTCTTTCCTACTCATTCTTTTGCTACTGTACTACTACTCCTACTTCTATTTATAGCTACCTAAGTACCTTTCTGCTTATGCCATCTATTATATTATTGTAGTTCCCATTCTTAGTCTAGACTCTTCTTATCTTGGGTTTCAATTATAAAGGCTCAAATTGGTCTATAATTAGTAATAGGAGTCTTGATTATGGTTGCAAATATGAAGTTGGTTTTGAATTAGTTTTCCCTCCAAAAAGGAAATTCAAATTTACATAATGTAATTATTGGTCCAAGTGAGTCTAGTGGAGGTGTAATATAAAATCAACATTATAAATGACATTTTATGGTCTCATAAATGTCCTAAGTTGTTCTCAAATGAATTAGTCATGTTTGTGTGAGGTGGCAATCCACCACTGCACATAGGTTTAGATGGTTTCTTAACAAATCATGTTCAAGAATCAATTATAAACTTGTTTTAGTAGTCTTGGATTTAAATAGGGAGTTTTTTTTGTGTGTGAAGGTAAGTTTTAAGAGGATAACCTCTCATTCCCTTTTATTTTTATGAATAAACATGTAAATAGGAAAAGAATAAAAATAAATTAGGATATGTTTTTGTTTGAAATTTTGAGTGCATGACTAAAATAGGATAATGTATATTTGGTTGATAAATGTGGTAAGAAGTTTCCATTGAATTTTGTTAGGTGATCTTGTGAATGATCACATCATGTTTGATAATTTTAATCAATAATGATAGTTTGAAATTAAAAGTAGTTACTTTTGTATTGACTTTCAAAATCTGCTAATAAACATGCATGTACTCAGTCCAAGATCCAATTATAGTTTGAATGTTTGATATTTTGTCATGGTATTTTGTGGAAGGTTGAAAATGGAATGTGTAATATGTTTTATAATAATCTTGGTATGAATATAATTGGTCAATAAGGTCAAAATCCTATTTGTCCATAGTCACAGTTCTTGGAAAACATATAGTTTGTAAACTCAAAAATCATGCTCACTATGTTTCTTAGTATTATACCTTGTTTTGGGGTTAAAGTGTTTGAATAAGGATTTATAATATCCCTAATAAGAGGAGACAATATTAGTATATTTGGCAGAGTCTTTGAATAAAAATAAAATATGTAACCCTGAGTACGATATGTGAAAGGGGCAAAACACAATAAAACCTTATTTGGAGACTGATTTTGTGCATTGTGTTTTTACCTTGGAATTGGTTTTAGACTCTAAATGGGTTAAGAAAATATTGGAATGAACTTGGAATTTTTTTCATATATAGAAATCAATATAGAGTAAGTTAAAGAGTCCATTGTTGTTAAAAGAGGAAATAAATCCATGTGTTCCCTATTTGTAAAAGGTAGTATACAATCATAAGATGGAGTTATGTAGTATGGAGACTTGATCTCAATTCCAAAAAGATTATAAAGGGATTTATGCGGTAATAAAAGGAATAATATAACCTTTTTGAAGTGAGTGAAGTCTTAAAAGTTGTAAAGACAAAGAAACATAGACTACCCTGTTTACTATCAATATAAAACAGTAATGCATTACTAAGATTTCATGATTGTGAATGGTATGAGAGTTTTTAGACCTTAATTATTCAATAAAAAAGTTGGTTAAACCCTAGGCAGAGATAATCCAACCATTTTTTGGTCTTGAAATGGTCCCTAGACCCATATATACAATTAATAGCACTCTCGACCATGACAGAGACTAGAAACCCTGGTCTTTAGGGTTTAGGCCATAACTTCATTTTTGATCATCAAAAGTTTCCAAAAATTTTGAAAAGATTGGTTACAATTTATTATAATATATTTTAATGTTTTAAATATGTATGTGTATGAACAGACACATGTAGAGGTAACTAAGTTGTCATGCAGGCAGAATAGGCCTAATCTGAATTGAGATAATGAAAGAAAATGGGTATGCATATGGAGTGGAGACCAGAGGCGAATGGGGAAGATATAATACCCTAGAGAATCCAGATTCATGTTCTTAATTAGCTTTGTAAGCTTGTATATTCACTAATCAAAGTGGTTTATGTAAAACAAGGATAGTAGGGGTTCAATGATGAAAGGAGCTTGTGTAAAGAAGTATGTGGACATATTGATTTAGTGGCTAAAATAGGGTATGAAAAAAAATGTTATAAGGGAGAATAAGTTATTAAAGAGACTTTAATCATCATTGTGTTTAGATTTCCCATGAAAAGGTTGTTTGGTATTGATGCATAGTGAGAATGTCATAGAAAACAACATGAACAAAGAAGGATATAGTTTAGTGAAGGTTATGGAGAACACATGAATGGTGTTAGATACAACTTGAAGAAGGTTATTGAATGGGATATTGATTAGTTTGAACTTCATTTGAAAACTAGTGAATTATGAATTCATGAATAACCATTATTATATGAATTACCCAAAAGGACTATGGGAAAGAGGATATAGGCAGAGGTTGATTATAGCTCTGCATCATTTGGTATCAGAGTAGAAAGATACCTTGGGTAAAGGTATAATAAGGTATAGACATTGTGATTATATTACATGTTACATATTGATTAAGAAATTGTAGGAAAGCAAGCAAGGAGTCTTGTTAGATGACTAAGTAAAAAGGTAGTTTGAATAGGTATGATGTATTTTGTTATTGATTCATTTGATTTGAATGTGTAACTAAAATTAAATATTAAGCATTGTGGTGGAAGCCCTGAAATAGAAAATCTATACAAGCTCATAAATAGAGCTTGAGAAGAGAATATAGTCCAAAAAAAGGACAAAAGAAATTGATAGGCCTAATTGTGGTCAAAAATAGAAGGTTCCAAGTGTTAACCAAAGGGAATGGTCCAAGTGAGACCAAAACAAGGAGAATAATGTGACCAATTGTGGTACTCAAGGAGAAAATGAAATAAGAGTTAGCAAGGAAAGAGAAAGATAGGGTGAAGCATGAAAGCCATAAGGAAAGGATGTTTTATGAAGACACCAAAAAGAAGATTGAGATGGATAGAGAGATGGAAGAGATGAGGCATAAAATGAAAGAGTTATTGATCAAGTTAGAGTAGATGAAAGAGTTGGTGAACCCACATCTTAGATGGGTCATGAAAAGGAAGTCAATCAGATGGCCAATAAAGCAAATAGTTAAAAAAAAGGAGAAGACAAAAGAGGAAGGATAAGGAGGCAATCAAGGCTCATGTTTAGAAATATAATGTTGCTTTGATATGTTTGAATGAAAGTATGAGAGATGAAGAGAAGGAAGAAATTATTAATCCCAATCATATGCTCAAGAGATAAGAGAAAGAGGCATATGACCAAGTGGTGATCAAAAAATAAAGATGAATAAGATATTCCATGTAGAGTCATGTTGATAGAACAAGAACAAACAAGTAATCCATGTTGGAGGCAAGATATCATGAAAAAGGAAGAGATCCTCACTCAAGAGGAAGCAAGTGAAACCAAAGGATTAATGGGATAGTAGCATAAGGAGAGGTATGAGGTATATTCAAGCTTGTATGAGTCTTTAAATCAAGAGTATGGATTTTATCCTCATCAAATGTATGGAGAAATGGTAAAGGAGGTTAACAAAGAAATTAGAGACTTATGGAATGCAGTAGTATTCTCTAAGATCAAGGCATTAATAAAGTTAAGGAGGAGTCAAGCATATGAAGGTACTCCCCAAGATGAATTTCTAGTAGTTGAGGTTAAGGTACAAGTGGAAGATGAAGGAGAAGTCATGTAAGGAAAGAAGAAAAATGCATTGATCGTTGATGTAAAGAAGGAGAGTGAAGGATGCAAAGCACATGAAGATGCTTGGAATAAAAGTAATTAAGCAGGCAAAGAGGGAAGATGTATAATGCCTCAAGGACATGAGAAATAATATGTTTTATTTAATGAGTTGTTATATTTTTCAATTTTAGTATGGAGGAGAATAGCAAAAGTCAAAACAAAGTACAAGTATGGCAGTCAAGAACACACACATATCTATGACTATTTGAAGGAAGAAGAAAAACATGGGTGGTAAAAAATTTATCCCCTTGGGATTATGATGCAAGGGCATCTTGAAATGCTCAAATTGGTCTATAATGAGTCATAGGAGTCTTAATTGTGGTTGAAAATTTGAAGTTGGTTTTGAATTAGTTTTCCCTCTAAAAAGGAAATTCAAATTTACATAATGTAATTATTTGGTCCAAATGAGTCTAGTGGAGGTGTAATATAAACTCAACATTGTAAATGACCTCTTATGGTCTCATAAATGTCCTAAGTTTTTCCCAAATTTATTAGTCATGTTTGTGTGAGGTTACAGTCCACCACCCCATGTAGGTTTAGATGGTTGATTAACAAATCATGTTCAAGAATTAGTTATAAACTTGTTTTAGTAGTCTTAGATTTAAATAGGGAGTTTATTTTATGTGTGAAGGTACATTTGATAGGATAACCTCTCATTCCCTTCGAGTCCAATGAATGGACATGTAAATCAGAAAAGAAGAAGAATAAAGTAGGACTGTATTGTTATTTAAAATTATGAGTGTATGAATGAAATAGAACAATGTATATTTGGTTGATAAACATGGTAAGAAGTTTCCATTGAATGTTGATAGGTGATCTTGTCTATAATCACATCATGTTTGATAATTTTAATCAAGAATGATAGTTTGAAATTAAAAGTAGTTGCTTTTGTATTGACTGTCAAAATCTGCTAACAGGCATGCATGTACTCAGTCCAAGATCCAATTATAGTTTTAATGTTTGACATTTTGTCATGGTAATTTATGAAAGGTTGAAAATGGAATGTGTAACATGTTTGATAATAATCCTAGTATGAATCCAATTGGTTAAGAAGGGCAAAATCCTATTTGTCCATAGTCATAATTCTTGGAAAACATATAGTTTGTAAACTCAAAAATCTTGCTCGCTGTGTTTCTCAGTATTATACCTTGTTTTGGGTTCTAAAGTGTTTGAGTAAGGATTTATAATATCCTTAATAATAAGAGACAATATTATTATATGTGATAAAGTCTTTTAATGAAAAGAAACCATGTAACCCTAAGTACCCTATGTGAAAGGGGCAAAACACAGTAAAACCCTATTTGGAAACTGAGTTTGTGCATTATGTTTTTACCTTAGAATTGGTTTTATACTCTAAAGGGGTTAATAAAATATTTTAATGAACTTTTAATTGTTTCCATATAAATATATAAATCTATAGTAAGTTAAAGAGTCCATTTTTGTTGAAAGAGGAAATAAATCCTTATGTTCCATGTTTGTAAAATGTAGTATGCAGTCATAAGATGGAGCTATGTAGTATGGAGACTTGATTTGGATTACAAAAAGAATGGAAAAGGTTTTATGTGTTCATAAAATGAATAATATAACCTTTTTTAATTGAGTGAATTCTTAAAAGTTGTAAAGACTAAGAAAAGTAGACTACCCTGTTTATTATTAATATAAAACAGTAATGCATGACTGAGATTTCATGATTGTGAAAGGTATGAGTGTTTTTAGACCTTAATTATTGAATTAAAAAGTTTATTAAACCTAATTTAAAGATAATCCAACCATATTTTGGTCTTTAAATGGTTCTTATACCCAGATATGCAATTAATAGCACTCTCAACCAGGATAGAGACTAGAAACCCTCGTCTTTAGGGTTTAGGCCATAACTTCATTTTTAACCATCAAAAGTTTCCCAAAATTTGTAAAAATCTTGGTTAAAATATATTATATAATATTTTAATGTTTTCAAGATGTATGTGTATGGACAAACATTTGTGTAGGTGACTGAGTGTCATGCAAGTAGAATAGGCCTAGTCTGGACTGAGACAATGAAATTAAATGGGTATGTATGTGGAATGGAGACCAAAGGTGAATTTGGAAGATATAATACCATATAAGATCCTAATTCATTTTCTTATTTTGATTTTTAAGGCTTTATATTCTCTTAATAAAGTGGTTTATTTAAAATAGGGCTAGTAGGGGTTCAATGATGAAAGGAGCTTGTGTAAGGAAGTGTGTGGACATATTGATTTATTGGCTAAAGCAGGTTATGAAAAAAAATGTTATAATGTAGAATAAGGTCTTAAATATAATTTAATTATCAATTTTTTTGGATTTCCCATATAAAGGTTATTTCGTATTGATGCATAGTGAGAATGTAATAGAAAACAACATGAACAAAGAATGATATGGTTTAGTGAAGGTTATGGAGAACACATGAATGGTGTTAGATACAACTTGAATAATTTTATTAAATGGGATATTGATTAATTTGAACTTCATTTTTAAAATAGTGAATTATTAATTCATGAATATTGTTAAGGTACATTGTAACCATTATTGTATGAATTACCCAAAAGGACAATGGAAAAGAGGATATAGGCCAAGTTTGGTGAAGAGGTTGATTATAGCTCTACATCATCTATCTGCTCATTTTCTCATCATTCATTATATATTCACACACATCCCCATAACACTCAAATTTACTACTCCATATTTGTTGGAGTAGTCACCATGGCCTTTTCCATAACCAACATTTTCACAAGAGTAGGTAGTTGCTGAAAAACAATTCCTTAAATTCCTCTAATAAAAAAATCTTTTGTAGATTCAAAATACATATATTCCTGTACTACAAATTTATTTACATATCTATTAAGAGTAGTAGTAAACTAATGATCTATTATTCATGTCTAATCAATTTCTAGCCTTTTCAATCGATCTACCTTCTCTTCAGTCTAATTTATAATTTCTATCATCTTGGGTTACAAATAGTAATAATCCAGTCATGCTAACCAATTAGTTAATAACTCAGGAAACTTTCACTAGAATATTTTATATATTTCACCATAAATGTGTTCTTGAATAATCTCTTGAACCATAAAACCATTCCTCTTTGACTCTTCTTCTATGAGATTATATATTCTCTGGTCCATCCATCTTTCTATATCCCTTTATCCTAGTAACCATCTTACCATAGCTTCCTCCAAATAAGTTTTACACTCATCACACCATTGTTAGCACAAGTTCTTGATATAACATCATAACATGTTAATGATAAGGATATTTTTGTGATAAACTCATAATCATAGGCCAAATTAGTAAGTAATTTGAAGGAAAAGAACAAATAGAAGATTTAACATACATTTTTATCCTACACTATCATGATAATTAGGGGAAACAATAATTTCAACTAATATCAAGGCATTCAAAATAATTTAGGAAGGAAATAACCACAAATATACATAATTAATTGTATGTAAGGAATAAATATAGAAACCATACATGTAACTATAACCAGTAAATCTATATTGATCTCTTTTGAATACAGGACCCTTTCTTCTTACAAATAATAACATATATAGATGCTTACATATCTATGAATTTATAGATTCTATCTAATCTTGGCAGCAAAAAAAGTCTCTTTATCTTCCATTTTATTACAACTTATTAAGGAGAGGACAAAATAAACCAAATTATAACAACATGATTACATTACACATAGATTACAAACAATTACACTTCATAGTTTTATAGTCATTTTTCTTATACTAATACCAGACATACACTAAGAAGAGTGAAGTATACCACCTAAAAAAATGCTCATAATGAAAGGTGTTACCCATAGAGCATATACTCCACTCTTTCATGGGTACCAATAAGCATTCTATAGATAGTCCTTCAATAATTACAATTAGGACTTTAAACTACCAAGCACTCATCAGACCCTTCTTGCAATCTATCCCTAAGGCTAAGATTATCCAGGTTGAGGTTGGTATTGTTTTCCATTTAAATGAATGTATATGAATTAAAGAATCAAACTAATATAAACATATTTCAAGTTCAATATTGAGAAAAAACATTATGATCAATGGTATTTAATACATTATACTTCAATATAGTTGTAAGTACAAAGTTTAATACTTATGAACCAATAGGCTCTTTAGTTATTATTAAAATATAATACAACATAGTTAAACATTCCTTAATTCAATTCATTGTGATGACACAAGAAGATTAGTGTTATAGTTTCCTCATAGTAATCAAATCAATTCAACTGAAGCCCAACCCCTACATGTGTCTGCATTTTTAATCCACACATGAAGCACCATATTTATTACTTGATATTCACCATAGTATTAAGGACCAAAAACAAAATTAAATTCATTGACCTTAATGTATGAAATATTAACTAACCATTACATTTGTTTCTAAAATCTTTATTATATACATCTAAATTTGCTCACTTCATTTATCATCACTAATATGAATATTAGTTGACACTATTTTTGCTTATCTCATTTGTCTCTTCTAATTTCATCCTAATACCACCCCTTCTAGTCATTTATCTAACATCCCTATTCATTATTATTCATCCACTAACATTATATTATTCTCACCAACCTATTACTTCTTATAATCATGTCTTATCCACTAACTATTCCCACTTATCTATTATATTATAATTTCAAATTTCAATCCCACCTACCCTAGGCTTTCTTACATCCCTAATCACCTATCTAATCACCTATCTAACCACCTATTAATCTGCTTATCCCCCTAATGGATTCTAGAATTATCCAATTCTAGAATCTTATCTATCTTATCCCTTCATCTCTAGAAGTCTCTATTGTAGAGGCTTCTAAGGAATTTTTAATTCCTTGGATAATCCTCCACCATTGATCATCTTCATCCCAAATTTGAATATTGGTCATTGATATCCCCTCCATGGCCTATTTAAATCTACCTCCTCTCATTTGAAAAACTAATCAACATTCTCATAAGCTCTCAAAGTCTTCATATTATCATTGAGTCCATGAATCCATATCATCTTAATCTAGCAAGAATCATGTTAAAAATCTGAGTCTTTAGTAAGTAATCCATAATCCATAGTCAATTAATAGTTTTATTGTTTTGATCTTGATCTTGAACACTTATCTTTTAGGATCTAATGTAGGTATGAATGTTTCATTTGTCATGGCATTTTATTCCTAAATGGCTCTAGATTTTAATGGTAGATTGATGTTTTGAGTGATTTTGATATAGTTTTCATAATCTAGATCCAATTGCACAAAATTTCCATCTTACATTTTCCAACCATAGTGGGAGCCTCCTTTTGATACTAACTTATTGGAATTGTAATTTTTTTTTAGGACAAACTTGAAGGTCTAAAGGAAGGAATATTGGTAGCCCAAAATTTCAAATTTATAATACACAAACATTTTTGGATGTTGTAAAGGGAATCTATTTTTCTTTTTCTTTTTTGACATGTCGGGACATCATCATGATACTTAAGACCTCAATCAATTTTAATTAACATTAATAGATACAACATAAAAATAACATGAAAGTTATTAATCCATCTATAAAAATATTTCTAATATGTGATTGGTTTTTTATTCTTTTAAATACTTCTAACTGTGTTTCTTGAAGGGCCTACAGGGATGCAAGTAGCCCCAAAACAAAAGAAATAATTAAATTTATACTATGTTAGTATGATTTAATTATAGTTGGTTTTTATCTTATGTCTATTTAGTTTTTTTTTTTTTTTAAATTGTATAGCCTTGAGTCTGCATGCAAGTTTTGCACAAGATTGTTATTGGTGTCCTTTCAATCCACTTTTTTTTAAAAACATTTGCTTCATGATTCATTTGAAAATACAACCAGATACTAAAGATATATATAATAGTAAATTTTAGGGGGTTTAAAAAGTGAAGTAACACTTATGAACACTTCATTTACATGATTCAAATTTAGATTCAAACTTAGGATGCTCTATCAATTACAATGATACACTTTTGCTAAGATTTTGATAGTTAAATCTTGAAATACATTAATGATAAGATCTATGACACCTAGTTTCATTTTTATTAATTTCTTTTCATCTTGAATATGTAATCTAGTTCTCATTTCATCCACAACACAAATTTGCCCCAAATCTCTCATGATTTAAACCAGCTTTAAAAAAAACAATTAATAGATCCATTTCACTTTTTTTTTTTTAAATGGCACAGCTTTGTGTGATTTAAACCTGAGACCTAGAGCTTCTTAAAATATGTAAAATTTGGTTAGGTAAAAAAATATAAATCTATAAAATTAAAACTATGAAAAAAAATTACTGCATGCGATCTGCACTATAACTAGTGAAAGTTTTATGGCATTTGGGATTTTCTTCTTCCTCTATAAAATTATAAGTAATAAAACCATCATTATGCTTCTAAAGCCTTTATTTATTATTCACAAGCTCTTATTTTGGCATAACCTATAGATACAACAAAACTTGAATCAGTAAGATGATTTTCTATAAGTATAATTCCATATTACCTAATAAATGGCATTTGGATTAGTCTAATACACTGTACATACATTTGTTAACATACACATTAAACAAAAAAAATACTATTGGGTTTCAAACCTTTAACCCATTGGATTTTATATACCAAAATGGTCCACATTTATTTGAGACATTATATTAAATAGTTTGCAGTTCCTATATATGCTTTCAAATTCTGTGCATTTTCTAGAAAAAAAAAATCTAGTGTAAGTGTAGGTTGCAATATGTTGGCAAGGGTAAGTTGATCAGGTCTAATACTGGTGTGTTGTAAATACCATAAGCCTTTGAGGTATTTTTGTGAGCTTTTCTATCCTACTTAGGCATTTACTTGATTTCACAGTAAAAAACTAATTTGATTGGACACTTGTTATTTGTATATCGGTGCATATTAAGTAACAGGTTTAGATTCAATAAGTATTATCCTTTCATATTAACAAAGTAACTTTTTGATAATACCAAAAAAATGATAGGTCTGAGAAAGGTTTTGTTTTAAAGACTAATTTCTTTTTATAAAAATATTAAAACTACACTTTTGAGACCATATAAATAATCAAGAATATATTTAATAAGGTGTTATAATTCGTTAATAAAAGTTTGTTTTCAATAAAGATTTTTAGTATTTAAATAAATACACATTATTTATTTATTTTATACATTTGTTTAGAAGATATCCTTGTGACCTAAGGTAATGATGGCAATGTATTTCTAATTTTTAGTATATATAAGATTCAATCTTTTTTTTGTCTAACAGATTGGTATATATTACACAATTATCAAAAGATTGAAACTTTGTAACTAGTAAAAGTTTTTTGTAGGTTACCCAACAAAGGACACTATGCTAATGTCATTTTACTTTTAGGATCACTTGTTGAAGGCCTAATCAAACTAAATCAAGAGTCAAGACTACTAACATTGTTTTTGTAGAATCATCCACCAGAATTACCAAGCTAGAATGATCTATTTTCCTTTAAACTTCTTCTTTTTGAGTGTGTTCCTTTACGACCATTTTTGGTGAATTTTGAGTTATTTTGAGCATAACTCAAGTCCCAAATTACTTTTTTTGTCAAGGGTGTTTCACCTCGACACCACCATATACCACAATAGGGAGAGCACCTAGGGCACTGCCCTTAGACACTTTAAGGAGTGCTACCACTTAACCTTAACCTAACAAGGGGTGATTCCCCTTAACCCCATTAGGGGATGCCACCCCCAAACCCTGACATCATATCCTCTCATCCAAATAATTTATAGATTAAAATCATAATTTTTTCAATGTTTTTATTAAAACTTATTGGACTAACATTTTAGGTGAATCTAGTGGAAATTTTGGCTTGCTAACATCTTCTCTTGTAGGTCATATTTTTGTCTAACATCTTGTCTTGCAGGTTGCCCCTCAAGATTGCCAATTGAAACTACTAATCACTTACTTTATAGGGCACCTATCAAATATTTCAACATTTTGAAAAATATCTTGTATATATTTTGTATATATCACACTTAATTAATTGGTTAATAAATCTTTTTACTTTCTTGAGTGTTACCCGATGGCTATAGTGGTGTATGATCTCCTCCCTACATCCTAGCAATGAGTCTTAAAGGATAAAAAACCACTAGTAAACCCTCCTATTTTTATTTTTTAGGGAAAACATGATGTGGAATTCACACCCATGCACTTGACATAGTCGTAGGGGGATAGTGATTGTGGATTTCACCACAAACACTAATCCATACTTTGTGTTCCATTAAAGTACAAATATCAAGGATGGTTGTCATTAGGTTAATCAATTGACCCCATATAGGTCTTCTATGAAGGGGAAGAGTTAATTATTTGAACTAGGCATTAGACATCACCCTACATAAACTTAGACCCCACTTTACCTAGTGTATATCGGGGACTCCCTTAGAGAGCTTGTATAGCCTAGCTTAGGACCTTTTGACCATAATAGGTGACTTATTACCAGAGTTAATATCAGATCTAAAGTGATTGTCATGTTTAAATTGGATTGAGAGGGTTTAGAAGATTCCGTAATGGGTCACATGCCTACAGCCTCACTCAAAAAGCTATTAGATGGTGAAGTTGCTAAGTTACACAGCCAAATTAGTTTATTAGTGATAGATTTGTGGTTTAATTGATTTGGTGAGTGTTGTGTTAGACTAGTGTTTGTTTGTGAGTTGACTCAGCCTTTTACCCAAGCCTATACACACCTATCTAGGTATTTTTCATCATCATATTGTATATCTTTTCCTATTCATCATATTATCCTATACATCCTCTTGTGCATATCCTTTTAAACTTATTTAATCTTACATATTGACCTATCTCTCACCACCCCTCTCATTTTAGTCACATCCTAGTCTAGTCTCATCCATCTATTACTAGTTTTTCAACCATCACTCACATACCTTCATCTATTCTTGGCATCCCTCCATCACATCTTATCATAGTCTAACCTCATGCTCTTCACTTAACCTTACCACTAATCATCCCTAGTGTCATATTCAAGACTAAGTCCACCTTATCCATAACTAAAAATATATCACCTTATCAACCATCTTATCAACCTATCCAAATAATAGTCCACCTCATCATCTCCCTTGTCTATACTAGTCATCCTATTGAGTCTATGGTCATACGTTAGTCCTCATCCACATTAGTAAAAAATACTTTCTACATCAAGGTCCTTACTATCATCTTGATTGTGTTCAATCAAGTTTGAATCTAATCTTATCCTAATTCAATCCAATCATCTCATCCTATTTGAGTCAATCATCTTAGTCTTTAGCTAGTATTAATCTAGTCAATCCCTAGTCAAAATCATTCTCTTTGGCCAGTTTAGCCAAACATATTTGGTCAATACTTTTATTGAGAAATGCCTCATCACCAGGAGGGATGTGATCATTTCTTGCCTCTTTAAATCAATCACTCCATATCCTATAGACATCAACCCCATCTACCCAACATTACCTTTGGTCCATACCTAATCCTATCCATTAATTCTTAGTACCACCCAGTCCCATTCAAATCCTCCATCCACTAGTCATTACTAATCATCAACCCCTTCCTCTATTAGCAAAGGAAATCCATCTTGGCCACCTCATCTACTAATAATCCACCCACATAGTCATGATAATAACCATATGATATGAATTCCAATACATCCACATCAAAATCATGAAGTGAAGAGAGGTCCTAAATTAGTCTTCCTATATCTTTAGAATCCATCTTCTGATAACTTGTTTCCACTCACATCATGGTCTATCCATCCATACAACATCTTAATCTTGCCAAACCTAAACCCTCTTAGTATAAAGCTAACTAATACTATGTATATCACCAAACCTATGGGAATACCATTAATTGATGTTGTAATTTTCAACACTATGTCCAAGACCTCATTGACCATGGTGACATTGAAATCGAGAATGAAACAGATGAGTCTACATCTATGGGTGAACAAGAAGAGGAATGCTAAGATTTCATTCCTAGTAATGATCAACCCCTTCCCTTTCCAAGCTAAGGTCAAGACACCACATCCATATTCTATGGGCCCCCATCTTTGACAAACCCTCCATCAAAAATTATTTTATTTCTAATAAACATAGCCCTCTCTTATCGCATGAGTTCTTCCATGGGCCTATCTTTGTTGAATACATTATATCATCTCAAAAAACCCATGTTGAGAGGTCACTTATAGATAAAGAATCCTTTATTAGTAACATTATCTCATTGACATCACCTACACCCTCATCAGAGTCAACATCAAATTCAATTCAAATTTTATCTACATCAGGATCATGTTCAACACTAGTGTTTGAATCAGATTCATCATCAAAAACATCATCCCTCATAGATATGTTAGCTTAGGATGACACCTTCTCATTTGAGAATACCTCTAAATTAGATTTCAACCACTTTTGATCATAATTAGGATAATGAATTCAAAATAGAGTTTCTACAAGGTTTATCTCTTGAAGATTGCCAAAGTGAATATGATCCTACCTCACATGTGTGTCTTATAGATAGTCTATGTGATCCTTTTATTGGTCTTGGGCATATTTTCTCTAACATTAAAATTAGGTCTCCTAAGAACTTATATGAGGACCATGTTTCCCCACCACCATTCATTGACCTCATCATACCATCTTCCCCACCTTCATCCACCATAGACCCCTTTCTGATCATTTAATCACCTCCCTCTATAGGGATAAATAGGAACATATATTGTTGGACTCTTCCCTGACTAATATAGCATATATATATGCTTATATATCTATGAATTTATAATTTCTATCCAATCTTAGTGCCAAAATGAGTCTCTTTATAATCTAACCTATTACAACTTCTTGAATAAAGGACAAAATAAACCAACTTGCGATAACATGAGTGCATTATGTACAGGTGGAAAATAATTACACTTCACAATTTTATAGCCCTTATTCTTCTACTAACACTTTCCCAAAATTAAACTATTATCTCATCCTAAGACAACATCACAAGGATATTTGACTTGATTTGATCATAGGAACTAGAAAGAAGTGGTTGGACCCAATAAGATTCATAATAATTGCTCAAGTCACCATTTCCAATTTTCACCTATTATGCACTACTTAGCCACCCTTTCAAGTTTTCAACTAAGTAGTGTATTAACCTACTACCATTTTATGGGTTTTCAATAAGCTAGAAAACCAAGTGGACAACCTTTATGTGTTTTCAATAGGCTAGTAGAACTAGGTGGCTGCCCTTTATGGCTTTTCAACCATCCTAGCCCATGTATCAAACTGAGTCTTCCCCAAAAAAATGGCATCCCAAAATTTCAAAAATATTCACTGCACAGTTCCTAACTAGATGGAGGTGGCATGGATGAATATGGATTTATCATAGATGTATCCTTGGACTGTAGCTATATAGCCTCATGTTGGGATATTATCTATTAAAGTTAATATGATGGCAGGTAGGTAGGAGTGTTGATAATTCATGTAATGGAGATAGTGAATGGTGAAAAAACTTTCTTGTAGGCATTCCAATCCATCATGAGTTCTTGGATTAGCCTAAACAATTTTGACAAAGGGGTTTGATAGACTATGAGTTGTGTGAGATCAACATTATCAGTGATGCTCATGGTTATCTTAGTGTTTGTAAACCACATTTGGATCTCAATGTTAAGCTGATCTTATTTGTCTATGTGCCTTTGTACCTAAAGTCTTATGAAAAAATTCCATAGAATTTGTCTCTACTAATCCAAAAGATTATCCCTCACATTATCTCTAGTGTTTGAATATTTTTAAAACACAATGTCCATCTCCTCTCTTTTTGTTGTGTGACTCACCATTCATGTGGGTCAAGTCAAAAAGTCAAATGTGTAGAAGGCATGCAAAATTACCAAGTGGCACAATCATGGGAGCTCTGATCTAAGATTAATGATGAGCATTACAAGATAAATTCTAAGCTACTTAGATGAGATCAATGGTGTGTATTTATCCATAATTTCCAAGAATCATGAGATGAGGTTAAGTTACTAGATGTTTAGTGTTTGAATAGTTGCTATTGGAGTTCAAATATTCAAATTAATGAGGGAAAACTAGTCTATTATTTTTAAACTATATCTTTTGATCCAAGATGAATTTCTTGTTGAAGTAAAAAAGCAAAGGTGTAAATGAATTCAAGGCACATCTGTAGAATCTAGTTAGAAGGTCTGAATGTTTGTAAAAGTTTAGATATGGAGCTTCAAAGTTTATTGTTTGTTCATTAATAGTGTCACTACGTATAAAATAATGTTTGATCAATTTTTGCTTTAGAAAAAGAGTGTTTTGGTAGGAACAATCACCTGAAGATGTCTTAGAGATCATATGGAGTAGACCCATGTAATTGAAAGTGATATTGTGTTCTTATTTTGCTCGATGAAGTGATAAATGGGTAAATAGGTCTCCATGAAACCTATAATGGCTACTAAGGCCTAATTGAAAGGTGTAGCTACTTAAGTGTGACCCATAGATACTATGGCCAACCTATGACAATGTATTTGGGTTATGTCTTAACATGATAGATGTCTTAAGGGTTAAGGCAAGTCTTACAACTAACCAAGAAGCTAATATTCATGAAGACTCTATAAATAGTGGAGACCAAGGCAATGATTTCTAGACTTGAGGGTGGAAGAATTGAGAGAACAGAATATAGAGATGAAAGAAAGAGATAAAAGGGAATGTACTCAGTGTATGGATTAAATTATAGAGAATATTGAGGATGAGCGAAGAAGCCTAGAGTGATCTAAAAGGGTGTTTGGATGTATTGATTTTATGATCAAGTTTGAGTGTGTGTGATTATTTAAAGGAGAGGTTTTATACATTTTTTCTCTAATCAAAATGATTTGTAATCATATTTTTGGAGTTGTTGATTTCATAAAGTGTTATGTGGGTGCTCAACATCTAGAACAAGTGTGTGCTTGTTCATACTTAGGGGTGGGTGCTCCTTGTGAAGTGGGTGCTTCACTAAAAGGTCTCATGAATGTAATCATCTTACAAGATAAGTAGTTCATGTGTTTGTAGGCTTGAGAGTGGGTTTTATTCCCCAAGAGGGTTTCCCACATAGATCTTATGTTATGTGTGTGATCTTCCATCATATTTCTTATTCATTGTTATGAACATCTTGAATGCTTTATGAATGAATGTGATCATTTATTAAGAGTTTTAAAGGATTAAAATTGAAATTTGAAATACCTTGCATCACTAATTCACCCCCCCTCTTAATGATTGTACCTCCAACATCTTCCTATTTTTGCCTTTGTGTAGCTTCATCAGTTTGTTGTTAAATAGCAATCGCATCATCTTAGGATTACATGTATTAAACTTTAGCATATATATCTTATTTTTATTTATTCACAGTAGCTTATTTGGCTACATCTATAGATTCTTGTGCCTTTTGTGTGTCCTTAAAAATCATGTATGCAAAGAGCCTATGCATCTTTGACCTTTTTCTTGGCCTTAGATTTTTTGGCATACATTTGCGCTTCATATTGATGTTATTGTTGAGCTTCTTCCTACTATTATGCCTCTTATTTTTTATATTTCTTTTTCTCATAGCATGTGCATCATTCTACTACACTCATTGATTCTTCCTATATAGCCTATTATTCCTCTATTATTGGTTAATTTGGCACCAAATCCTTATTATTTATAAATGGGTCCTCCTCAACTGATAGTGTGTCACTTTATCTCATAGTTTCACTAGAAACATATGACTTTTTCTTGCCCAAGGTGACCAATATTTATTTGGATAGTGGTGAGGTTGTAGTAGGAGATTATTGTGCCTTCTACAAAGAGGGCTCGACCTCAAACATGAAAATTGTGACTTGTTCCTCTAGATTAGGGAGCACCTGAGTCTCTCATTGAGTTCTCTTTCATTAAACAAATGCTTAAAGATGAATCTTAGATAATAGTGCAAAAGGGTCCAAAGTAGCATAAATTTTAGATAGTTGCCACTTCAAATAACTCAACAGTGATCTTCATACATTTGGCCTCTTATCCCATAGTATCTACTGTGATTGAGTAAGGTCAAGGTGGGATTTCAACCCATAGATTTGGTACCACCTTCTTTTGAACTTTAATTATGCACACAAATTTCTATAAAAAGAATTATTTTTTATCTTCCTTTTCATATAAATCACCAGCCATGTCTTCCATCATGACCTAGTAAACTTCTTGCTCATTGATTCCCATTTATGATAAATCACTATTTATAATCTGAGGCACCTTTGAATCATTGAGATAAGTCATAGTACTACATGTCTTATGCCTTTATATAGGAGAGGGTTATCATTTAGTCAAGGCCTTCTACTTTCCCTTTTGTGGCTATGACAGAGTGGCCTTAGCTTGTTACTTTACTAGAA
Organism: Torreya grandis; assembly: GCA_037957365.1. Lineage (NCBI taxonomy): Eukaryota > Viridiplantae > Streptophyta > Pinopsida > Cupressales > Taxaceae > Torreya > Torreya grandis. The sequence continues at coordinate 464,523 of JARHVA010003430.1, forward strand.
CCATTGTACCAAGGGGTATTATCTGTAGTGGTGTGGCTCTCCTAGCTGCATAAGCTTTTTTTTTCTACCTCAGTCTTTGTCATTGCCATGTTGATGAAATATGGTAGATATATAATTGGAGACTTTTTAAACTCATGGATCAAAATTGTGATCCCTATTGGTATCTTGGTAACAACTACATGTTGTCCTAAGTACTGCATGACATCATGTGGGACTTGTGGATGTGTTGGGATGAATTCTAGGCTTTCCTCCCACTATTGATATAACTTAGCTTGATGATCAAGGGTTATCCTTTCTTGTGTCTAGATTGGATTCTATAACTAATGTGTAGGCCAATATTTAGTGTCTATATGTACTTCTTTTGGGGACTTTCATTATGTGAAACAAAGTAGAAATATGAGGAACTGATACTAGAAATTTTAGTGTATAGTCATGCAAAAAATTTCAATGTTGGTGATGATATCCTAAGAAAATAACTTAGGCTAGTTAAACCATTCATTAAAATTAATCATCATGTAATTTATGTCAATGAAACCCTTAGTTACTTGGTTCATAAACTAAGTGGTCTGCCAAAATTGGTAAGTTACGCATTTAGCCAAAATATGCACAAGTTCATTTGAAATGTATTGTATGGGTGTACCATGGGATTCATGGGCATAAGTGTCTCTAACTTATTGTATAATCTAAGGTGCCTTTGATTTTTAAGGTGTGAGAGAGCCTCCTCCTCATGTAAGCATCTCAATTATTTTTTCCATTACTGGTGTATTGATCACAATAGTCACATTTGAGGTAAGATAGATGTTTTTGTCATTATACCAGTCAAGGAACAACTAAACACCCTCACCCATATCACTAAAATTTGATAGGCATATCAGTTACTCAACATCTATATTTTGAAAATAGTGAGGTAATGTAAGATCTAGAGTTTATACACCTAGTATAGGGTTCATAAAGAAAAGCTTCTATTCAGTAGCTTGGATAAACTAAAATAATTCATGATCATGAAGTTTTATTTATTGAAGTACAAGATTGATGCCCATTTCTTCTTTTTAGGATTCAAACACAGGCATTATAAGCTAAGATCACTCCATTTGATAATGTGCCCTAAATGATTCTTCCAATGACAATCAATATATGAAATGCATATCATCAATTCTCTATACTTGGGAAAGTGTAGCACTCTTATTTGAGCTCAACTGTTTAAATTATTGTAAGTGTGAAATGTGAATTTGGTGTTCAACAAGTTTCCTTTATAGTTTTCACACTAATTGATTTTATATTGAATTCCTTGTTGAGCTATCCCCCTTTAGGCAAACTTGAATTTAATTTGGTCGTGATGCATGATAATATGGAAGATTTTATGATATGGTAATAAAAATCAATGATTGTTGACATGTTTAATGAGATACATCATTATATTTAACTCTATTCACACTTGAGTAACTTTCTTGTGATGGTGACTGATTACCAATTTGGAAGATACTTTATCTTTTGATCCCCATATTTTGTATTAACTTCCCTTTATGACTCTTACACTATTGATATATTTCCTAGTTTATCTTTGCCATACATTTTTTTGAATTTTAGAGTTATTGTACCCCTCTGATGACATCAACCACAACACACATGAATTTATCCATTAGCCATTGTCTCATGCTATGAGTCTTCTCATGGTTTCATTTAGTCTTACAATATGAAGAGATCTTCTTCTAATCTACAAACACACAAAAAAATACACCACAAAAATGTGACAAAGATTAAAACTTAATTTACCTAGTGATACTCAGTACCCACTCATCTATAGAAAGAGATCATGTAAGATTACTGGTGGTAGGGCTTAAGCCTATAACCATTTACTCACCCTGGTAAGATGGTTCCCTACAGATCTCTCAAAATGATTGTTCCTTGTTGCAATATATCATGTATAATAGGGGGTCATTTCCATCTTATATTCAATTTACCTATGAATTTTTTGAACTGACTATCATATAATAATATTAGTTATTCCTCCTAAAATTCCTTACATCATAGGTTTCTATCATGCCAAGCTTTCTGACTTTTCTTGTGAACTTCCTATGTTCAATACACTCTACACCTATATTCATCCATTTTATTTAGATCCATTAGTCTATTTAAGAGATTCATGATGACCGAGTCACATAAAAATTACAATTTACAAGTTTGGTACCAAGTACTCTATGGGCATGATTTCTTCCAACCCATACACAAACTAAAATGAAGTAAAACCAATAGCATGCTTTTAATGTGTTATGTAATCCCATGAGAGTGAAAGAATATGATCCTCCCAATTATCCATTTTTACATCATAGGTTTTGGTTTGTATTTTACCTAATATTTTATTATAAGCTTCAATATATCCATTGGCCTAAGGATGCTATGTGATGCTCTTATGATGCACAATCATAAATTCTTTAATGAGTGTTTTGATAGTGTTATTCTAAAAATGTTTTCCTCGATCACTTTTCAGCTTAATGGAACAACCAAATCATGTGATAATATTTACATATAAGAATTTTGCAACATCTTTAACACTATTACTAGGTGTCACAGTATCTTCCACCCATTTAGTAAAGTAATTAATCATAGAAATAATATATCTAGCCTAGTTGTGCTTACTTGGTGGATTTATAGGACCCACAAAATCAATGCCCCATTATTCAAAAGGTTGTTTGATAAGTAAGGGCTACAGTGGCATTTCATCCCTCTAATTCTCATTCACTAACATACATCATAGTTTGAATATCATTTGTGCACATATTGAATTAAATTTATCCACCAAAGCTCACTCTATAAAAAATTTCTCGTAATGGCTTCCCTTAAGAAATAGTTGCTTATGACCCCCTGATGTGTTTCATGCAATAGATGAGGATGTTCATGTTCCAAAACCACCCTACATATAACTTCATCCTTCCCTAAGTGATACAAAAACCTTTTTATGATGTTATATGGTGAGGATCTAGTCATGAACTACTTCTTGTCTAGTTCTTGATAGTGTGTAGGAAAAACTCCTTGTTCTAAGAAATTGGCATTTTCTTCAAAAAATGTAGGTATCATAGATAAATGAAACAAATGAGCATCTAGAGAATCCTCATGTATTTATTATAGTTCTTACCTATTTTTAATTTGGTTGAGATGATCTAGGCCTATATTCTCTCTTCCTGGATTGAAATTAATTTTGAATAAGAATTCTTGAAACAACATTAATCATCAATAAATCTATCGTCCAAGCATTGACTTATTAACTAGGTAATGTAGATTCTGGTGATTCATAAAGACTTCAAATGGGGTTATGAGAAGATAGTGCTTGAAATTTTAGAGTACAAATACTATCATTAATTCTTCTCTTTTAGTTTTTGTATAATTATTTTTGACATCTGACATCTTATTATGAAGTAGATAGAGTGATCCAATCTACCATCTCCCAGTTATGCAAGCATAGCTCTAAATTTGATACCTAAGGCATCAACATGCACATGAAATGGTTTGTTCCAATCTATAAAAAATATTATTGGCACATTAACCAATCTTTGTTTGAGATCTATAAATGTTGCTTGACATTTTTATGTCCATACAAACTGTGTACCTTTCCACAATAAATATTCAAGTGGAAAAGAAATAGTTGTGTACCCTTTGATAAAATTGTAATAATATCCTATGTGTATAAAAAAATATCACACTTCAATATAATTTATTGGTGGTGTCATGATAACAATAACTACAATCCAACATGGCCCAATCAAACCCCAAAAGTCATGAAAAAGAGAAACTTCTTAATATTCAATGTGATATGAAAAGCTCTACATCATTCTAACATCAATTATAGCTTATATAAATGATCCTTAAACAAATAAAAAATATCCCAATCATATATTTAAACTTTAATAAAGTCATGAATGAAATCTTTGAATGTAATCACCACAACTCTAGAGAAAATAGTTGGTGTGTTCTTGAGCCCAAAAGGCATAACTTTGTATGCAAAATATCCCCACTCAGTAGAAAAAATAGTCTTAGCCTTGTCTTCCTCTACAATCAATATTTTTTGATATCCACTAAACTCATCTATGAAATAATATACCTCATGTCTTATGACTACCTCTAATAATTCATCTATAAAGGGAATACGAAATAGGTCATTTACACATGCATCAATCAAAATGCAGTATTCACCACACAGTCTAATTTATCATGTTTTCTTGTGTTGCATTATCATAAGACTTACCTAGTTTTCCTTTTCCATAGGGTAAATTATTCCTATGTCTTGCATATTATCTAGCTCAGCCTTAACTTTAAGTTTCATATTAGGATTCAACTTATATGGTCATTTCTTGATAGGTTTTGCATGCTCTTTTAATTCAATATGTATTTCTCCTAATGATGGATCTACTCCTTGGACTTCTAAAAATCTGGTGGGAAAGACATCTTGGCAATATCTTAGAAGTTATATGGCTTATGAGACTTATATTATGGTCCAGTAGTCCCTAATGTGCACTAGTTTGGGAATCTCCTCATTTCTAATATTCTCAACATACTACCTAAGTGGTTCTTGATAGATGTGTCATTTTTCTTCAAAAATTAAATCTCGTATCATTCTTTGTCCTTCATTTTCTATAATCTTGATATTTCATAGTTTTTCCTCCTCGATACGTTCTATGACTAGATCTTTAAGTGACTCAACATCTCATTATGGTTCAAATAAATCAGCTATATTTATATCACCATCACTATCAAAAGCTTTTGTTTCTTCCTATTCATCATTTATTACATGGCATGGTTTCACAATAGACTACTCTTTCATTTTGGCAACTTTGTACCTTTGTAGAGTTGTGTTTAGATTATGGGTTGTATTTTACTATGAAAAAGACTCAATGGGGGTACTTAGGTCCTCTACATGCCCATGATATAGAAATTATTTTATTTTAAGCAATGCATTATGTACCAAAGGATTCTTATCCTCAAAAACGTATATGAAATTGCTCTACACTTACATCCACTAATTTGTTTCCCTCCTACAATATTGATGTATATACCAATTTGATGTAAGGGGAGCTAGTGTATTTTTAAAAATATGAACCCAATATTTTGATTATATGCTTTCTATAGTCTATACTTTGACACATTTATGTATGTGTAATTCATGGCATTAAACCTCTTGAGAAATTAGCCAATTGCTTTTGACTATTTGTGGTAGTTGAAACCTTTTGATCATCAGTTCACAAGCATCATCCCAAGAAAGTTGATCATCCATATGAATTACCCACCATGTCACAGCAACCCCTTTAAACACATAATTCAAAGCACTCACCTTCTAACCAATTGTAGGCACATGGACTTATAATTGTAGAATAAATTGATTTATATCCTCCATTCAAAAGTATTGAGGTAATTATTGTTCATTTGAAAAGACCATTCTCATTAGTCATAGCTCATGATCTCCTCAAGCCCAATTTAGCAAATTTGTGTATGAATCATCACTTACAAATGAAGCTATTTCCCTTGGTAAAGTACTTTCTTTAGTGGGATCTATATAATCATGTGCATTGGTATCTATTTGATATAAAAACTCTATTTTAGAATGAGTAAGAGATTTCATAGACGTAGACTTATAATCTTCCATCACAAATTGAGGAATCAATGGCTGGGTGATCACTAGTTTAGGCTTCAACAAGTCAGAATTCTTGAGTTGCTCAGTAATTAAAGATTGTAACTAAGGTTTATAGTTTTCATAAATAAAAGTACATTCAACCTCTCATAGAGCCTTTGAATTCTCCACGGTATTCACTTTCATCCATCTATTTTCATAACAAATGTAAGGAAAATTAGGTTCTATTGGGATGTTGTATGGTTTTTACAACTTAAGAAATGGAATTACTATGATTTTATCCCCTTGATGAGATTCTAGTTGATTATGCATAGTGTTAATAGTCATTTGGCCATCATATACCCATCTCTTCCCAATCAATGCAAGGTAATGTGTCTCTATTATCTTCATATCAATGACCTAAAATTCACCTCCTAGACTTAGCTCTATGACTTTGATTTCAACATCTTGTAAATTACCAATAGGTTCAACTCTCCCATAATCTACAAGGCTGAGAGTTACTGGATTTTACCTGCCATATACACCTTGGTATCATGTTGACCGTGCTTCTAAAATCAAAAATAAAATTTTTTATCTCATAACCTATGATTTCAATATCCATCTTTGCATCCACATCCCAAGGATTTTTAGTTTTTACATACCATACCAGCTTCTCTATTTTCTTCTGGCCACATTATGCACATTCTAATAGATTATGTGATATATTCGTGGTATTCTAAGAGATTTCGTCCTTATGCAGTGTGCTTAATAGTTTGATTAAATTTGTTAAGGTAGTAAAAAATCTCTCTTGTATCATTATACACATAATTTATCCATACATATATGTGTTTATAGTTGCAGCATCTCATTTAGTGGTTTCTTGATGTTTTATGTTTTTCAAAACTTTTGCAGCCTCATACATCAATCCCTTCTCAATAGCTAGATCCAATTATTTATCATGCCTAACCTTCTAAATTCTTTAATCTTGTGGTATTTCAAAGGAGGTAATCCTTGCTCTACATGTTAATGTCTAATGATAGCTTTTAGAAATGCATCCTTACTAGGTTGAGAATTAACCATATTGACATTTTGCATAGCCTTTTCTTTTCTCTATTTTTCCAATAGTGGATAATCTTCTCTATCATCCCAATCTGACACTCTACAATATGTACAATAGGAATTATTGTGTGGATTCATTAAGAAATTTTATTTCACATGATTATACTCTCCACATAAATAACACTATAATGGAGTTCATTGGTAATTCTTTCCTTTTCTGCCTTGATAACCACTTCAAAATCCACCCCTATAGCCTCCTCTATATTTACCTTGATGTTGCAATGTATTCTAACTTTATTATTATTGAGTATTATCATAGCCCCCATATTGTTACTGAGAAACTTATTGAGTCTAACAGGATTTTAAGGTGTTTTATATTGATATTATAGTGATGGTGGAGTCCAACCCAGTGAATGAGGAGTACATCTAGCCAGACCTTGTAGTTGGCATTATGGTGAGTTTGGAATCCACTATGGACCTATTTGGTGTACCCAATAATATCGACCTCTAAACCTAGGATCACTTGTTGTATCATAGACACCTGTTGTATAGTGACTATGAAAATATTCTTTGTGATATCTACTTTTAAGTCCTGTAAAGCTCTATAAATTTTCTCATCATGGTTTGTAGATTTATAAAAATTATAATAAAAGTTATATGGACTCTTTACATATTGTTTTAATAGATGACACTATGATGTTACATGTCTTACTACTCTACATATCTCATAAAATTTTATTGACTTTGGGGAAATCATTATGATGATGCCCTTCCTTATCACATTCCATGCACCATAGTCCTAACTTGGGTTTATCTTCCTCATGATATTATTCCATTCTTTTCATGAAGGATTGTAAGGTGTTATTAATCTTAGATTTGGATGTTCAAGCTTCTCCATAGTCTTCAATTTGTTCCATCCTAATAGTAGCATCTCAGTAATCTACTTTAGTATCAATTAGGTTTGATCTATCACAAACTAGATTCTTATTTGCAGTCCTTCTATGAACCATGCAACCTTATAATTATCCTATAGATAAAACTCAACATTATTCATGACATATAAAAATCTATGATCATAGTCACATATTATCTCTCCTGGCCTCTATCATATTTATTTTAGATCTTGGATGGTCTGACTTGTGCATTTTTTAATTCTAAACTTTGTAATAAGCCATTCTTTCACATTTTGTAGAGAAGCTTGATTAATATCTCTATGATATATAAATTATAAAGCTCTTTCATTTAATGCCGCAATAAATTCTCACTTCATTACTACTTTGTCAGTAACACCTTTGACCTATCATTTCATTTGACAAGTGATCAAATATTATTCATGTTTTGCAAACCCTTCATATAGTGTTAGATTTATAAAATCTCCCAAATTAGCCATTTTTGGTTTACAAGTTAGTATTTTCAAAAAAAAAATTGTGTAACTATAGTAAATGATGGATACAATCTTTGTGTTACTATTTGTGGGCTTAAAAGATCTATCTATGAACTTCTTATATGATACAAACCTTGATTTCTTGAATTTTTGTTTCTTGTTGTTCACTCCCAATTAAACCTATGGATTTCAAAAAAAATTGAATCAATGTTGTCTTAATTTATGATCCCCATTTATGAACTTGTTCTAAATATGGTTCTTCCTAACTATTGTCTGCTTGACCCTCTTGTAGGAAACTACTTTTGATATAAGAAATATTAGGTTGGGGGTATGTGTACCTTTCTAGTGATGATCTTTATTTGCATTATATTCTCTCTTAAATCTTGAACCTATGATTTATCTATGAATTTATCCTATCTTTCCACTTAATAATTCATTTTCTTCTTTCTTTAATACCTTTCTTGTAGTTGTAAATTAAAATTAACTACTAGTTATTCTACTTCTACACTATTCTTGTGTTCATCTTCACATATCTCATCCTTTTCTCACTCTTCTTCCCTCTCTTCTCTTTGTTATCAATCATCCACATATTTCATCTCATCTCTTCTCATCCTTCACTTGTCATTCCTTTCTTCTCACTCATCACTCTTTCCTACTCACTTTTTTACTACTTTACTATTACTCTTACTTCTATTTATAGCTACCTATGTACCTTTTTGCTTATGCCATCTATTCTATTATTGTAGTTCTCATTCTGAATCTAGACTCTTATTCTCTTGGGTTTCAATTCTAGATTCACATCTAACCTCTATCTACTTATTTTATCATCATTCACTGTCTAGTCAGACACATCCCCATAACACCTGAAGTGACTACTCCATATTAGTTGGAGTAGGCACCATGTTCTTTTCCAAAACCAACATTTTCACAATAGTAGGTAGTTACTACAAAAAATTTCCTTGAATTCCTCAAATAAACAAATATTTTATAACTTCAAAATCTACATATCCTTGTACTACAAATTTAGTTACATATCTGTCAAGAGTAGTATCAAACCAATGGTCTATTGCTCATGTCCAATTAATTTCTAGCCTTTACAATTGGTCTACCTTCTCTTCAATCCTATTTATGATTTTTATCATCCTCAGTCATAAATACTAATACTTATATCATGATAACCAATTATTTAATAACGTGGGAAACTTGCACTAGAAGATTTCATATATTTCACCATGAATGTGTTCTTGAATAATCTTTTAAACCATAAAACTAGTCCTTTTTGACTCTTCCTCTATGAAATTTTATATTCTCTGGTCCATCCATCTTTCTATATCCCTCTATCATAGTAACCATCTTAACATAACTTCCTTCGAATAAGTTCCACACTCATTGCACTATTGTTAGGAGAGGTTCCTAATATAACATCATAACATGCTAAGGATAAGGATAGTTATGCAATAAACTCATAATTGTAGGCCAAATTACCAAATAATTTTAAGGAAAGAACAAATGGAATATTTAAGGTAATTGTTTATGTTGCAATATCATGCTAATTAGGGGAAAAAATAATTTAAATTACCTTTAAGGCATTCAATATAATTCAAGAAGAAAATAAAAACAATTATACATAATGAATCATATGCAAAGAACAAATATAGAAACCATATAGGTAACCATAACTAGTAAATCTATATCGATCTCTTTTGAATATAGGACCCTTTCTTCTTACAAATAATAACATATATAGAATCTTACATATCTATGACTTTATAGCTTCTATCTGAGCTTGGCACCAAAAGGAGTCTCTTTATCTTCCAACCTATTACAACTTATTAAAGAAAATACTGAATAAACTAGCTTGAAACAATGTGAGTGCATTTCGCACAAATTTCAAACAATTACACTTCATAGTTTTATAGTCCTTGTTCTTCTACTAACAGGTATTATTCATAAGTTACTCAATTAGTAGAGAACACCATACATACACTAAGAAGAGTGAAGTATACCACCTACAAAAATGCTCATAAAGAAAGGTGTTACCCATAAAGCATACACTCCACTCTTTCATGGCTACCAATAAAGCATTCCATATATAGTCCTTTAATAATTACAATTAGGCCTTTAAACCACCAAACACTCATCAGACCCTTCTCATAATCTATCCTTAGGGCCAATATTATCTAGGATGAGGTTGGTAGTATTTGCCATTTAAATGAATGTATATGAATTAAAGAATCAAACTAAGACAAACATAGTTCAAGTTCAATATTGAGAGATACATTATGATCAATGGTATACAGTACATTATGATACAATATATTTTTAAGTACAAAGTTTAATACTTATGAACCAATATGCTCTTTAGCTATAATTACAATATAATACAACATAGTTAAACATTCCTTAATTTATTTCAATATGATGACACAATAAGATTAGTTCTATAGTTCCCTCATAGTAATCAAATCAACTCAACTGAAGCCCAACCCCTATATGTGTTTATATTTCTAATCCACACATGAAGCACCATATTTATTAATTGATCTTTAGCATAGTAACAAAGACCGAAAGGAAAATTAAATTCATTGAACTTAATGTATAAAATATCAACTAACCATTGCATTTATTTATAAACTCTTTACTGTATACATCTAAAATTTCTCACTTCATTTATCATCACTAATATGACTATTAGTCAACACTAATTTTGCTTATCTCATTTGTCCCTTCTGATTTCGACCTAATATCACCCCTTCTAGTCATTTTTCTAACATCCCCATTCATTATTATTCATCCACTAACCTTATATTATCCCCACCAACCTATTAATTATTCTAATCATGTTTTATCCACTAACTATTCACACTTGTCTATTATATTAAAATTTTAAATTTCAATCCCACCTACCGTAGCCTATTCCTAGGATTTTCTACATCCCTAGTCCCTAATCACTTATCTAATCACCTATCTAACCACCTACTGATCCTTATTATCCCCCCTAACAGATTATAAAATTATCCAATTCTAGAATCATCTCTATCTTATCCCTTCCTCTCTAGAAGCCTTTATTCTAGAGGCTTCTAAGGAATTTTTAATTCCTTGGATAATCCTCCACCATTGATCATCTTCATCTCAACTTTGAATATTAGCTATTGATATTCCCACCATGGCCTATTTAAATCTGCCTCCTCTCCATTGAAAAACTAAACAACATTATCATAAACTCTCTAAGTCTTCATATTATCATTGAGTCCATAAATCCATGTCATCTTAATCAAGCAAGCATCATGCTAAAAATCTGAGTCTTTAGTAAGCAATCCACAATCCATAGTCAATTAATATTTTTATTTTTTTGATATTGATCTAGAAAACATAGATTTTAGGATCTAATGGAAGTATGAATGTTTCATTTATCATTGCATTTTATTCTTAAATGGCTCTATATTTGAATGGTATATTGAAGTTTTGAGTTATTTTGATATAGTTTGCATAATCAAACTTTAATTACTCAAAATTTCCATCTTACATTTGCCAACCACAGTGGAAGCCTCCTTTTGATATTGACCTATTGGAGTTGTAAGTGTTTTGAGGATAAACTTTCAAGTCTAAAGGAAGGAAGATTGGTAGCTCAAAATTTCAAATTTGCAATGCACAAACATTTTTGGATATTGTAAAGGGAATTTTATTTTTTTTTGATATGTTGGGACATCATCATGCTACTTAAGACCTCAGTCAATTTTAATTAACATTTGTAACTAAAACATAAAAATAACTTGAAATTTTTAATCCATCTATAAAAATGTTTTTGACATGTGATTGGTTTTTTATTCTACTAAATACTTTTAATTATGTCTTTTGAAGGGCATACAGGGATGTTACTAGCTCCAAAATAAAAGTAACAATTACATTTGTAATATGTTAGTTTGATAAAATTATAGTTGGTATTTAGCTTATGTTTGGTTAGTTGGAAATTTATTTTGTTCTGTATATCCTTGATTTTGTGTAAGGTTTGCATAAGATTGTTATTGGTGTCCTTCCAATCCATGATGTCTAAAAAACATCTGCTTTCAATTTTATTACATAATTAATTTTAAAATATAACCAGATATGAAAGAGATATATAATAGTAAAGTCTAAGGGGTGTAGAAAGTGAAGTAACACTTAAGAACACTTCATTTTCATGATTTATCCTTCGATTCAAACTTAGGATGTTTTGTCAATTGCAATGATGCACATTTTCTAAGATTTTGATAGTTAAATCTTGAAATACATTTATGATAAGATCTATGACACCTAGTTTCATTTTTATTATTTTATTTTCATCTTGAATCTGTGATCTAGTTCTCATTTCATCCATAACATAAATTTTCCCCAAATCTCTCCTAATTTAAATCAGCTTCAAAAAATAACAATTAATAGATCTATTTCACTTTTTTTTTAAATGGCATGAATTTGTGTGATTTGAACCTGAGATGTAGAGTTTCTTAAAATATGTAAAACCTAGTTAGGAAATAAATATAAATTTGGAAAGTTAAACCTATGAAAAAGATTTATTGCATGTGATCTTCACAACAACTGGTGAAAATTTTGAGGCATTTAGGGTTTTCTTCTTCCTCCTCCATAAAATTCTAAGTAATAACACCATCATTATGCTTCTTGAGCCTTTATTTCTTCTTCACAAGATCTTATTTTGGCATAACCTATAGATACAGCAAATTCTAAATCAGTCAGATGATCCTCTATAAGCTATAATTATGTATTACCTAACAAAAGGCATCTAGATTAGTCTAATACATTGTGTCTACATTTTTTATCATAGAAATTAAACCAAAAAAAATACTATTGGGTTTCAATCCATGAATCCATTGGATTTGCTATACCAAAATGGTCCACATGTCTTCGAGACATTTTATTAAATAGTTTGCATTGCCTATATGTGCTTTCAAATTCTATGCATTTTTTGGAAAAAAAATATTGTAAGTGTAGGTCACAATACGTTGTCAAGGGTAAGTTGATCAGGTTTGACACCTATGTGTTGCAAATACCATAATCCTTTGAGGTGTTTTTGTGAGTTCTTATATCCTACTTGGGCATTTACTTGATTTCACAGTAAAAATCTACTTCGATTGGACACTTGTTATTTGTATATTAGTGCATATTAAGTAACAGGTCTACATTCAATAAATAGTGTCTTATCATGATTAAGAAAGTAACACTTTGATAATACCAAAAAAATAATAGGTCTGAGAAAGGTTTTATTTTAAAGACTAATTTCTTTTTATAAAAAGATTAAAACTACACTTTTGAGACCATATAAATAATCAAGAATATATTTACCAAGGCATTATAATTCATTAATAAAAGTTTGTTTTAAATAAATATTTTTAATATGTAAATAAATACACATTACTCATTTATTGTCTATGTTTGGCTAGAAGAGATCCTCATGACCTAAGGTAATGATGTCAATGTGTTTCTAATTTTTGGTAAATATAAGATTTAATCTTTTTTTTGTCTAATGGATTGGTATATATTACACAATTATCAAAAGATTGAAACTTTGTAACTATTAATAGTTTTTGTAGGTTACCCAACAGAGGCTACTCTAATAATGTCATTTTAATTATAGGATCACTTGTTGAAGGCCAAATCAAACTATTAAAAATTTTCCTTGTAAGTTGCCTCTTAAATATCAAGAGTCAAAACTACTAACATTATTTTTATAAAATCATCCACCAGAATTACCAAGCTAAAACAATCTATTTTCCTTAAAAAATTTTCTTTTTGAGTGTGTTCCTTGAAGACCATTTTTGGTGAATTTTGAGTCATTTTGAGAATCTAGCGAGTCCCAAATTGCATTTGATGTCATGGGCATTACCCCTCGACCCTACCCTATACCATAAAAGGGAGAGCACCTAAGGCACTTCCCTTAGACCCTACAAGGAGCGCTACCCCTTAACCTTAACCTTGAAAGGAGTATTACTCCTTAACCCCATTGCTACCACCCCCAGAGCCCTGCTTCATAGCCCCTCATCCAAATAAGTTATAGAGTAAAATTGTAATTTTTTTAGAGTTTTATTTAAAACTTTTTGGACTAACATTTTGGGTGAATCTAGTGGTAATTTTGGCTTGCTAACATTTTCCCTTGCATGTCATATTTTTATCTAACATCTTGTCTTGTAGGTTACCCCTCAAGATTGCCAATTGAAACTAATAATTGCTTGCTTTGCAAGACACATATCAAACATTTTGACATTTTGAAAAATATATTTTATGTATTTTATTTATATCACAATTAATTGTTTAATAAATCTTTTTACTTGTTTGAGTGTAACCCAAGTGCTAAAGTGGTGTATGTTCTCCTCCCTACATCCTAGTGGTGAGTTTTGGAGGATAAAAAACCACTAATAAACCCTCCCATTTTTTTAGGGGAAAAATGATGTGGAATTTATTGATGCTAAAAATTATTGCATCAATGAATCAACCCTTTCGCCTATCATAAAGGTCAAATTGGAATCATACTAACCTAATCGTGGGAATTCTATAACTGAAAAATTAGTGCAAGGTATGTAATGGGTTTTTTAAAAGTCAAGTTGCATTGACTTACACACTTGATCGAGTTTTAGAAAAATAATATCTTTCTTAAAAGGGATTGTTTAGCTCGAATGAGTAATAGATGGATGAAGTGTTTTCATAAGAAGATTGGTCTCAAATAATTGTTTTATAAATAAATTTATATTCAAATATCTCTGAATCATAACTCATAAATATTAAAGATTCATTTGCATTTGATAATACTAGAGAAACCGATTGTTGCTAATAAGTTGTCCAATGTAACAGATTATATTACAACAATCAAAAATACACTTTACCAAATTATGAATCAATTTAAAAGAGAAACTATAATATATTCTATCTGATAGAGAAAATCTATTAATTAGATGATCTCTTAAAGAATAGAAATCTGATTATATAAATAGATCTAAGATAAATGATAGGCAACGAAGTGAATCAAAATAGGCATGTATATGCATACTTTTAATTTGAAAATGATATTTTAGTTTTTAATGTCATGAATGCTTCTCCAAATGAAAGCAACTTGCTACCAGTAAAGAGAGATAAAGAAAACACAAGAAAATAAAAAAAGAAAACAAACAAAGAAGAAAGACTAATTAAAGAAAAATCACTAATTGAACAGCAAAAAATAAATAAATAAACATTACACTAAAAGATATAATACATAAAGGAGGTGTTAGACCAAATCAGATAATAAAAGATGATTGAGAAACCTCAAACAAGGAATGATTTCATTAATAAAGAAAATACACAAATTACAAGTTTTTAAAAGAGACAATTGTAGTATAATAATCATCGAACTTTTGTCATGCTAGGCATGATGTGTTCATTAGTATTTAGGTGATAGCAAGATTCTAGCATATATGAATGCAAATTTGCATTCAAAAAAACATTAAATTTCCCAAATATTAACTAAGTAGTTAGAAAATAATTGAAAGTAAACATGGATATACCTAGAATAAATGAGATAGAGCTATGTCATCAGATTGAGTGAGTATCAATATTCTATAAATAATAATCATCTCAAAGACTTTTTATGGGGAAAAAATGTAAATGAAAGTGAGATTTCTCACATTTACTTGTATGAGTTCCTCCCCTTTTTCATAATGAGGTTGCTTGCCTTTATAAACTTTGCCAAGTAGTTGGTTCAACAAGTAACTTTATGTTTAAAGTTTAGAGAATGAACTTTATAATTTAAAGTTAAATCAACTTTATAAAATTAAGTTTTAAGTTTTAACAAAACTTTAAGTTCATAATGAACTTAATGATAAATATTTAATTTTTAAAAGGTCAGACAACACTCGAGTGGGGGTTCAAAATAAAATCACTCTAATAAACTAGTCTTAGAATACCAATTCATAAAGTTATGATTAAAATAAATACAACTAGACCATATAAGATTCCATTAATCAAAAAAATTGAAATTATTCAATTGAAAACAAAACATACACCAGGTTGTATATCATGCCTCATCAAAACTGAGAAAATCCAATAGTAATTTCATCTACAAGTCTAAATATCAAATTCTATCAAAATAATATCCATGTATGCCCAGCTCCACTATTATTCATTTGATTCAAATTTTTGCCAATCAACATTAAGTAACCAGATTCACCAAAGATAAATTTTATCTCAAAAATTAGGAATTATGTCATAAAAATATGAAAACCCCATGCTTATATAAACATTTTGGGTCAAATACCAACATTTATTTTGAAACCATCAGTGAGAAAAATACGTTCCAGCATAGCATCACAAAATTTTGCCTAGAAATCAATTTCTCAAATACCCAGTTTTGAAATTTTTATCAAACCCCAAATATTTTGTTGTCTCAAAAGCTCCAGCATTATTTTTTATGTCAAAAAACTAGAAATTTTGACAAAAATTTTATGAAACCCCAAGAATATTAATACAATAATTCTAAGCAAAATACTCACCAATAGGTAAGAAATTTGGTCTAGCATGCAAAATTTTAATGACTTCAAGGCATATTAAACCATGGCATAAAAAAACACTACTAAGTGAAATCTCTCAAATACCCAAATTTTAGCAAGCTCAACAAAATGCACTGTCACAATTTTAGCATTACTATCAAATGTCTCAAAATGGTCTTCAAAGATGTGAAAATAATACAAATGAACTAAGTCTAACAAAACCCTAGCTACATCATATCCATAAACTAATAATAATATGGAGAAATAAACACTTTTACCAAATCTAACTTATTTCCTAATTACATGATAGAAATATAAAAACACAAAAAAATTAAACCATTTTAGTGAGTTTTCTGTTAAGAAAACTCACATGTCAGTAGAGAATGAGCTCCAATGGACCCAAAAAAATCCAAAACCATAAATTTGTCTATTATGCAATGCTACAAGTGTGGCCCAAACAAATTTATCAAAATTTTAAAGAAAATCACTTTTCCCAGTGTCACTATCATCTACATTCCAAAGACTAAACCCTAAAGGAAAATCTCTTCTCTTATTTTAATTTTGAAGGAGAAAGAGTACCAAAATTAATGCAAGTTGTGTTAAATATTGTACTCATGCTATCTCCCAATAGCTTGGCCAAATTAATAGAGTTCTAAATTTATCCAAAACATAATCCAAGGCTTGTTTAATTAATTATTTAACCTTTTATAGGTATTAAATGAAGGATAACCATGAAACTCACCAATTTTAATAGTGCATTAATACTCATTAATTACTACTATCTCATTAAAATGTGTTTACATTCTTTATGCTATTTCTTAGTGTAACATGCCAGATGGTATCTTCACTGAGCTATCAACATGAAGAGGAGGGAAACTTTACTTTTATTCCATGTCTTTATTTTCATTTACATTTGATATCCATGTCCCATGGGAATGGGTTGGCATTAGGATATCCAAAATTGATGTTTTATACTTTGCAATCAAGACCCATTGTTATTTACAACACATTTGTGAAGCTAACCGTATAGAATATGCTTATATTTTGAAACTTATAATATGAACTTGATGCCTTGACATAATTTTTTGCTTACAAAGCATGCCACGTCCATGCCCAACTATAACTTATGCCTTGACATTTTTTAAATACAAGCACTTGATGCCCACATCCCATGAGAATGGGTTGGCACTAGGATTTTAGAATTAATTTAATTAATGTTTTTGCCTTGGTAATCAAAAGACCTATTACCTTATAATAATTCAATGCACTTAAGGAGCTTTCACATATAGTCCATGCTTTATCTTGAGATTTACATTATAAATTAAACCTATAAACTTGATTATTAATCAAATAACATCATACATTTTGGAAGTTTATCCATATAAGTTATATTTGATTTTGAAACTTATATTATAAACTTATGTTGATGTTTTCCATTATTTAGTTGAGGCATTATCTCATTGGCAAATAAAACTAGATCCATATATTATATAAAATTAAGTTATTATAATCATGCTATATCAATTGAAAAATGGTACCACTACCTTGTGTAAAGAAATTTAAGATAAATGATCGATTCCAAAAACCGAAGAGAATATGATGTTTGCCAAGATTATGACAAAAAATCGAACAACAAGCTACTAACCTGATTTGCCCTGTTATTGAATATGCCAAATTGAGACAACTATGAAAATGGTCTTGTTCTTGAAGTGGATATCTAGAATCCCCTAAAACAACTTATTATAGAATAAAAAATTAATGAAAATATAGACACTTCAATAGCCATATTTAATCTAATAACACAAAATGAAAATATATAATAAGACTAAAATACATGAGACATTAGCCCCCACCAAGGGTTTCAGTAAGATGGCATAATTTTTGAGGTTTAAAAAATTTTAAAATAGGGTACAAAAATTTTAGTTAATAGAATTAACACCCACGCACTTGACATAGTCTTAGGGGGATAGTGATTGTGGATTTCACCACCATACACTAATCCACACTTTGTGTTCTAGTGAAATACAAATATTAGGGACAGTTGTCATCTGGCTAAGTATTTGACCCCATATAAGTCTTGTATGAAGGGGAAGAGTTAATTATTTGAACCAAGCATTAGACATCACCCTACATAGACATGGGCCCCAATTTTTCTAGCATATATCAAGGATTCCCCTAGACATCTTGTATAGCCTAGCTTAGGACCTTTCGATCATAATAGGTGACTCATTTCCAGAGTTAGTATTAGTTCCCAAGTGATTGTCATGTGTAGATATGATTAAGAGGGTTTGGGATATTCCATATTAAGTCACCAACCTATAGCCTCACCCACAAAGTTTTTAGATGGTGTAGTTTTCGAGTTACATAGCCAAATTAGTTTACTAGTGATAGGTTTATGGTTTTATTGATTTGGTAAGTGTTGTGCTAGACTAGTTTTTTTTTTTTGAGTTGAGTCAACCTTTTACCAGAGCTTATACACACCTATCTAGGTCTCTTTCATCATCATATTGTATATATTTTCCTATTTATCATGTCATCATCTTGTTCATATCCTTTTAAACTTATTTCATCTTGAATCTTGACCTATCTCTCACCACCCCTCTCATTTTAGTCACATCCTAGTCTAGTCTCATCCATCTATTAAACCTATCCAAATCATCAACCATCTTATAAACCTATCCAAATCATAGTCCACCTCATCATCTCCCTTGTCTATACTAGTCATCCTATTGAGTCTGTGGTCATATGTTACTCCTCATCCACATTGGCAAACAACTCTTTCTACGTTAGGGTCCTTACTATTAGCTTGAATTTGTTCAATCAAGTTTGAATCCAATCTTATCATCCTCTTATCCTAACTAAATCTAATCATCCCATCTTAGTTTATTTGATCATATTAGTCTTTATCTAGTCTTAATCTATTCAATCCCTGATCAAAATCAGTCTCTTGAGTTAGTTTAGCCAAACATATTTGGTCAATACTTTGATTTAGCAATGCCTCATCACCAATAGGGATGTGTTCCTTTCTTGCCTATTTTAATCAATCACTCCACATAATATATACTTTAACCCCATCCACCCAACATTACCTCTAGTCCATATCTAATCTCATCCATGAATTCTTAGTACCACTGAGTCCCATTCAAATCTTCCATCCACCAGTCATAGCTAGTCATCAACCCCTTCTTCTATTAGCAAAGGGAATCAAATCCTTGCCACCTCATCTACAAATATTCCACCCACCTAGTCACAAAAATAATCATATGATATGAATTCCAAAGCATCCACATCAAAATCATGAAGTGAAGAGAGGCCCTACATTCCTCTTCATATATCTTTAGAAGCCATATTTTGAAAAATTATTTCCACTGACATCATGGTCTATCCATCCATACGACATCTTAATCTTTCCAAACCTAAACCCTCTTGGTATAAAGTTAACTAATACTATGTATATCATCAAACTTGGGGCATACCATTAATCAATGTCATAATTTTTAAAACTATGTCCAAGTCCTCATTGACTGTGGTGACATCAAAATTGAGAATGAATTATATGAACCTACATATATGGGTGAATAAGAAGAGGAATGCCAATATTCCATTTGAGATCATGATCAAGCCCTTCCCTTTTCAAGCCAAGGTCAAGACACCACATCCATATTCTAGGGCCCCCATCTTTAACAAACCCTCCATTGAAGATGAGTCTATTTCTAATAAACATATCCCTTTCTTATCTCATGATTCCTTCTATGGGCCTATCTTTGTTGAATCCATTATATCATCTCAAAAAAACCCATGTTAAGAGGTCACTTACAAATAAAGAGTCCTCTATTAGTAGCATTGACTCATTGACATCACTTACACCCTCATCAGAGTCAACATTAGATTTGATTCAAATGTTATCTACATCAAGATCATGTTCAACACTAGTGTTTGAATCAGATTCATCATCAAAAAAATCATCCCTCATAGATATGCTAGCTCATGATGACACTTGCTCATTTGAGGATAACTCTAAATCAGATGTAAACTGATCCCAAAGAATATATTTTGATCCTAATCAAGATAATGAAGTCAAAATAGAGTTTATACAAGATTTATCTCTCAAAGATTGTCAGAGTGAATCTGATCCTACCTCACATGTGTGACTTATAGATAGTCTTAGTGATCCCTTTATTGATCTTGAGGAGATTTTCTCTAATGTTAAAATTGGGTCTCCTAAGAACTTCTATGAGGACCATGCTACCCCACCACCACTCATTGACCTCATCATACCATCTTCCCCACCTTCATCCACCATAGACCCCTTTCTTCCTATCAATGATCATTTGATCACCTCCCTCTATAGGGATAAATAGGAACATATATTATTAGACTCTTCCCTGAGTAATATAATATGTGCCACAAATACAAAGGTCTAAGACCATATTCAAAATTTTATACATGATGATTAAATACCCTTTGATCTTACAAGTCATAATCAAGAAAATTCAAATCATCAGCCTAATAAAAAAATGTCTTCCCCTCGTGAAACCCTCTTTGAGGCACTAGGGGACCATCAAAGTCAAAATGATCATCATCTATTAAGTCAAAGATCAATCTCCTCTAGTGAAGCCCAAAGTCAAGCACCAGGAGATAGTTAAAATATAATCAAGTCTAAAAATCAAAATAATGTCAAAATCATAATTATTATGGTTGATAATCCCTCAAATAATTGGGTAAAAGAAGAATCATGCATTATAAAAGTCTTGGATCTCTTATAATATTTTGTCAACTGGCACTAATCAATGTGGAACATCCAACATATCTAATAATGTGTGTGAATTCTAGTCCCACTTCCGAATCACCCATCATACCTCCCTATCAAGATCTTATCATCCATTAAAGTCCTATACATCACCACCAAATCCAAATCCTAAATCCATCCATTCCCCACCTTATAAACTCAGGCAACATTGTTTGTCATAAGGGTGATGAAGACACCCAATCTAGATTCTTGGAGGGATCTCAAACAAGATTCAATAAAATACATAAAGACATCATTAAATATAGCATTAACAACATGATCCAAGCATCACATCTCTCTAGAATGGGTTTTGGTTGAAAGATCAAGAAAGTATCTCTATCTTGCATCTCACCCATCTCTAATAAATCAAGATGTCAAAAGTTTTTACAAAAATCATTCATCCAATGGTGAGAACTTATCTTCTATCACTTTGGGTAAGTACCATGATGAAAACCAATTTTCAACATCATGGTAAATTAATCCATTATCCACATTACACCTCCACACTTAGGGGTAAAATACAGTCATATCCCATATTCCTTGCCAACCCCATCTAAGTCATGATCCAAACATCTTTGTCTATCATGTTTATCTATCCCTTATCCCTATATGGTCTATCATTCCTTCCCATAGTGACATTCATAAGGACATGGAAGGTATCTTGAGAAATGTTTTGGAATCATCTTGGCATATCCTCTAATGGACACTCAAGTAATTAAATATTTGATTCTTTCATGATGTGGTCATTGGTGATCCCTAGTCCATTCTCCTTTGGTCCTCACCCCCATTTTAGCATCACCCTCATCCATTTATCATCCCATACATTATTCCATCTATCCTTATCCTATTTTTTAGGCTTTGCATTACCTTTTCTAGTAATCCCCTTTGTATAGTGTACATACATATTCCAAAAAAGACCTAAAAATTCAAATATTCTAATAAAAACCCTAAAATTTATAAAATCCACAAAATCCCAAAACATCTAAGTTGTCTTATTTATTATTGTCTTGACTTATGTATTGAGTATTTTGGTCGTCTAATCATATTTCCTAAGTTATCCATGTCATCTTATCATATCTTATGTCTTAGTTGTCTTATCATCTTGTCATTTTTTCATCTTGTCTTGTCTTATATCCTAATCATAACATCCAAGTCTTTAGTCTTCTCAAATATATACCCCTATCCAAATCCATAACCTTAATCCACCTTCATATCAAATCATCATAACTGACTTAGTTCAACTCATCACTTGATCAATCATCTCATCAAGACAATAGACTAGACACTAATCACAACACATCTTTATGTATATATTTTCATATGTTATGTGTTGTTTGGTTTGGTTACATGTCTTTTATCATGTATATATATGATTGTCTTATGTTTAATTTGTTTATGTTTTCTTTTTAGTATTACATCATGTCTCTTTTTGTCTATTTTTTAATGAATTAGGATTTTATTATGACACCAAAAGTCATAATGATTCTTTAGGTACTCTCGATGGTGCAAAGTTTACTATTTTCCCCTTTTAAGCACTTTGGCACAATGTCTTCTTGGTCATCCTCATATCATGGAGCATATTTCCTAGTTATATATTGACATTGGATTGCTTAGACTATGATGAGCCTTATTACAATAATTATGGCTTGATAATAGACTACACTCATCATTTATCCTATCCCCTATCACCTGATTAATTTTCTAATCATATTAATCCCATCATTAAGATGATCATCCCAATCCACTCATCTAATATTCAATCATTCTTAAAAATTCCTTTATCATTACATCTATATCCTCTAACCAATCATCCATCATCTCTCTAGTCATCAACATCTAACATCTTATCTCCCATCATTCTTCTTAGTCCTTTATCTTCATCTAAGTCACATCATCTATCTAACAACTAACATGTCTAATAGACATTGTCATCCTCCCTCTCTAGTATATCTTATCATCTATCCTCTAATCTGAATTACATTAGCCTAAGGCATTTTTAGACTATGTAGGTATCACTTAGTCACATGGTGTACCTGAGGTTAGCTCCACCACTTTCTCTTCTTTCCCCACCATTTGTCATCACATCTCACTTGTCCCTCATCATCCCCACATATTGAATTAATCAAATCCTTGAGTTATAATATCAACCATTAATCAATTAGTCTATTAATCAATCACCATCCCTACAATCAAATCTCTAATATTTTTGTCAATCACCTGCACTTATTTATTGGGCCTGATAAATCACAACATCCATCTTTTCTGCCATTAGGAATCTATTTTTAACATTGATAGATTTTTCATTTGATTGGGGCATAACTAGGACCACAATTTTATCTCTTGCTCCCTTAAATGTGTCCTTTCTAGGGACATCATCACCATTAATCACATTATGGCTCATTTATTTGATATAATACAATCTAAATATTCCCCTTCATCTTTTGGTCACTCATTTATATCCTTTATTTTTGCTCCTATCCTTCATCACATCGCTTGACTTTAGATTTTGAGCTACACTCATCATTCATCTTATCAAATCAATCTTATATTGTTATGTATCTTTCCCCGGCATGTATTCTTGCCTAGGATACATCAAAAGCTTGTGGTATTTTATCTTATCATCATCATGTTATGGTTTATTCCCCCTTGGGATGTGTCAACAACCATGACACAATCATTTCCATTCCCTGTACATATGTCTTTATCAGGGGAATCATCACTTCATATCTCATTGCTCATGTCAAGTTCATCTTCTTCATCATCTATCTCATATTTAGCATCCCATCCCCTTGTCAATTTTTTGCATCCCATCCCTCATTTCCTCTTTGGAGTGGCCATCCACCTCATTCTTAATTTGCATATCCCCTCAAGGGGGCATCATATGTCCATTAACATCATCTACTGAAATTCATTTGCATCATGTCTTTCTTCTTTGAAAGACCATTACTCCTTCCACTTTGTCCACTTGCAATGCCCTTTCAAATAGGGGCAAATTGTATACATCTAAATTTGTTCACTTCATTTATCATCATTATTATGACTATTAGTCAACACTAATTTTGCTTATCCCATTTATCTCTTATAATTACATCATAATATCACTCCTTATAGTCATTTATCTAATACCCCCATTCATTATTCTTCATCCAATAATATTATATTATTACCACCAACCTATTAATTCTCCTAATCATGTATTATCCACTTGTATATTATATTTAACTTTTAAATTATAATCCTTCTTCTCCCCCCTAATGTATTCTAGAATTCTTCATTTATATAATCCTCTCTATCTTATCCCTTCCTCTCTAGAAGCCTTTATTCTACAGGCTTCTAAGGAATTTTTAATTTCTTGGATAATCCTCCTCCATTTATCCTCTTCATCCCAAATTTGAATATTGTCCATTGATCTTCCCTCCATGGAATATTTAAATCTACCTCATCTCCATTGCCAAACTAATCAACATTCTCATAAGCTCTCTAAGTATTCATATTATCATTGAGTCCTTGAATTCATGTCATCTTAATCAAGTAAGCATCATGCTAAAAATATGAGTCTTTAGTAAGCAATCCATAATCCATCATCAATTAATCTTTTTTAATGTTTTTATCTTGCTCTAAAGCACTTAGATTTTAAGATATAATGTATGTATGAATGTTTCATTTTTCATGTCATTTATTCCTAAATGGATCTATATTTTAATGGTAGATTGATATTTTGAGTGATTTTGATATAGTTTGCACAATCAAAATCCAATTTCTCAAAACTCTATCTTACATTTACTACTATCATATAACTACATGTGTAAAAATAATTTAATTTACAAGAGAAAACTTAATTATAACCAAACATCACAATAAGAAACACCCTTTTTTATAAGATATTTCTAAACTATCTAATAGTGCTATACAGGTTAGAATAGAATCAAGTTACTATAATAAATTAAAATAAATTACCATGTTACCTTGTTTTCATATTGAAAGATACATCTAAAGGAAAATTATCTTGAAGGTGTGCTACAATAAAACTCATAATATACAATGATTATACAACTTCCTTACTTAAGACCCATCAACACAGCTTCTCTATTAATTAATTCTAACCCAGATGGTAGCCAAATCCTCAAAGATATATACAAGGTTAAGAGAATAAAATATAGATATGCAATAAGGTATAATATTATTATCCCTAATATCATTGTATAATCTTTCAAGAGTCCAACATAATCATAATTACAACTGAATGCCATACATGCTATGGACATGCTAAATTTGAAATGTTAACACAATACCAAGCCAATATTCTTTTACATAGTCATGAAGTTACTGAATACATCATGGAAGCTAGATAAAAATGTATTTTCTCAATGCATGATACAATCATGTTACTCTTTGCTCAATCAAAACATGAAGGAAATTACCACTCAAAGTTAATATTTATTAACATAATCAAGAATGAAATCAAACCCAAATATAAATTGAATGTAACCATTATCTTCCCAATGTAGATGAATTCATAATAGTCAAGATAAAACTTCATATTTATTCATATAAATAAGGTACTAAATCTTCCAACTCATAATTACAATAGTAATTCATCTATAACAAGGACACTTTAATAAAAACTAGCTCTTCATAATTACATTATACTAGATAAGAACATAATACAACCACTTAATATTACTAGATCTTTGTTATACATAAACATATATTATATTATAAATAACATTCAATATTCCTAATAAAATTATAATACAATCTCAAGAAAGATTTATAAGTATCCCCAGTGCCTCAACAATCATTGGCACTACTACATTTTCTGCATGAAATCATTTAATAACAACTCAGAATAAATCACACAGGTACTCAAGCACTCTTGATAAAATTACATATGCATGAACACACACATAAAATGTGAAAGTTTAGTCCATCCATCTTGTGGTAGCCCTACCCCTCCCCTGCCCCCCTTAATCATCAGTTTGGGGTTGTAATATTCCATTGAATGGAAGTCTATTTTATAAAAGTAAATGAGAGAAAGTGTTTAAGAGATAGATCTTAAGTCCTCTAGGGTTAAGGTTTACACACATGGTTAACTTAACATACAATAATAAATTGAGTGGCAAATATTCAAAACAAGTAGAGATACATAAAACATAAAGCCATATCAACACATGAAGCCTTTGTGGTTATGTTCTTACTATTATATTCATCTATACACCATCTAATCGGTGAGATTATAACTAAGTGAATACGCATAAGGATTAAATCATAACACCACTTCCATAAATAATCATACTTAAATCCAAGTGCAAATTTAGCTACAACATTAATGTAACACTAATAAAATAAATGGGAGAGTGTCAAGGAGGGTGAAAAAAGAGCATGTGAGGGTTATCATTCTACAAAAATCCATAAGAGATCCCTCCACAAGACCCACACATTTATCTAGGGTTTCCTAGTACAATAAATAGTAGAAGTTAATGCACAAGCAAATCCAAATAAAAAAATAGAGTATAGTTACTTAAAAAATTCCATTTATACAGTGTTCTTCCTCTTTGCCTTTTTATTCTCTTCTTTCAATTTCTTTTCCAACACACCACCACTATGTTCCTTATTTTTTTGTATTTGGGAACATTCCCACTACCATACATCCTTTCACTAAATTCCAAGACCACCAAAGAAACATCAATGCCTATATAGTATGGATACATAAAAGAGATTCCACACCCACAATGTCAATGGCCAAAATGTAAGCTGGGTGAGAAAAAAACCCTAATTTTTCTCCATACTCATTTTATAATTCCTATCTGCCCTGTGTTTTAAGGTCAACCAATAAAAATTAAATGATAACCAATTAACCACTTTTTACATATAACCTTAATAATCAAAAAATTATTATTGTATCAAAACTAAAGTCAAATGCCATGATATGTTTATGACCCCATCATGGGTCAAATTACCCTCTTTCAAAAACTCATTAACACTATGAAACAAATCACCTAAGTATATATTTACATTATAGACATAAACATTATGACAACATTTTAAAGTAATTGAAAGCTCATGAACCTTGGAAATAGTTGAAATCTTATGTTACTCAATCTATCAACTTAGCTGGCTTGCCTTTAGTATAAATTATCCATAAAAGTATAGTGATCACAATTGGCTTATAAGCCAATGATGATCATTGAAAAAGTAATAATAATAATTACACAAAAAAAATTATCAACACAACATAAGACATCATAGTTGGAAATGGTGGATACTCAATTTGATATCTCTCTTTACTTTATGTTCATTTACCTCTATGATATTTTCACAATAGTTCAATGAAATCTTCCAGCCCCAAACCTATCTTAGTCACTCAATGGTTACCTGAAATCACAAAATGACATCAATAATATTAGATCCATAGGATAATCATCAAAATCAACTATTTAATGTAATATAACCAACTAAAGTATAAATTTAAATACTAAAATATAAATTTCATAAATTAAATATAGATCTAGGCATATGACAAATCCTCAAAACAAAAAAGTGTCTTATTACAATAGTATAATAGACACATTAATAGAGGCCTCCCCAATTGGGATATGATAATATCAATTGTTGATACTGATCAAATCTAGAGAAATCCACATTTATATAATTAGATTGATTTAAAAGCTTAGATAAGTATGTGTAAGATATTTAGCAGGTTTAAAATAGATAGTGAGGTTCTTGTAGGTATATAACAGTAGAAGTGAAAGGTTGAATTTTAATATAGCATGAAAATTTTATAGAATGGTAGATTAGGAACTTGTTTATGCACTCAAGTTTTGCATGGAAAATGTGTGTAAAGCTCATCATTATCAAGTATCAAATATTATAACTAAGTATCTAAACATACACACATGCATTTCACTAGGTATATGAGTGTGATGCAGGATATACATATTATGCATAGAAACGTAGATGTTAGACCTTTCCTTTACCTAGGTGCCATGCCAATGTTAGGGACATCTACTTCCATAGGTTACATTATCACAGGGTATATATCTTTCTATGACCTTTTTACCATGTTGAGTTGCATAGATTACTTACACATGTCTTGTTAGTTACTCATTTCTTACACAATGTTATAGGGATGTGTTATTAATTATGCTATGATATTGACATATATGGATAGTGTATAGTTATTTTTTATTGTTATATGATTCATCGATGTCGTTAATTTTTTATGATATTTTAGTTTGATGTCTAATGTGTGTGGCCCCTTGGCCTTGTTTGTGTCTCCTTAGCCTTATTTGTTATGGCATTCATGCCCCTTGTTTAGCCTTATTTGTTATGGCATTTTTTGCCTCTTATTTTTGGCACCTTAGCCTTGATAATTATCAAAATATTCATGTCCCTTGTATGCAGTCTCTTGGCCTTATGTCCAACATTATATGTTATTATGTGATGATATATATTGATCTTACTAAGCTTGTGTGATTTTTATGTTTGTCAGTGTCATGATCCATATAACACACCTTCACTTCATATGTTGTTCCATGATTTATATCATTCACTTCCTTATTGTGTATTCATATTCAATGATATTTACTACTGCATAATTTAGAAGTACATTTATATTTGCATACCACTTATATGCCCTTGCATTACATTTGTTACATACATGCCTAGATGTTATGTAGATTAATCTGATGACATCCTCTCTATATATTGACATGTTTTTATATGATGTTATCTTTATACATGACATGATATAGTTCACTTTTATTTTGAGGTGAGTAACTTGAAATATTCATCCCTCACCTCAAAATGGGGTCATATTAGTGGGATTTATCATAGATACTAAAGCTTGCATGACCATATTTGAGTACAATATACACATTTCAAAGTTCAAAAGTGATTCAAATGTCAAATGGGCATAATTATGTACAATATTCAAATATATTTTTATATCATATGAAAATATTATGTACCAAATTTTACACTCCATGATTGACAAGTTTCTTATTCATACAGATTCAAATACATGTGCAGGGCACATGTGCACCATTCTATAAGATACATTTAGTTGGGCATGATGTTAATTGATGCACATATACACTATTTGAGACTCAATTGGAAATTATATTGGTTCATGCACATTATGACATATTAAAATTGGCACAAATTTAGTGTGGTGTGATGATGATTCTTGCACATTTACACATTTTCACCTTTATAGTTATTTACCAAGTATTTTTGAGTGTGGAGAAAACCTAAATATATAAATATGTATGCAATGGTTGATTCATGATTTTGAGGTAATGTACATTGAGGTTTAATGATGTTTAATGGCCAAGTAAATACTCATAAAAAACCCATTGTGTGTTTCTCACCTTATCATATTGAGGTTACAAGATCAGTGTTATATTAGTTATATATGGGTTGGGGGCATTTATCTTCCAATGTATAGCCCTTGATGTTTTAAATATATCAAATTGGGGATTAATCACCATCAATTTAACCATGTTATTCATGTGCTTCAACAAGGAAGCAAAATTCTCCAATGCTTCAACAAGGAAGCATCATCTCTAACAAGTTACATGGAAACATAGTTTACGAACATATAAGTGTAATCCTTTTTCTTTCAAGTTTCAAGTTTTAAGTTCAGATTTCAAATTTCATTTTATGGAAATTTAATACTACACTTTCATTTCAATATTTTCTTCGAGCATCTTGCACATTTGGATTATTCTCCCAAATACAAATTATGTTACACACACTCAGGTATAACTTTATCCTTTTACTCTAGTATTTTCATTACATTGTAATACTAGAATAAAATGGGGGAATTTTTAGACAATAAAATGGGGGAATTGTCAATATTAGCCTATAATTATCCTACATGACTTGTGTGTCTTTAAACAGATCTCACTAACCATTCCCACACACCTTTATGCTAGTTATGAGCCCAAAGCATTATAAGTTGTTAACAGTCACCTATAGGAACCTTGTATTTTGTGATAAATAAATCAAATGTCCCACTTAGATATTTCCAAATCACCCCATTTACATTCATATCTCTTATACAATAATACCCTACTCAAATATTAACGTCAATGTCATTGTCCTAAGGTTGACTTTACCATCCTTTGCCTAGCAATGACTATTTAAAAATAAAATCACTTTCATAGGTCAACTGGTGGAACAATAAATTACCCAATTGAGCAAGTATAAATACAAATCAAGGTCAAGATTATTCACCATCTAGCATTCTCTAGTACCCATCAAGTATACTATTGCACATTGAGTAAATCTACCCTATTCTTCCCAAATTATAAATAAATCACTAGGAGAAGTCATCAACCAAGTCTGAATCATACCAAGGTAAGATCAAATCTATATTTTTAGGTGCA
Organism: Torreya grandis; assembly: GCA_037957365.1. NCBI lineage: Eukaryota > Viridiplantae > Streptophyta > Pinopsida > Cupressales > Taxaceae > Torreya > Torreya grandis. Next base: position 495,256 of record JARHVA010003430.1, read on the forward strand.
TCCATATAGTAAAAAATCACAATTATACAATTACACTAATGGGAATAACTAAGTATGACTTGACTTCCCTCTTCAAAATATTGGATACGTAATAAGCGATTAATAATCAATTTGTGTGATTAGGTTTAGATCATCCCAATTACATATCCTCACTTTTTATAGGTTTTCATCCCTCACAACTAGACATAGGGTTTTAAGGATAAGGAAGTTGAGTTAAGGATTTGTGCATATAATTGAGGGTCACATACCACATATACAGAGACATACCAAGCAAGTGAACCACATTATATAGTCACAAAGAGACAAATATACTCAAGATAGTAATTTCAGTATCACACAACATCATCTATGTATAAGATAGACAATACTCACCCATTGCACACACATACATAGTTGTAAATATGGATGAATCACAAGCATGTTTTCAGTCTATTCCCATAGTAAAATAGTAAATATAAGTCTCATAATATCCTTATTAATTTACATAAATAAAAAATTTATTAATAATATCTATCTCAATCAATAACATTCATATTTTATGCTTGATTTCCATATATTATAATATGAATTAATTTTACAAGATTATAGTAATTCACACCAGTGTAGAAATAGGGTAAACATCAAGAAGACTTTTCTTGTGTGTAAATAAAGATAACATTATGAGGTGAAAATTTGGGTTCCCAAGGCTTTTAGGAGATTAATATTGATGTAATTTAAATTCAATATGTGGGAGAGAAGACTCTCACAACAAAGATCAGATAAAATTGACAAGAAGAAAACATTCTCCATGAGATAATTTTGGGTAGAGGAGGAAGAAATTTCATTCTATATCTTATGGGATGGATTGAGAGTCGATTTGTAGATAAAAAGGTGAAAACTCTTTTTTAGTAAAGTTTATTCAAAGATAATTTAGACAACATAGGAGAAATAAGAATGTTGTTTGAGTAGCATTGAGGAAGGGAATGAAATTATATGGTGGATATTTTTTTGCTAAATACATGTATACGTGTGCAAGAGTTGGGATAAAAACACATGTAAATTAATCAATATACCCTCATGAGTCCCATATTACCTAATTCTCAAATGGTAAATGGGATTGTATGTTCTTTTTCAAAGGGAATACATGTGATTCCTAAGAAAGTGAATAAAGAGGAAGGAAAGACAAAGATTGAGAAACCGACGTTCTTATCGACCCAAAAAATTATAAAAAAGGAGGATGTTATAACTGAAGAATGTCTATCATAGACATGAATCTAAAAGTGAACATAGTACAGATGATATCATGTGATTTAGATTTAGAGAAAGCATCAAAGGGATAAAGTAGTGTTAGAAATGTGGTATAGAAGGAGAATCTTGAAGGTGCATAAGGTGCAGTTATAGTGAATGAGAATGTGGTTATCAAAATCCAAATATTTGATGAATAAAAATAGATGTTGGTGAATTTAAACCTTATGCATGAGGATAATAAATTAGTGGATTTACATTTCTAGTAACTAAAAATAATCTTAGGAGAAAAATCTAGTGCAACAATAAAGAAATGCCCTTTAAAGGACATAGAGATGGAAAAGAAAGATGTGAAATAAATTTCACATGAATGTGTATATGTACAAGTAGTTTATATGGAGTTCAAAGGATATATTCACAAAATTATATGGTAGGAGATGATATGTAGTGATCAGCATGAAGTTATACAAAAAATTAAAGAATTAAATATGGCAAGTGAGAGTGAAGAGTTTTGATAGTGGTTTGAAATTCCAACAACATATTGGAAAAGTGATGAAAAATCAACATAAGATTTTGGTGGAGATGAATGCAAGACAATAGTAATAGACCCATGCTAGAATGGGTATAAGTAAGTGGAATTTATTATAAATTGACAATTATGCAAAAGGTGAAAAATCATGAAAGAGGAAAAGGCAAAAAGAATCTAAAGAGATAAGTGAGGAGTCAAGTGAGAGGTTGAAAATTTTATATAATCAAGTGTATGAAGAAGGTAAAATTAAACCATTATTTTAATGAGATCTATTTTATATGGATTCATCTTGATTCATCTAGTTTATTTATTTATCATTTTTATTCATTTATTTCCCATAAATGTTTCTTATTATATAGCTTTCAATTTTGGTTTCAGTTTGTTATCCAAGCTACAGCTAACAATGGTGTGGTCAGTGCTCAAGATTTGAGCTCAAGTCTAAAAATAATGTGGATGGCATACAATTGCCTATCAATATAGCTTATAGTAATAGATGGCTTGGCCTTGTCTACACTCCATGGGTTCTACTTTCATTGTCACCAATTTTTTAATAAGATGTTGTGAGGCCAAAAAAACATTTAGAGAGATGAGAGTTTAGCTTGGATGGGACCTCATAACATTATAGCTTATAATTTTATTTTTCTTGGGTACACTCTATAAAGAGGGATAGGTGTATGATAAGGCAAACTAGAGATGGTAAATGATAAGGCAAACTAGGAAGATAAAAATAATGTTCCACTATCTATCCACACATAAAGAGTTATCTTTGAATAGCGTGAGGAATGAAGGAAGAGAATTTGTGTTGATCTCAGTCCATCTTTATCATCTAGAATGAGAGATGAAAGTTTAAGATTAATCCATCCCATTAATGAAGATGAAAGCATTCCAAATGTTGAGTATGTGGACACATACCCAATTTTGAAGTATGTGAAGGATATTTTTCAAGCTTTAATAGAACAAGAGAAGGAGATACCCAATTTTATCAATCTAATATATATGAGACAGTATATAATTCTCATTATATAAAATCGAACAAGTTTAATGGATTGGATGGTAGGGGCACAAAAATCTTTTGGATTAGAGCAAGAAACATTGTTTATTGGTGTCAAAATATTTAATATATATCTTAGCATTTAGAAATCAATGGGAGGAGGAGATTGGCATTTTAGTCTAGTATCAATGCAATAATGCTTATATCTTGGAAGTATGAGGAAGCATACCTTCCAATTATATCTAAATATAGATCCAAAGATTTTAATGTGGTGAAAATATCTTGGAAGCATATCATATGCTAATAATATGTTGCAAAGCTATATGCCAACTATAATACCATCATGACTCTGCTTTGGAGAAATAATCCCTAGGATCTTAAGTCATTGTGTAACACATGGAAATAACTCAATTTAAATATTTTGGGGGTGTAATATGTCAAAGGAATGCATATTTGATTGACTTTGGCCATCAAAAAATTTCTTGGAGTACCACTTACATACCATTGTCTTTAAGGTTGACATGGCCAAGTCCATCCATAATGTTCAAATCCGATAATGGTTTGGTAACAGTGACATTAGCAGAGAGATTTATGGAGAGTGTGGGTTTTCATTTTTGAGCATAACAATTTTATTTATATTACAATAGTTATATGTAAATACTATGTCTTACTTTTATTTTCATGTGGTAACTTTATCACACATCCATAATTACATTTACCATGTGTATCTTTATAACAAGAAGGGCAAATAAGATCATTATGGGAATTATCAAGGGTTAAAATTTGATAAGGTCTAAAGAAAGTGAAATTTTTTTATGGGTTTGTAAAATTAAAATGTATTTGAGGTTGTATTATATAGTTAGAGTAGAAGAGCAAGGAATTTCGACATGAGAGGTCAAGGAGATTAGTTAGGAGTATATACCTTAAATGCATGATAATGAAGAAAAATTGTAAAAACTTGATTAAATAGGGCCTTTTATCTAAGTGTCTTAGGGAGAGACACCTATTTTAGTTCAAGTGAGTGTTAGCATGGGTAGAGGAAAGTGGAATTTATTATAAATTTATAATTATGTCAAAGGTGAAAAATCATGAAAAAAGAAATAGAAAAAAAATCCAAAAAGACAAGTGAGGAGTCAAGCAAGAAATTGAAAAGCCTATATAAACAAGTGTATGAAGAAGGAAAAATTAAGCCATTATTTTAATGAAAACTATATTCCATGACTTCATCTTGATTAATCTAGTTTAATTATTTGTTATTCCCTAATTCATTTATTTCCCATCAATGTTTATTACTATATAGCTTTCAATTATGGTTTTATTTTGTTATATAAGCTATAACTAATGACCCATAAGGGTGAAGAGAAGAAAAGAGGAATGATACAAGGTGCACATAAGAGGAGAGTTGTGTGGTTCACATAAATGCACAAGATGAGAAAGTGTTAATGACACATGGTGGAGGTGGATGGAAAAAAGTGGTCATAGACCCATAAGAAAAAATAGAAGAAGAAAGAAGAGAAAGATGAAAACTAGGAGGAGGTTGACAGATTATGACCTTGCCATGTATAGGTAAAGAAGGGGTTAAGATATCAGAGGTAGGTAGAGAAGGGTATTTTTTAAACCAATGAGTGGTTGAAAAGGTAAAATTAATAATATTTAAAGGTACTTGACATGGTGGATGGGCATTTCATTGCCTTATCCGCAAGTCAAAATAATGGTTTTGCGATTTTATCCAAGTTTGTCAAAACTATGATCATAAAAATCTTACCCAAGTTATATGACATAAAATAATCTAGGTCCATAAGAAATCTTGCATCAATAAAAAAAATATAGGTAGAGTGACAATAATTAGTATATGAAGCTCTTTGGTGTACATAACCCTAGTTTGGTTGCTTGTCAGTGAATTTCAGCACATCTTATATGGCATTTTTTGTAGCTCAGGAAGTCTCAAAAAAATATTAAATCCATGTGAACTTATAAGTTGTAATTCATTATTTCTAAAAAAATATTATAGTCTAAAATTGGAGCAAACCCATAAAATCTAGCCCCCATAGACCTACATGTTGTCTAAATTTTTAGGCAACCCTTATGTGCATCCCTTCTACATGGATCATTTGTCTATGCAAAACTTTTTTATGTTGATAGAATGAATATTTGTATCATCACATAACTTTAAATCCATGCAAAATTATTTGTAAATATATACACATTGCGTGTAATAATATTTTAAGAGTCGTGCACGAAGGAGCCTAATCTCTATAATCTATGCATAGAGTAAATTGGGTCTTGTGTAAAGGTTTTTGAGGTTTTTGTGTCCTCTATAAAAATTTATTTTAACCTAGTACATCAAATTAAGTTTTGTGTATGGGATAAAGTCTTGTGAAAATCTACATAAGATGGGTGTTATGTGGTATCTGTGTAATCACTTGAGGAGGCTCCACATGCACCACCTATGAGGTGTTTGCACAATATTATGTTATGATTTATGAAATGCATAATGCATGATGATTGATATATGTTCAAATATTAGTGGAACTTTATTTATACATGGCTTAGATTTAATAACCTTGTGCCGGAACTTAGCAAAAACTATGACATGTAGTTCATTATTTATTACACGAGCTTGCATAGTGGATCTATTAATGCATGACACACGTTTGTGGGATCTATGTTTTCCAAGGGAAGCATGTGTCAACACATGAGAATTTTTTAATTATTTTGATGGTTGAAGACACATAATTAAAATAAGATGAAGATTCACAAGCTGATGGTAAGGTAACAAGGAATTTGAATCGCTTCAACTTCTAAGTGGTTTTTCTTGTGCTTATAAATATGGGGATTGAAATCCATTTTAGGGATTAGATAATTTTTTGGTAATCAACTAAGGCTCAAATCCTGAGCGATTGAGCTCATGAAGATTGAAGATGAGTCAACAAAGATAACTACTCATGGTTTAAGCAGAGATTTGTGAAAGTTTATAAATCTATATTATAATATGTCCATTTGGGATTGATGTAATGTCATGAGTATTTGAAGTTTGTAATATGATCTTATTGGTACATGTACATGTTCATAGTTTTTTTCCTTGATTAAAAATTAAAAAATATTTTTTGTCATTTTATATTTCACATGGGATTTTGTGAGGGTTTATTGTTGTGTATAATTATATGGGTTGTGTGGTCTAATATTATCCTCCATTTAACTCTCTAACCATGAATCTATCATATTCTCCCTTGAAAAATGTAATATGATCTTATCAGTGCATGTGCATGCTTGTAGTTTTTAATTTCCTTGATTAAAAGCAAAAAATATATTTTTTGTCATTTTCTATTACACATGGGATTTTATGAGGGTCCATTGTTGTGTATAATTATGTGGGTTTTGTGGTCTAAGATTGTCCTTAACTGAACTCTTTAACCATAAATTCATCATATTCTCCCTTGAAAAAAAGAAGAAATATTTTAAATTCAAGTTCTAAGGGGACTTTCTTGAAGTGGTATTAAAATACAAGTATCTTAGTCTATAATTTCACATCAAGCTCAATAGGGACACATGTAGATGAAAATAATACAAGGTGGATGGAAAACTCTAAACACAACAAAATAGGTGCAAGAATGACAATTTATGGGATTAGATGACCACTAGGGTCTTATTTGTTTTAATTATCACCCAATGGTCCTATATAGGTGTGAAATATAGGGAACAATACTTTAGGTTTGAAATGGAGACAAATAGAAAGGATCCATAATTGTTTAATTATAAAAAACTTCAAAATCAAGAGTTAAATTCCCTACTATAGATACCCAAATTTGGTATAAGTTATTTTTAGACATGATTTTATGAGACTTTACATATATAGATCCTAAATTATGAATAAGTAACTTATTGACACATTTGTCTTGGTCTTCTAGCTTCTTGATTTATTTGACTATGCAGTATATTATTTTATTATTTTTAGCTTCATTCACTATGTCATAGGGATCCCTAGTCTTATGTTAATTACCATTGAGCCTTCCTTTCCTTTTTGAAGAATCTAGAATTTATGGACATTATTATCATGCACAAGTGTTTTAAATTTCTAAAAATGTCCTAAGGCCCTTTTCAAATTATTTTGAGCACTTTCCTTTTGCACCATTGTATTTCACATGTTTGATTACTCTTGGGTCAACTTTTGCATGCCACTAGTTCCCCAAATTCAAATTTGATAACTCTATATACAAAATTCATGTTGAAGACATTTAAGAACAATCATTCATTATTTCAACATTAAATACATATTTCACACTACTCTTAGCTCATTTTTCATTACAAAATCTGAAATTTCTAAGGTCAATTTATATTTTGCATGTATGTATCAAAGGAGGGCATGTGCAATAAAGCATCTAGACTTGCATCGACATGATTTGGCATAAATTCACATTAAAGAGAGAACTATATGTGGTTTGAACTCTCTTTAGAGTATTGGAAATGCAAGCAACACTCATTTGGTTGAATGGAATTAGTTGAGGTGAGTCTAACCCAAATTACTAACACTTTTACAAGGTTTTCCAAACAAAATTGTAAGAGATAGGGATTAGACAAAATAAAGAGAATACAAGATTATCCATGAAATTTTTAAGGTGATTAAACATATAAAATACATTTACAGACACAAGCACATAGTTTTGAATGAAAATGATTTGACTCTACCTCCCTGGACAATTTCATAATCAGATGATATCAAAATTTTGTGGGTACCTAATAATTTTAGAGGTTTCCTACATGTTTATCATAGTCAGTTCCTAATTGAAACCCACATAGAGTTGTTGCAAATTAAATTATATGATTATCATAGATTACAAAAACCAAAACTGAGATATAGCAAGCTAAGTATTTTGTATCCCTTAGGTGCTTGATCATTTATATATTTAGCATGTGCAATAAATCAGAGTTAATATTTAGTTTTATATGATTGTTAATGTACATTGTGTAATTTTAATATTCAAGTTTTTTTGCTTATTTATAGAGTTATTGCAAAGTAAATTAGATGATTATTATAGAATACAGAGACCAAAACTGAGATATAGCAAGCTAAGTATTTTGTATCCCTTAGGTATTTGATCATTTATATATTTGGCATGTGCAATAAATCAGAGTTAATATTTAGTTTTGTATGATTGATAATGTATACTATGTGATTTTATTATTCAAGGTTTTGTGCTTGTTTAGATAATTAAATAAAAAATAAGGTAAAACATATTAGTGAATCTAATTTTTATATATAACCGTGAAAAACCCTAGGTTTCATTAGAATTTCATTATTCTTTCACTGGGGTTTTAGATTTCTATATTTAGATTTTATTTTCAAATATGAATTATGATTTCCCCTTCATGTGTGGTCTCAAGCTTAGTGTTTATTTCCTTCAAACCCTATATTCTTGTGTTTTATCTCCTATTATTAGTAGCCTTTATGATCGTGCTTATTGTTGTTATAAGGTTTGATAAGTTCAAAATGAGTGGCCAATCTAAAAAACCCAATAGTCTTAACCCTTTATATTTTCTATTTTCAAAACATTCCATGCCTTAAACTTATAATAGTGGATGGACTAATGACCAAGCTTTATGATATTAATGATGCTACTTATATGAATGAATATTATAATTATTATGATTATTATTATCAAGAGGATTGTTATAATAATGATGAATATAATTAAGTAGAATAAGAAAAAGATGATGTTGAAATCAATTCTCCTACTTTTATGCATTTCATTAATGACACATTATAATAAGAATAAAATAGAAATGTATTGCATAATAAACATGATGATGTTTCTAACATTTCCCTTGAAAATGAGGATCCAATAGAGTGATGCATATATGATACACATATGGATGTTCATGATGTTTTTCCTTACAATGATATTTTTAAATTCAATTATGCTTCTAGTAATACAAAAAATATTGGCATTCTTTTTTCTCAAATAGAATGTGATACTAATCTTCTCTTTAAATGAGTTATGATGTTATTCAATCTTCTCTTCACATGCCAAATGATGTTATTATTACAAATCAATATGATGTTGCTTCCTTTTTTGGAAAATTTAATGTCTAAGTGGTGCTAATATATTTTAGGTAATTAAATAATAATGATTTATTATTTATTAACACAATTTGAAAAACCTCGTGTAAATAAATAATAAAACATAGTTGTTTATTTACTTTTTGTTTAAAATGTTCATGGAAAAGGTTGGATCCATTGGTTACAACAGTCACCTTATGTCATTTATATTATAAAGAGGGTTTTTACCCCTATTGTTATTTATGTGATACACTTGATGAATATTGGTGATTGAGGCAATTACATTTACATGTGGCAAATTCATTTGGAATGATTATTGAGAAGAGAGTTGAATAAGATTGTATTGGGAAAATAAGTTTCTCATATATGAATATATCAATTTGTGGGTTTTTTTACCTCTCAAGAGGTTTTCCCACATTAAGTCATTATGCTCTTTTTTTTTGTTGTTATTTTCTATTATTCACTCATCTAGATCTATGTCTTGCATATTATTTTATATATTCATGCATTATTTCATGGAATCAAAGTTTGAGGTGGGTTAAGTATTGACAAGTGTGATTAGAGTTGTATTGGAGTACATGTAGAGGCCTAGATCCCTACATAGTAGTGTTTTGATCAATTTCAAGGAAAAAAAATTATTTTCATCCATGAATAGCAATAGTACAACTTATTGTATGACACTCTATGGCATATGAAGGTTGAAAACTCTCAAATAATTCTTTCAGTGGTTAGTTGAACATTCAAACCTCTAGTATAATACCCTAGATCCTTGTCAGAGCAACCAGAGGATAATTAAAACATTTATTTCAGCCTCCAAGCTCCCTATGATGCACCTGTATGGTGTCCATGGCTAGATAAATTCATCACAATTTATTAAACATGTTTATGGTATTATTTTTTGGTCCTCAACAGTTATTTTGTCAATTATTTCACGTGACAAAATCCCTGCTAAATCATCTAAGGCTTCATTTTATTTTTATAAATATTCCTAAGGTGACATAGTATGGCCTGGTGGATTGAAAAATTTGAATTACAAGTCAAAAAATTGATTTTAAGGGTCTAATCTACTTTATGACAAGATTTCAGGATGATTGGCAAATTTTCATGATCTTTGATCGATTATACAATTTGTTGTGTATCTCCAACCTTCCACCAAAATCACCAAATTTCCTCCTAGATCATGATACAAGTATGTAATATTTTTTGGTTAAGTATTTATTAAATAATCTATTTATTTATTCTATATTTTCCACTTAGATACAGTGGTTCCCACCTTCCTTAGCTAAGTTTTTTTATCCAAAAAGTTAAAAAGTAATGTATGTTTCACCTTTTTTAAATTACATGCACTGTATATATTTATTTATATATGTTTTTTATTAAAAATAATATAAAACGTATAAATATAAATTAATTCATGTATAATTTCATCTAGTCTCCTAGAAGGTTTGGTGATTCTTATTTTGCTAAAAACTTGTAAGTGGGGTGGTCTAGTGTTCAAAAGCCCCTAAAAAAAATTTAGATCAAATTTTGACTTAGTCAAATTTATTAATTAGAAAACATTTTTTATTTACGTGTAGATTGATTCATGTGCAAAACCCTAGTGTAACTTCAACCTTTATTTTTAACTTTTGACCTAGACAATATTTTGTCCATCATAGTTGTGTGACCAGTCATTTCTTAGGTTTTAGCATATTATGAATGCATTGGTTTGGTATATTTATTTTATTGAAACTTTGTATTATATTTTTTCAACTTTTTTAATAATATTATTTAGAGAGGTGTTCTTTGTGTAACACTTATGACACTTAATTTAGTGTAATTTGTTACAAATTTTCATGTTGTTTAGAATTAATGTGAACAGTTATGGTTTATTTACACTATAAATTTTATATACTATCAAATAAAGTATGAAATCACATTAAATATATATGTATATTAAATATCTATCTAATGTTTTAGTGTCATTCTTAAAGGGAAGCAATGGATAGGCCTAATTTTGTGCTAGATAAATCTCAAATGCTTAATGGATATAATTATAATATCATAAAAATTCACATTAAATTCAATTTTTTGGTTCAAAAATTGTGGAATATTGTGGTTAGGATTGAAAAGGCTCTAATAGGGCAGAATACCTCAGTTGAGCTTACCAATGCATTTCAATAAAATTCATAAGAAGCTATGTCGATTATCTTGTATAGTGTTAAGGATGAATTTCTACTCCATATTGGTAATCATGAATCCCAGCGATGCTTGGAAACTCCTTGAATTTATGGATGAGCTCACCCATCTCTCTAATATTATTAAATTGATTCTTGAATTATTTACTACACTTATGAAAGGTGATGAAAAACTTGTTAACTTTTCTACTAAAATTAAGAATATTAAAGCTCAATTAGATGGATGCAACTGTAATCTAATTCAAGATTATTTGTTATATTTCATTATTAAGTTAAATATTCATGAAAAAAATCATAATTTTATTTCAATTTTGAATTCAAAATACCAAAAGAGTAAGATATCATTGACCTCATAATCTTCTTGTTAGTTTTCCTTCTATCTCTTATCATCACAAAACTTGTGAAGGATAATTATGTGGTAAGCAACATACTAATCCCTTTAACAATAATCATGATGCACATTCCTCACATTCTCTAGAATTAATTCAAAGTGATGTTATAGGACCTCTTTAATTTTTATCACTTAACCGTTATTTATATGTTATTAATTTTATTGATGGTCATACTAGGATGATTTGGTCATATTTCATTAAAAATAAATCTCAAGTGGTGTCTAAATTTAAATAATTTAAAGTCATTCAAAATGCTTTCAATTTTTCTATTAATAGATTAAGATCTAATAATGGTGGTGAATATATTAGTAAAGAGTGTGATTATGTTTGCATTAGTTTTCATATATAAAAGGAACTAATAACTCCCTATTCCCCATAACAAAATGATACTTTTGAAATAAAAAAAATTGCATCATTATTGAAATGGCTAGAACAATGTTACATTCTATAAATGTTCCTAAGTTATTATGGGCCAAAGCTATGAATGTTATTATACATATTCTAAATATAGTCCCTAATAAATATTTACATCTTTATATGTTAGAGGTATAATCACTGAGAGGGGATGGGGGTGAATCAATCTTTCAAGATAATTCAATTCGTAATTCTTAAACATTCAACACAAACAATCATGATGCATACAAATTAACCATTACAATGAACATAATAATATAAAGTACATAATACATGATATATGTGGGAAACCCTATTATAAGATAAAACCTACTAAATCCTACAAGATGAACTATAGTTCTAAAATAACAAGATCCAACATTTAGACCAGTACCAACTAATCAAGGAACACCCATGCCTTAATTTAGTGAGGCACCCATCCCACAAGGAGGAACAAACCCTCTAGGTAACCAACCCACTTAAATACCTTGATCTGATCACCACCTCTAATTTTATATATTATACATTTGATGATGGAATTCTCTTTCTTGCACTCTTCTTCACCCTTCAATCTTTCTCAAACAGTCTTTAGGGCTTACTCGTTCAATCTAACTCTTCTAAGCTCATTAGGTCCAATGACCTACGTGTCCTCCTATATCAACTTGATTAGATAAACATGAATAATCCTATTTTCTCTTTTATGGTCCTAAATGACATGTACCTTCTCTTTCAAATGTTTTCTCCTTTGCTTAGCACCATGCTCTCTCAACTCCACTCCAAATAGGCCAATTATGCCTAGTATTTATACCATACACTCATCTAACCCATATTTGTTATAAAATATGCATACCATACTTATTATAACTTTTAAATAGATCTTCATATATACTACATGTAATAATCCCACACTCCTTAGGTCATCCATTACCTCATTAACCCCGAACCACCATTAGGTCTTGGTGAGACCTAAAACAATTAGGCCTACTCACCCATAAATTACAAATTCAACTCCTTTGTCCACTTTCAACTTCTACCAATGATTTTAAACACATCAAACCTATCTCCAATATACCCTTGATAACTCTCTCATGAATCCATGGCACCTAGAACACCAACTCAACACTTGAACCTACCGATTAGGTCTTCTCGCTCTTTAGGCCTTCAAACATAGAAAACACAGTCTCAAACTTTTAAAGCAAATACTCAAATATTTTTAGATATCCATATGATTATATCACATGTTAAAAACCTTCAAGACCTATAAAACACTTCCATGTGCCTTAGACACTTCAACATAGGCTCTAAGCACTCAAATAAACTCTCTCAAAATGACCACTCAAATTGGTCATAAATAGTCAAAATATAGTCAAGCTATTTTGACTCTCCACAATTGAATATGGGAAACATAAGATCTCCAATACCTTCTCAAGAACCTTTGAGACTTTTTTGACATCTTCATATTGATTTTTTTCCTCAACTATACTTAACACCTTCAACTTACCTCTATAAGATGGTCACTCAAACTACCAATGTATTCAATAAACACAGTCAACTTCTAAGCCCTTGTTCATACTAAATATGGATTGGTCAAACCTCCATATTCCACATATATGGTCCTCATAGAGTGTAAAAAACTATTCAATATTTATATCATCTTAAAACATCAAAATACCATCAAGATATATTTAATTACCCTTCTCAGGTTACTTGCAAAACATGGTCTAACACATAGTCAACTTTAGAGCTCAATACCTTTGACTGTATAGATAGTCAAACCTTATAACCAATGTCTATGGATGTGCCTTGAAGTATTATTAAACTTTTACTTTTACACCATCAATAAATTAATCCTAGATAAAAAAATTATAAGTAAAATATTGAGAATTGATTTATCATTTTCCTAATTCAAAAGCCAACAGTCATTGGTTAATACAAAATCATCTACAAACACGTGTCTTCATCTCATGTCCTCACATAGCTTGCTCAAATGTGCTCCATTTATCTCCTTATGAGCCTATTTAATTTAAATTATATCACTCACTATTGATCTTATATCATTGCTTCCAAGATCAAGCCGCTTTCTAGCCCCACGTACCTTTTATGTACCCTACAGTCAGTCTTCAATGATCTTTCACCACTTGGTATCCCTGCATGTCATTTGTGTATCCTAAAGTTAGTCTCTAATTAAATTACACAAATTTACATCCATGTGTGCCTACTAATAATTTTTTTGACTTATTTACTAATGCATACTATTGATCTTCCTCTTTAAGGTCGAACACGTTCTATCGATCTTGATCTGCTGCTCAAACTCTGTGAATGTGACACATGTCTTCATCACATTCATTCTCAAGATATTTAAATAATATACTTTATGCTTGTCATTTATTTTTATATAGATAGTATAACACTCACTATTATATCCTTATATAGTTATATTAATTTCTTGTCATAGATCTTCGATATCACAAATTTGGCTAAGTATGGGAACTTATTGAACTCTGTCTGATAAGCCAACTTTTTACCTTAATAAATTATGATATGCTCCATGTCTAGACCTAAAAATTAAACCATATTATTTCATCACATTAGGTAATCTATCCATATATCAAGCTACTCTTGAAACCTTCACACATGTGAATGTTGATTTCATCAATCTACTCACTCAGCTTTATCTATCAAGATGACTACTTGAACCTAGACACTCATATGACTTATCTAATGAATTCATTTCACTTCCAAAATCACTCCAAGAACTTAAAACACCCCCATAGGGTCTCTAAAACATTACCATACCATAAATAACATCCACCATCTTCCTATCCAAGTCAAACACTGAAGAACTAAAGAACTATGCAAGAACACTAAATGGCACTTTATCATTATCATTTTAGCACACATGACACCTTATAAACATCCTTTTTCACCTTGAATACATCATTTAAAAACCTCAAAAAATATCCCCCTTTGTCATTTATTTCAACACCAATACAAAACATATGCTCAGACTCTGTCTCTCTCTTCAAGCACTCTCTCTCCCTTTGACATAATGATAAAGTGGGATCAAATTCTGATCCTATGGACCTAAAAAGACTTAAAATACAAATAATAGGAAATTACCACCTCTAAGAGATGATATAAACTCCCCCTAACATTAATCATACCTCTTTTTACCTTGAGATTCTCAAACATGCTCCATGACTACACTCTTCTTTGATCAAACTTTGTTCTATGGAGACAAAACATATAAGAGCAACAAAAACTACTTGAAATCACATTGAAAACATTAAGAGGGACTCACCCTTACATTATGCACACCTCTTAAATCCTCTCTAACTATTTGAGTTAGCTCCCCATAACTTTATGCTTTATTTGAAAATCATCTTCAACAAGTCTTCTCAATGAACTAGGTATGCCAGCAAATCTTCAACACCATCCACACTCAATTAATATCCTTATGAAACCATAAATATATCTCATATCTTCATTAGATCAACTTGAAACACTAAAGCAAACATTAATAACTCTCATATGGATCTCAAAATAATTTCCCTTTATACTCTACAAGCCATCATGGTTTAGAACCTTTTCAAAACACTCTCATGGAACTATCTCATCTTTAGAATATTGTGAACTCCATGATAAACACAACTTGTCATATACAAAACCTAAGACCTTATTCATGATACCAACAATATGAAAACACATTCTCCTTATACTCTATATCAACCTTGCCTTTAGTCTTCATCATTTTGACCAATCAATTTAAGCAATAGAAATTAACAAGTTCTTACCTTCAGAACCAAAAACCCTGAACACACCTTGAGCATACTAGAAAAAAATCAACACACATTTCTTATACAAATAAAACATTTTGACAACTCACCATCATAAAACTTTTAATTATCTCAATAAAACTAATTATTCCTTCTTAACCAAGCACATTTTCTCATGACCTTTCTTGTCCTATAATATCAACCAAAACTTAACTAGCATCCACTATGCTTCCTTTACACTGACAAGTGTCTCCTTGAAGCCTGGAGAGAGACACACCTAACCTATAATGTCCTAGAACAATATGAAACTAGGATTTTCCCAAAACTCCTCATATCCTCTCTCCTTAGTAGATAAATTTAATTGACGATTCTTCTTCTTCTGCTTGATTGAATAAACTTATTTATCTTCTTTATCACTTTCCTTTTCTTATATGATGATATTGACAATACATGGAGAAAATAAAGATTCTTGGCATAATTTTTCACTTGAAGTATCAATCTCACATTTAAAAGCATCAACACTTGACATTTTCAATTGATATTATTTATAGCAAACTTTCTCAATAGCATCAATTTGTTTACTTAAGTTTACAGATACATTAGGACAAGTTTCAACTACCTTGGTCTCTTTATTGAGCTTTGTCTCTTTATTCTTAACATGAGCAGATAATGAGTACCCTTAGTAGTATTCAACTTGTGTAGCATATTATACCATGGAAAACAATCCACTTGGACCTGTAGACTAATCATGGCACATACTTTTCACTTTTGATTTCCATATTTTAACTTGCCTTCTACCTTGCACTCTAGGAGCCTGAAATGACTTATTCGGACTTGATGTCCTTTGTTTTCATAACTTATCAATGTGACCAATTCATAGATAATTGTAGCAAACCACTCTTCTTGATGGAAACTCAATTTTTCTTAACTTGTTAGGATAAAATCTTGCAATGTGTCCTATATCATGACAACTATAGCACTCACTTTGACTCATAACACTTGATTGATGATTCCATTCATTGTTCCAAGAAAATTTATTCCTGGAAGGTCTTTTACACTCTCTATCCTTATGACTAAATTGATTACAAGTGTATCAGTAACCATTAAATTTTACATACCTCATTGCATTTGGTTTTCTAATTTGATTTGTCTTCCTTATGTTATCAAATTCATTTCTTGACTGATTATTGATCCTCAAAGTCTAATTATTCTTGTTCACAAAATCTTCAAGTCATCATGAATAGTATTATTTTTTTCTTCTATGTATACAAGACCAATTCTATCACTTGCATATTTTTAACTACTCAAAATGTTATCTAGATCAATTGATCCCTTTTCAAACTTCACAAATTACTTCACTTGACTTGAAGTCTTTTTCAACTCATCTCTTAAAGAATCAATCTCAATTATAGACCTTAAACATTCAACTTCTTTGGCCTTCAAGTTTGCATTCATAGTATTTAACTGATCATTAATAATCTTGACTAAATTTTTATACTCTCTAAAGTCTTCATCTATTATTGCCTCAAACACACAGAATTTTACCTCATATTCCTTTATTTAAGACTTTAAATTCTTGTTTTTCTTCTTCTCAATCTTCAGATCTTCAAGGGCAATCATCAACTCAGTATCACAATTTACCTTATCTTATTCATCATCTGTATCACCTAAACCACCTCCACACCATGTATATTATTTTTTATATGAGTAGCTACCTTCTTTATCCATGAAGAGAGCATCATCTCTAGTAAGACCATCATCTTCGTGATCATTCTCAGAATCACAACCATCATTCTCATCAAATGAGCTACAATATACCTTGGTATAGAGACTCCTCTTATCTTTGTAAACCTTCTTTTGGCCATTATACCTTTTGAAATTTTTCTTGCTCTTATCAGACCTAAATTTATTCTTGTAATTATCATGATTTTATTCATGTTATTCATTATCATTTCCCTTATGATTATGAGGATACTTGTTGGAAAAGTGACCTATCTCTCCACAGTTGAAACATTTGAAGGGAAGTTTACCCTTAAACTTACATGAACCTATTTTTAGTTTTCTTGTTAATGAATCTATTAGTTAATCATCATCAATATGGAAAATATCATCATCCTTGACCTTCTTACCTTGAAAATTATTCTTTAGCTTCTTTTCTACATTGAAAGTTACTTAGTTCTTTAGTGTTTTGTCCTCATTAACTCTCGTCTCATAGGCAAAAAGAATGCCATGCAATTCATCCATCTTCATTTTGGTGATATCATGACTTTATTATATAACAAAAACTTTTAAATCAAATTTGAAAGTGAGAGACCTTAATACCTTTTACACTACAATGCCTTCTTCAATAACCTCTCACATGCCTTTGATCATGTTCACTACCTCATCAACTCTTAGAAGATAAGAAGCCACAGTGTCCTCTTCCTTCATTTTAAGACTTTAAAATTGCCTTCAGTAGGTTTTTAGTTTTTCCAACTTAACTTTTGAATCTCTTTCATATATGAACTTCAATTTTTCCTAAATCTGCTTGATAGATTACAATGGATTGCCTTGGTGAACTCGGCCTCTAAAAGACCACAAATGATAGCATTCATAGCTTTGGAATTGTTCTCACTCAACTTCTTATCTATAGCACTATTTAGAGGAGTAGGTGTCATTGAATAACCATCCAAAATATATTTACAAGTGTTAAACCCCAAGGACATGATTTATATTTTCATTCTTGTACTCCAAAAAGCATAATTAGATCCATTAAACAATGAATCTTGCTTAATAGAGAAACCTTGAGAAATTGTCATTGTACCTAAGATTACCTTAAAGTGGTTAAACTTGTATATAAATTCATTCTCTAATACCAATTTTTAGAGGTAAAATCACTAAGATGGGGATAAATCAGTGATTCAAGATAATCCAATTCAATTCATAATTCTTAAACATTCAGCACATATAATCATGATGCATACAAATTAACCATTATAATGAACATAGCAAGATCAAGCACATAACACATGATATACATGGGTAACCCTCTAAGGGGATAAAACCTAATTAACCCTAGAAGATGTATTACATTCTTGGAATAACAAGATCCAACATTTAGGCTAGCACCAACTAATCAAGGAGCACCCATCCCTTAATTTTGTGAGACACCCATTCCATAAGGAGAAACCAACCCCTAGGCAACCAAGCACCCACTTAGCTACCTTGATCTGATAACCATCTCTAATTTAATATCTTCTACACCTAATTATTAATGTCTCTTATTTTCACTCTTCTTCACCCTTCAATCTTTATCAAACAGTCTTTAGGGCTTACTCGCCAATCTACCTCTTCTAGGCTCATTAGGTCCAATAACCTATGTATCTACCTACATAAACTTGATTAGATAAATATGAATAATCCTCTTTACTCTTTTATGGTCCTAAATGAAATTTAAATTCTATTTCAAATTTTCTCTCCTTTTCTTAGCACCACGCTCTCTTAACTCTACTCTAAATAGGCCAATTATGCCTAGTATTTATACCATACACTCATTTAACCCATATTCATCAGCCAAGATGCTTACCATAACTGTTATACCTTTGAAATAGGTATTAATACATGTTATATGTAATAACCCCATACTCCTTAGGTTATATATTACCTCGTTAACCCTAAACCACCATTAAGTCTTGGTGAGACCTAAAATAATTAGGCCTACTCACCCATATGTTACAACTTCAACTCCTTGGGCCACTTTTAGCTTCTCTCAATGATTTAAATAAATTAAAATAAATCTCCAATAGACCCTTGATAACTCCATCATGGGTCCATGCCACCTATAATACCAACTCAACACTTGAACCTACCAATTAGTTCTTCTCATTCTTTAGGCCTTCAAACATAAAAAACATAGTCTCAAAATCTTGAAGCAACGACTCAAATATTTTCACATATAAATATGATTAGATAACATGGATGAAACCTTAAATACCTATGTAACACTTCCATGTGCCTTATACACTTAAACATAGGCTCTAATCACTCAAATCAACTCTCTTAATATGACCACTCAGAGTGGTCATACATAGTCAAAATACATTCAAGTTATTTTGACTCTCTACAATTGAATATGGGCAACATAAGATATCCAATACCTTCTTAATAAAATTTGATAATTCCTTGACATATTCATATTCATTTTTTTCCTCAAATCTACTCAGAACACCTTCAACTTACCTCTGTAAGATGGTCACTCAAACTGCCAGTGTATTCAATAAACACAATCAACTTCTAAGCCTTTGTTCATACTAAATATGAATTGGTCAAACATCCATAATCCACATATATGGTCCTCATAGAGTCCAAAATACTTTACAATAGTTATATCATCTTGAAACATCAAAATACCATCAAGAAATCTTCAATTATTCTTCTCAAGTTACTTTCAAAACATGGTCTAACACATATCCAACTTCAGAGCTCAATATCTTTGACTATTAAAACATTAAAACATTTTAACCAATGCCTTTATATGTTCCTTGAAGTATTTTTCAAATTTTCCTTTTACACCATCAATAAATTCATCCTATATCAAAATATATAAGTAAAATATTGAGCACTACTTTATCCTTTTGCTAATTCAAATGCCAATGGTCACTAGTTAATACAAAATCATTTGCAGACACGTGTCTTCATCTCATGTCTTTTTACAACTTTCTCAAATGCACTCCATCAATATCCTTGTGAACCTCCTAACTTTAACTTGCATCATTCACCATTTATCATATATCTTCACTTCTGAGATCAAGCCACTTGGCAGCTCCACGTGCCTTTTGTGCACCCTACAATCAATCTTCAATGATCTTTCACCACTTGGTAGCCCCACATGCCCTCTATGTACCCTATAGTTAGTATCCAATGAAATTCCACCACTTTTAATCCCTATATTCCTATTGATTATTTTTTTGACTTATTGACTAATTTGCACCGTTGATCTTCCTCTGTACAGTTGAATGTGTTATGTTGATCTTGATATGTTGCTCAAACTCCATGAATGTGACACATGTCTTCATCACATTCATTCTTAGGATATTTGACTAATATACTTTGTTCTCACCATTTATTTATATATAAAAAATATAATTCTCATCATTATACCTTATCTAGTTAGATTAATCATTCACTATAGATCTTGATCACCCAATTAAATGCTCATCATAGATCTTCGATATTACAAATTTGGATAAGTATGGGAAATTATTGAGCTCTGTCTAAGAAACTAACTTTGTACCTTAATAAAAAAATTATGCTCTATGTCTAGACCTAAAACTTGAATCATATGATCTCCTCATATAGGCTAATATATCCATATATCAAGTTGCTCTTGAAACCTTCACATATGTGAATGTTGATGTCATCAATCTGCTCACTCATCTTTATATGTCAAGATTATTACTTGAACCTAGATACTCATATGAATACTATGATGAATTCCTTTCACTTACACAAGCACTCCAAACACTCAAAACACCCCATAGGGTCTTTTCAACATGACCATACCATCAATAACATCCACCATCTGCCTAACCAAGTTAAACACTAAAGAACTATGCAAGAACATTGAAGCACACTTTGTCATTGTCATTATAGCACACATGACACCTCATCAACATCCTTGGTCAACTTGGAGACATCATTAACAAACCTCCAACATTCTACCCCTTTATAAATGTGGTTCAAAAATAAACTTAGTGTGGTTCATCTTAGGATCTTTAGTAGTCCTAATTTCATCTTTGTTCCTAAAGTTAAAATAAAAAACTTGATCCTATCTCATATTCATTCATATTTTTAGGTTATGGAGGTAAAACTAAAGTATTAAGAGTGTATGATCCATCTAAAATATAAATCATTGAGAATATAAATGCTTTTATACTTGAAAAATATTTTTGTTAGCACTTTATGGAACCTCTTCATTGTTCTTTTAATGAACCTAACTCTCTTGTTTCTCCTTATGATGAAACTAAATCCCTAAATTAAGTTGATCTTTTATTAGATAACTTAGAGCCAAAGGAACCTATTTAATTTCATGTTTAATATAAAATAAATAAATGGGCATAATCTCTAATTCAATCATCTAGTCTTAGATATATTAATAAATTTACTAGGAGTTGTCATTCTTATCATGCTTTAATGACTGTATGAATGCAAACCTTAATATTTTGAGGAATCCATTCAAAATGATAGATGGAAAATTTCTATGAAAGCTGAGTATAATGCCTTAATTAAAAATAAAATAAGGGATCTTGTCCCACCTTCCTGTAAAAGGCATATTATTGGTTATAGGTGAATTTATAACATTAAATATAATTCAATTGGTAAACTGAAAAGTTTAAATCAAGATTATTTCTTCATTGGTTTACTCATAAACCTAAGATTGACTATGTTGAAACTTTTTCTCCTGTAACAACAATGAGTACTGTTAGATTATTTTTGCTCTTTCAATTTAAAATGGTTGGATTATACACCAAATGGATGTCAAAAATATATTTATGAATGGTGATTTAGAAGAGGAAAAATATATAACTAAATAAAAAGGTCTCACTCACCCTAATAAAGGGCATTTTTGTTGTAAGTTAAATAAATCATTGTATGGTTTAAAATAAGCTCCTCGAGCTTGGTATTTTAAAATTACTAGTTATATTAAAGAACTATATTTCTCAAACTATTATTCTGATAATGATCTCTTTGTAAAAGTTAAAAATAGTTATATTGTCTTAATTGTTTTATATTTGATGATATTTTTATAACTGGTGATCTAGTTAGTTTAACTTATAAATATAAGGATAAACTAAGTCAAATATTTTAAATGATTGATGTAGGCATTCTTCATGATTTTTTAGGAATGGCTATATTTGAATATAAAAATTCAATCATTGTATTGTAATGTAAATATGCACACAGTCTTCTTGTTAAATTTATTATGCTTGATTGTAAGCCTACATCTACTCCTATTGAAGTTGGTGTTAAGCCTTGATCCAAAACCTACATATGAAAAAGTTAGTCCAATACTTTACAGACAACTTGTTGGAAATTTGATTTATTTATTCATTATTATACTAGATATTTCATATGTTGTAGATAATTCTTAAAGATTTATGTAGGATCCATATTTGGATCATTGAAAGTTAACTAAAAATATTCTTCGTTATATCAAAACAACTAAAAATTTTAGTTTATTTTATTATTCTATTGATACTACTAAACTATATGGTTATTATAATGTTGAGTTTACTGATGATACTATAGATTACAAATATACTTCTAGATATGTGTTTAAGTTTTGTGTAGGTGTTATCACCTGGAGAAGCAAAAATCAACCTATTATTTCTATCTTTTCTATAGAAGCAGGGTATAGAAGTGTTATGGAAGATGCTAAAGAAGCCATGTGGTTGCGAAAGTTGTTAGGAGAACTTAATTTGGATATTTCTCACCATACCACCTTTTATTGTGATAACCAAAGTCATATAACTCTAGCAAAAAATTCGGTGCAACACCAATAAACTAAACATATTAAAGTTCATATATATATTATCCAAGATAAACTCTTGAATAGTGATATTGATCTACAATTCTATCTTATTGATGAGCAAGTGGTAGATATCTTCATAAAACCATTTGGTGTTACCAATTTTTATCAATTTTATGCAATGTTGGGTCTTTCAAAATTTCCATTGAGGGGGAGTGTGGATGATAATGTCACTTCCTAATGGCCATGTGTTTTTTCTTCTTCTCTATTCTTCTTCTCATTGGAAAACATTTTAATAAGTCATTATATATTATTTTTTGTAAACTTCATAAATTTTGAGTTAATAGTGTGCCCAATACATAAAATCATACTTTTTATTTGAGGTCCTTAGTTATAAAATGCTCCAAATATGTTTGGTTGACTATTCATAATAAACTATGAGATGTAGTCTCATGATCATGTTAGTCTAGACTTAATTTAAAGTGTTTTATGGATTATAATTCCTTTTATTTCAAAAGGTGATGTTTTCCATGATGAAAGTTTTTAGATCCTTAAATTTATACATACTATAATTCCTTTAACAAAGTGACTATGACATTTATCCCCACTTAACATTAAGGGAGAGTATTAAAACATTTAATGTCTAAGTGATGTTATTATAAACCCTTAGTACATTTTAGGTAATTAAATAATTATTATTTATTATATATTAACATGAGCTGAAAAACCTCGTATAAATAAATAATAAAACATATTTATTTATTTACCATTTATTTAGAATGTTCACGAAAAATTTGTACCCATTGGTTACAACGGACACCTTCCCTCATTTTCATTATAAATAGGGTTCTTACCCCTATTGTTATTTATGTGATACACTCTGTGAATCTTGATGATTGAGACAATTATATTTATGTGTGGCAAATTCATTGTGAATGATTATTAAGAAGAATAGATTTGAAGAAGATTTTATTGGGCAAATAAGTTTCTCATATATGAATATATCATTTTGTAGATTTTTTATCTCTCAAGAGGTTTTTCCACGTTAAATCATTGTGTTCAATGATTTGTTTATGCTTTGATATTATTCACTCATCTAGATCTATGTCTTGCATATTATTTTATATATTTTATGCATTCTTTTACCTATTCTTTGGACATGCCAAATGATGTTATTTTTGTAAATGAATGTGATGTTCCCTCATCTTCTCCTAAAATAACAAATTATGAAAAATTAATATGATGTTCTATGGAAACACAATGTGATTCCATTTGTGCACTTTATTTATAACCAAAATGTGATGATAATCTAAAGTTATGTAATGATGTTTATATAGAATGTGAATCCAAGTTATGCAATGATGTTTCCATAAAATGTGATTCCAAGTAATGTAATGATATTTGTGATGAGTCTATTATACACGTGTTTAAGATAGATAGTGAGTTAAGACTAATGAACAAATATGTTTAAACCACTACTTTTCCTACTAGCAATATCATCTCTATGATGCATGTCATAGGTGACCTCTAAAAGTGAGTACTTTCTCTCACTCTACTAATATGGATCATCTAATGCTAATATGAATAATAATGTCATTTTAGGACAACATATAACATGAATCATATTTAATTCTAATTATCTAAAAATGTTTTGTCATGCCTAATCTCCAATTATTTGATGGCCATGGATATCCTTATATTAACTTAACTATGTATCTACTTTATTTTGGGAAATGATCAAATGATAGACAAATACTATTAAAAATTTTCCATAAAATTTTAGATGAAGAGGCCTTATAATGGTTCTATAGTCTTCTTAGTGGGTCTTTACCTTACTTTAAGAAGCTAGAATAGTTTTTCTTATCCAAATTTAATAAGAAAAATATTATTAAATTCACATTGGAACATCTCCAGAGTCTAATGCAAAGGCATAATGAGATTATTGAAGATTACATTACATTATTTAATATATCAACCCTAAGATTTAGAAAAGCATTTATCTTTATCAAGTGTCTTATGTCTCCACTTAAGCAAGGAGAACTTTAAGATTTGTATCCTTCCTTTAAGATACTCTATATAGATATTTTCAAATATGATATCAATCTCAATTATGATTCACATAAGTCAAATTCAAGAGATATAAGAGCATATTCACCGAAGAAGTAAATTACCCATAGGGAAGTTGAACCAAGTGCACCACCATCTAAAGTAAAGACTCCAATCAAGATCCTATAAAAGGTAAGATTAAAAGAGCATTATTTATAATGTAAAATCTAATATGAGTGTACATATTTCAAATAAGAATCAACCACTTGAGTTTGATTGTTTAAAATATCTACGAAGACTATTTTATAGACACTACTTGATAAAAAAACTAATCAACTTACCTTATAATTATTATTGCCCACCCCATCACCTCAAATGAGTGTTGGGGGGGGGGGGGGGGGGGGCGGGGGGAGGGCAGGGGAGGGGCGCATTTTTCAAGAAGATTCCATGCATGGAAAAGATGACACTAAAGAATATCATGTACTAAAAATCCATTAGAATAGAAATAATCTCATTAAGCCTTCAAATCCGTCTCCCAAGTAGACAAGATAAGTCAATAAAATTAGCATGGGAACAAACCTCATTCTAAAAATATATGTCTAATATGTGGAAACATAATCCATGAACTAAAATATCACTAGTATAATGCATCTACAGTAGGCTCGTCTAGTAAGAAGAAGTCAATATAAAAATAATCCCCATAATAATTAAAGAATAATCCACAATACACATGCAACTAGAAGAAGAAGCCTTCCCCACAACAACAAGATGGGAACATTGGTTAAGACAACAATCCTTCAAATGAGGATTTTGTCTTTGCTACACATACAAATGAGTAGATTATTCATCCAATTTTAGTTCAATACATGGATTCTAGTGCCAAAAGGCACATGACTAGATGGAAGGATTGGTTTAACACTTTGAACCATTCATCCTATTAAGGTAATTGTAAACACAAAAATATGGTAATTGATAATTAAAATTTTCAATTTTGACTTACATTCAACCTACATGACTTGTACCTATAAAAATTAATCTCATGCACCATTATCTCACATCCACATGCCTTCTACAAGCCTAAACCTCCTAAGTTTTTATCAATCACTTATAGGAATTCCCACAATCTATGTCAAACCAACTATTTATCTTACTCAGACATCCCTGGATCATCAAATTAGTGTTCTTATATTTTGAACAATAACATCATATTTAAAATATATCATCCCTTTCTATCGTCTGATTTTGATGGTTTCATCCCATGCCAAGTGATGTTTAAATTTCCAATTCAAACTACTCTTATGGGTTAGCCCATACGTTTCACATGTCAATGATATGAGAAAGTACCCAAGAGTCTCCTAAAAATACAAAATAGGCATATAACTATTACCCATCTAGAAAAAACTTATCAAAATATTCAAACACTTGCACATTTAAAAAGACCACCCTATTCTTCCAAATTTGTCAATCAATCACAATGAGTAGGTATTTACTAAGTCTAAAACACTCAAGAGCAAAGCTAAAGTTGTCAACTTATAAGTATCAAGAGATAGATCATAGGTTGCATACATTGAAAGAGCACGATTTCCCACTTTCACCTAATGAGGATAACTACATGTGGTTTAAATTCCTTTTTCAGACTATTGGATTTGTAGTTGGCATTCAACCATTCAATAAGGAATGGTTGGATTTATCTCAACGCACATTTCTTCCCATTTTGAATATTTAATTATATCATTACAAGTGGACCAATGGTTTCAAGTGAAGGATATAGATTTATATAAGTCATACAAATAATAAGACTTCAAGATCACACACAAAGATGAAAGAGAAATAGACGTGCATGCTTATATCAAAATAAAGAGATAAAATCAAAAAATAGGGAACACAATGTCTATGATACCAACCTAAGGCTAATGATACCATCTAGGTGCACATAGAGGTCAAGATCTTGATCTGAGCAACATGCAGTCCAATTTTCCATCCTTCTTACCTCTCACCTATAATTTAGTTTTCCATAGAGCAATTAACTGCTAAGTATCTTATCCCTTTGTTTTACTTTTTATACTTAGTAAGCTAAAGTGCCAAATCAGTTCTAAGCCTTTACATTCATATTTGTGTGTGTGTGTACATATTTTAATTTGAATTTATTTATAATAGTTATATCTAATTATCTTTTATTAATCACATTAATCTAAAATAGGTTAAAACATATTAGTGAACCTAAATATTATATCGAGCATTTCCAAACCCTGTATTGCCCTTAGGGTTTCTTCTTCCATTCTAGGGTTCCAAATTTATGTATATAACTCTAATTTTCAATTTTAATATATGATTTTCCTTAATATAAAAATTACACATGGCTATAATGAATATACATAGTTTTTATTTCTTTACTCAAGCTATGATTATAATTATGATGTTTTCCTTTCATAGGAAAGTATATAATGAACATGTAATTCCATGTATCTAATATTTATATGTTAATAAGGCTAAAATAACTAATGAACAATCCTAATCCTTTCCCAATTCATCCTCATGTATTATACAATCCAAATTGCTTATTTTAACTTCTATACACCAAAGGGCATACATGATTCCTTTATTTCTTCTTATATTCATCTTCTTCATGGATCTTGTTTAATGGTTCAATATATTATTGCTCATGAAACCAATACCATGGATGTTAATTATAACCCTAAATATGAAGACTTTCTTAATAGATTTGATGATATTGATCAGAGATGATTAACTTTTTTTATTTATATGAACTCATAAATGCATGACACATTATTATATGTCACCAAATATGAAAATAAAAAGTTGGATAGGGATAGCTCATCTAAGGTATAATATTATATCTCTAATGATATAAATCAATGGTTTAGAGGTACTGATTCCACCATAGTTGTTTAGAAAACTACCATTGCTACTATGCCTACATCTACATATTTGGTTACACATGTCTTTCCTACTTGAGGTGTAGGGGAAACACAAGATTTATCTCAAATTTTCCATGATTATCTCTACACAATCAATCTATGCACATCCTATAATGACTATGCATATTATATCACCAGCCTCCCCCACTACATGATCCCTTGAGCAAAATCTTGCAGCTCTATAATTTAAGGTGTTATAGTTAGATCAAGGTGCCTCTAGAGTTAGTCATTCTATATTTGCATGATTTACTTCATAATCCTTTAGCCCAAGATTTTAGCTTATTCTTTACCTATGGGTTTTGTAGTTCCCAATATTCCATTGTTTGACAATAATGGTGATCTTGAGCAATACCCCATATCCTTCCACACAATATGATTGGGTTACATATCCAATGACAAGTTGTTGACCAAGTTGTTCTCATGCACTCTTAAGGATTATACACTCCAATGGTTTTATGATCTACCATCCCAATCAAAAAAAAAATTCAATCCTTTGGTGGAGTAGTTGTAGCACATTTATCCATCAACATTAATGAAAATTTATAATGTGCTCAAATTACAAAACTCAACTAAGGATCCAATGAGCCATTTAGTGACTATGTATTGTGCTATAATATCATGTTATCTAATATGACCAACCATATGACTGATAATGAGCTCCAAAATATATTTAAGAAAAAAATTATCACACATTAAATGATTTTGTTATATTCAAGAAATTCAATTTATTAAATGAGCTAAGCTATATGGATAGAGATTGAGAAAAAAAGCTCATAGTCTTGAATATGCTCAAGTACATGCTTAATGCTACAAATCATTTAACTTCTAAGTTTTAAATCAATCCAAATTACAAGGTTAACTCAAATGATAATAAAAATGAATCCAAGACTATAGTTGAAGTAGTATCATAGTTTATAAATAAGTTTCTCTTATCTTCCCCACCAAAGAGGTAGTTTTCATGGTTACATCAAGTTCTTCATTTTATATTGCCTGAGTTACTAGATTATAACTTCATATCTCTTCTTCCCCCATTTCTGAATGATATGAGTTGACCATTACCTAAGGGATATGACAATAATATATATTATGACTATCTTCATTATATCAGGCATTCTAAAAACAAATGATATACTCTAAGGCATAAGATACAAGGTATCATAAATGACAATAAAATTGAGCTCAACACATCCAAGGAGAATTCAACACCACAACATAATGGGAATTAAGAGTTTCTAATATTTTTTAATCCCCTTCTGAAACACAAAGAGGCAAAATCCAAAAATAGTAATCAAGTGCATTTGACATATAATGCTCATCCTCCTCCTACCATATATGGTCATCCCTTGGATAGTATTATTAGTACATTGACATGTATTAAAACATAGAGACTTATGATTAAATTCGATGAAGTGAGATTGTAGAGGATGATTCTAATCTCAATTCTTTATTTGTATGAGCTTATGTAGATTCACAACCCATTCATAGTGTCATGATAAATAATGGTTCAAGAGAATGCTTGTATAGTGACAGTTTTACATTCTCCTGGATACAAACATGAGGATTTGATAAAAACAATAAGACAATCAAATGATTTTATGGACACTAACATAACACTGTGAGACACATTGTGTTACCTACCAAAGTAGGCTCTATAATAATTTTTACTCCATTCCTAGTCATACAGAGCACATGGGTCATCAATATGTTATTAGGATGTCCTTGGATACATAAGTTATTTGTAATACCATTATCATTGCACCAATCTATTAAGCATGTATATTACAATAGGGTGGTGACAGTTTTAGGTATTCCATATGAGAACCTCTTACATCACAAGGATTTCCTCCTCCATCCCACCACCATTGTAGTTGGTTTTTAGACCTATTCAATAGTATTATTCAAATATAAATGCTACACCTATTTAGGATCACTATATGGATTCAATTACTATACCTACTTAATATTATGTTACCGAGGTAGTTATCCATCATATCTTAATTCCTTATATGTAATTATTTATACAACCTACTCATGTTCAATATTCACACCATTCAGAGGAGAGTAGTGGAATTTCCTATGAGGTCAGGATTACAATGGCCATTACATTATAGGGTCATTCAAGATTTGTTATAAGCAATATTCACTCCACATATTAGACTACAACTTAATGTGTTTCATAACAAACACAAGTACAAGATTTTCCTATGATATAATAGTTTTTTCCAGATATATTATATCCTCAAGTTACTCATCATATATATGACATCAAGAGTGATGATGATGAGGGTTATAACACAATAAAAGATCATTTTTTAGATTCAAATTCATATCCAATTTTGCATCATGTTGATTATTCCTATAAGGTGACCCTTCCCATGTTTGATACTAGACCTCCCCATGACCATTGCTTATATTTTTTAATTATTTGGTATCTCCTTTGAGCCAACATTCTAAAAATATACAAAAATATCAAAAATATAAATACATTCAAATATTCCCAAAAATAAAAAATTGGGACTTGAGCATGAATTGATTGCTAGTTTACATCATTTATATATGTTATTTATTACATGTGAAGTAGATTACATATCCATTTATATATACACATGCATTTCTTGGGTACATGAGTGATATGTAAGGCATATAGATATACATGATACATGGATTCATAGATTTTGGACCTTCTATATACCCAAGGTCCATGCCAACATTGGTGGCATCTTCTTTCATAGGTTACACTATTATAGGTAATATATTTTTATGACCTCTACATTTATCATGTTGAGCTACTTTGATTACTTAAACATGCCTCAATATTGATCATAATTTATACATTGTTACATGGATATGTTACTTTACTATATTGTGACATTTACATACTTCGATGGTGTAGACTACCTTTTATGTGTTATGTTTCTTCAATACTATTTATTTTTTATAAGATGCTAGTCATTATTTGTCTATTGTATGCAGCCCCTTGGCCTTGTTTATGGCTCAGTTGCCTTGCATATTTGACATTTATTTCCCCTTGTTTGTGGATCCTTATCCTTGTGTGTGTGGCATTCATTACCTATTATTTTTGGCCCCTTGGCTTTAATTTTATGACATTTATTGTTCATCATATGTGGCCCCATGGCCTTGTGCATTGAACTATGAGTTATAATGTGCACTACTTATTGTGTGACATTTTTTATTGAGTTTATTTTTATTGTTGAGTTTATGGGTGTCGTGATCCATGTCACACACCTCTTCCCTTATGTGAGGTCCCAAGATCCATATCATGCACCTTTCCCACATAGTCTTACTGAGTACATTTATTAGTGATGATTCCTACTTCATGCTTAATTGTTATATACCTCTTGACATGATACTTATATATATTCACTTGCATTACATATGTTTTATACATGCTTTGATGACATATTCTATACCACAATTACATATTCTCCACATGTTGACATGATTATAATTAATTACATCTTTATACATTATATGATAGAGTTAACTCATTCTTTTGAGATGAGTGACTTGCAGTTTATGCCCTCACCTCAAAAGGGGGCATATTAGTGGGCTTGGCATAGATACTTAAGCCTCTATGAGCACAAATTGTATATTTGGGCATAGATTATATAGGTTAAATATTTCAAAGTGGTTCAGATATCAAACTAGGACAACTATGTATAGATTTTAGGTATATTAAGGGGTATGTGTGGGCATATGACTCATTTCATAGGAAATGAGTTATAGATATTAATATTTTTTTAGATATGAGACACAAATGACATATATATGTTTGGCATTTTATATCATACTAGCACAGACAAGTTAAGATTATGGGGCATGAAGTTGGTTCATGCATACACATTATCAAAGCTTACCAATATTAACACCAAACACTTCAAATTATGGGGCATGAAGTTATTTATGCATATTTACATTATGCAAATTTTAATTTTTAAAGAGCATATTATAGTATTGAGTAGTGAGCAGTCTTAAATCTATAAGTATAACTACAATAATTAATTCATGTTTAAATGAAGTGTGGTTAAGATTTAGAGTCCTCAATGACCTAATTGTTTAACCATAAAATGTTGGTCCTGGATAGATTGAGGTTATCTAGAAGTTAAATGGGTATATAGAAATGAAAATATAAAAGGGTGATAATTAGATCTATAGCAGGTCAACTAGGTGCTAAACTTAGATATAAACATATACTAAATTTCTTAATTGAGAATAAGCTAAATATAGAAAGTACAACTAAGCTATGTATGGAAATGAAAAAGAAGTAATGTACTTAGTTTATCCTGATACTAATATAATTATAAACTTGGAATAGGGAGGAATGAGACTCGAAGAAGATTCTAAAATAGTCCTCTGATTTTGGATTAAGTGCCTTTAGAGCTCTAAACACTAACGTCAGCCTAGGATAGTTATGTTGATACTAGTGTCTGACCTCGATATAAGTGTCCTATATGTAATACTTATTATAAAATGATACAACCACCTAGATGATTCTAGGTTTGACTTCACCTTCACTCTAGTGCATTCAGATATGGATCATGGACTATTACTCTTCATGAATTTATAAAACCCTAGTTATTTATCTTTATGATGACCTTGGGGTGAAATGGGTTAGTTGGCACATAGTATTGAGCTAACCCTAAAGACCCCTCTATCAGTGAGCACTATCTACATAGCCAATACTTTAAATAAGGCCTCATATTGATTTAGTTATCTCATATGTGTTGGTTGTTGGAGCACAACTAGATACTGAGAAGGGGGGTGAATCATTATATCAATTAAAATTGGTCTTTTAATCCTTTTCAATCAAATTCAAAAGCATATGCAGATTACAAGATAAATTTAAAAATCACATACAAGCACAAATTCACATGACACAAGATTTATACATGGCAAACCCAAAGGGAAAAACCATGGTGAGAATATCTACTAGAAGATATTCTTCAAATCTAGCCTCACAGTTCAAAGACTCACTGACAAACCTCACTTCTTATAATGTTTAAGGACACCAATCCTAAGGAGACACCAATCCCCTGGTTTAAGAGCACCAACTATAAGGAAGCACCCACTCCCTAATCTGAGCACCCACTTAGCTTATCTGATGGTACCAACTTATCAGACTTTTATATGGAGCTAAAACTCCAATCTATAAATTAGATTCATACATGAATCTAGATCTCTAATCTTTGTTACAGGTCTAATCTGGAACTGATCATACTCTACACATTCTCTTTGTGCCTTTCTTCCTCTCTGATCCTCACTATTCCTCTTTGTTCCTATGTCTATATATTTATTTAATCGACACACTTCAATACCTTTACCAACCACTCTGCTCTATATTCAATTTTGGCTCAATAGCAAATGCAATTATTCAGCATGTTCTTGTGTCCTAGATATCATATATATAAAATAAATGATCTAGGGTTTGTTTCTTTTCTCTATATTCACACTTGGACTATAACACATCATTCTAATTTTAGACTTTAGTTCATTATGACTTGAACTGTAAGTTCTCATGTCTCAATTCTATTGGCCCATCAATTGTTGTTACACCAAAGGATCGACCTCTTAGTGCCTTACACAATAGCCAAATCTAATAATGACACCTTCTAATAGATTTCATGCATCATGCCATAATTTTAGGTCTCTTTTATTATATATAGCATCTGTTAGACTCAATTTTTAATGCATAGGCTCTTTAATGTATATTTTATTGGTTAGATAGATCAATCTCATTGTCTATGTCGAGATTCATGACTTATATGTAATTTATTGCATGTTCTTGTAACTAACCATTTGTCTAGACATGACTTTAAATATCAATCATTGATCTTGCCTTTAAAACCATGATCTAATGTTCTTTATTAAATTAGCTCAACTTTAAAATGTATCCATTTGATCACCTTCTGAGAGGCTCATGTTATCTATTAGATCTTTATATGCTTTCAAACTTTAGCTTTGTCGAGATGTTAAACATTGAGCTCTTTATGTCATCTGAGTTCACCCACTCCATTAGATATTTCTCATCCAAGATTCCATGTGTCATTTGATTTCTAAAGATGCACATCCTTTACCTTGACTTGGTCATTAAACTTTGATACTTTGACCTCATCTCACAGCTTCTTATATCTTTAGATCACTTCCACTCCATCAATCTTCTCAAACCTACTCAGTCTTTAACTTTTAGTTGTGTTGATAAACATCAAGCACTTTATATCATTTAAATCCATTCACTCTATTAAATCTCCTTTACATGATCACCTACGTACCATCAGATCTTTTGACAAGCCCAATATTTATGCCTATCAAACCCTTGAGGATATGACACTTGGTATAAGCATGTGCCTTTTGTACAGAGATATCAATTCCCACTATTAAGACATTTATCATCCTTTAATTGGTCCTCTATCAGATAGACTCATGTGTTTATGACACTTAGCATTAGTGCATTCACTCAAAGGGACCTTTAACACTTTGACTTCATCACACTATGTTACATCTTCAATGTTTGATTAAGCATAAGCCATTTGATCTTCCAACTAGCTCGATCATTAACTCTACAAAGCTTACACTCATTAGGTCTTTATCTAACAACATTTTTGAATGTGACACTTTTCACTTGTGCATTCACTAAGAGCACCTTTTGATAATTTAAATTTTATTCACTCTGTTACATCATTTATGTATGATGAAGCATGGGTCATTGATCAAATTGGGACATGATATAAAATCTAAGACTTAGGAAATATTAAGTGCTTTGATCATTGGTCAGATTCAATAATTTTTAGGTCGAGGGTTCAGTTTCATAACAACAATATGGACTTAAGTTGTAACTTAAGTTACTAGATTCTGGCTATACCAAGTCAACATTAAAATATAACTTTGCTTATTGATGCCATGGCTAAACCCTTAGCATTTTACTGAGAAACCCTGTCTAGTTTGAGAGCTAAATAAATAAATTATGAGCTCATTCTATCTCTTATGAACCTACAAACCATATTTCTATAATGTGCATGAAAAACCCATTATGGATATTCTATCTATTTCGACTTTAAACATCCATAAATGATCTTTATAAAAGCATGACAATTTTACACAGTGAAACTATGAAACATGTTCTTCTCTCCATCAATCCTACCTGATCCTTTTGACATCAATGACAATCATATTGCCAACAATCTCCCCCTTTAGCATTAATGGAAAATTAAATGCTCTGATGCAAACTTAAATTCCTAATCTTCTAAAATTCTACCCTTTCTTTGGCATTGCTTGCATTGGCTTCTGATGAGTATGAATTGAAGTTATTCATACCATACTTTCTCCCCCTTAGACAATGGCATATTTTCCTAAACTCATATTAAACACTTAATCTAATCTTCCAAACTTTTATAGAGAGCATTTGCCCTTTTTTTCCCCCTTTAACATCAATGGAAAAGGGACTCCTTCTCATTATGTGACTAAAGTGTTCTCCCCCTTTATTAGATAAATTATTTTTTCTAAGAACCTACAACTTTCAACTCATTAGTATTTTTTAGAAGTATACATACCTAAGTTGACTTTTCTCTCTTCTTTCAAGGATTAATAAATCTTCCATGAGACAACCCTTTGACTCATGTACTATCACTAGTGATTTAGTGATGTGGTGTAGGAGCCACTACTCCCACCTTCTATTTTAGATATTCAAATTATTTTTGGGGAAGAGGTTTGGTGAATATGTCTACAATTTGGTCCTTAGTTGGCACATATTCCACTATGACCTCTTGATTTGAAACCCTCTCTCTTAAAAAGTGATACTTGATTGATATGTGCTTGGTTCTATAATGCATCACTAGATTATTTGATATATTTATTGCACTTGAATTATTACAAATAATATAAATAGGTGACTTGTACTCAACCTTGATGGCCTTGAGTGTTTGCTTCATCCATAGGACTTGAGTGCAACATGCCACTACTACTACATACTCTGATTCTATTGTAGAAAGAGTAATTGACTCTTGATTTTTTCTTAGCCATGTAAAAAGTCTATCTCCAAGGAAAAATTCGCCCCTACTAGTGTTTCTTTTTTCATCCATACTTCTCGCCCAATCAACATTTTTATATGTTGTCAAAGTGAAATCTTCAATTGTAGGGTACCATAGGCCATAGTCAATTTTGCTCTTAATGTATATAAATATTATTTTCACTCCATTGACATGTGACTCTTTAGGAGTACCCTAAAATATAGCAACCATGCACACTACTTACATGATATCTAGTCTTAATGTAGTTAGGTATAGAAAACTACCTATCATTGATCTATACATAGTCTAATTTGCATCAAGGGACCCATCCTCTCTACTCAACTTCCATCTAGTTATCATGGGAGTACTAATTGGTTTGCTATCTTCCATTCCAAATTTCTTGAGCATCTCCTTTACATACTTGGTTTGGGATATGAATATCCTTTCATCAGATTGTGTTATTTGTAGACCAAAGAAGAAGGAAATTTCTCCTAGCATAGACATATCAAATTCAATTTGCATTTGTGTAGAAAATTCTTTACACATTTTGTTATTTGTGCCACCAAAGATGATTTCATCTATATAAACAACAATAATAAAAATATGCTCATATTCTAATTTGAAGTATAGATTAATGTCTACACATCCTTTGTTGAAACCTTATTATTGTAGGTATTGGTCCAATCTTGAATACCATGCTTTAGGTGTATGTTTTATACCATATAGTGCTTTATTTAGTATTCACACATAATCTTCTTCATCTAAAAATTGAAAACCTTTTGTTTGTTCAATATAGACTTCCTTTTCTAGGTTCCCATTCAAGAAAGCAGACTTTACATCCATTTGATAGAATTTAAACTTCTTATAAACAGAGAATGCTACAAACATTCTTATAGCTTCTAATCTAGCAACTAGAGAAAATGTTTCCTCAAATTCTATGCCTTCTAATTTTTCATATCCCTTGCACACCAATCTCACTTTATTTCTTCTAACATCTCCATCCTTGTTGATCTTGTTTCTATAGACACATTTTGTTCCTATCATATTCCTGTTTGAGGGTCTTGGAACTAATTGCCAAGTTTTGTTTTTTTCTATTTGGATCAATTGCTTTTCCATGGATTTTAGATAATTCTCATCCTTATTGGATTTAACATAGCTCTTAGTCTCAATTTCAAATAGTAGAGCAAAACTTACTTGCTCTTTATTCATTATAGCTCTTCTCCTTGTCTAAAATCCTTCATTCTTATTGCCAATTATCTACTCTTCAGGATGTTCCTTTTGAACAAATTTTGGAGGTGATTTTTCATTATTTTCCTCAACCTCTTCACTATATAATTCTTCTTCAAAATCTGAATCTTTATTACCAGTTTCTTTTTTAGGTTCAACATATTTTATGCCTTCTTCTACCTTGACATTTATGCTCTCTACAATCTTGTGTAGCCTCTTATTGTAACATACATAGGCTTTGCTTTGAGTGGAATAACCAAGAAATATTCCTTCATCACATCTTGATTCAAAGCTTCCCATTTTGTCCTCCTTTCTTCTGATGTAGCATTTACTTCCAAACACTTTGAAGTGCTTGATAGAGGTAGGCTTTACATACCATAGCTCATAGGGAGTTTTATCACTATTTACCCTCAATTTAACTTTGTCTAAGATGTATACTGCTATTTGGAATATTTCTCTCCAATATCCATCAAGTAACTTGGCCTCCTTTAGCATTGTTCTAGCCATTTCCTTGACTATTTTATTCTTTCTCTCAATAACTCCATTTTGTTGTGGAGTCCTTACTGCAGAGTAATGCCTTTTGATCCCATGCTTCTCAAAATACTCTATGAATTCATTTGAGGTGAATTCTCCACCTTGATTAGATCTTAAGCATTTGATTTTTCTTCCAATCTCATTTTCAACCATGGCTCTAAATATCTTGAATCTCTCAAAGGCTTGATATTTGTCCTTCAAAAAGGTTACCCATGTCATTCTTGAGTAGTCATCTATGAATAACATAAAGTATTGCTCTCCTTTAGATCCTCTTGTCTTTGTAGGACCATAAAGATCAATATGAACTAATTGTATAGGATTTGTAGTTGCATAATCCTTTATTTGAAATATGACCCTTGTCTACTTGCCTAGTTGACATTCCTTGAAAATCAAAGTTGATATGATCCATTATCCTATGCCACAACCAACTCTCATCAATATTTTCCATCAAGCAACTATTATCATTGACTTCAAAAAGATTGTAGATATTTCTCTCAATCCTTTTCCCTTATACAACTATTTTTTGAAATCTCTTTAGCTTGTATCCTTATGCATCAAATGTGACCTTATAACCATTGTCACACATTTGGCTGACACTTAGCAGATTATGCTTCAATCCTTCAACATAAAGGACATCATGCGTAGGTAGTTTACCATATATATTCAAGGTTCTTTTACCTTTGATCTGTACTACTATGTTATCTCCCAAGCTGATAGATCATTCCTTACATTTTCTAAATTTGGTGAACTTGCTCTTGTCGCTAGTCATATGCTTTGATTAGCCACTATCTATCACCCACAAATTTTGTTCCTTGGTATGGAGTGCAGTTTGAGCAATCATGGATGATTTTTCACTCTCCACACATCCTTAGGTTTCTTTTTTAGCTTATTTTTAGAAACTTGTGAACCTTTGTTCACACTGGGAGGCATGTCTTTTTTAACATTGTATAATTTTGATCTTACAAAGCTAGTTCTACAATGTTTAGCTATGTGACCAAAGTTATTGCAATTATAGAACATTATATTTGTATCTACAAAGGGTGTAAATGAATTTTTGCTTACAAAATTGATTTTCCTTGTAGTTATAACTCTATAATTACTAACCTTATGACCAAAAATATTATAGCTATAACAATAACCATTAAAAGATGAGAAATACCTAGTCATAGCATTTCTTAGTACAACATGAGGAGAATTCTTCTAAGTTGTGTCTTCTTCAAGTATCTCACCTTGGTGTATCTATCAGCATCAGCTACCTTTGTCTTCTTTTTCTCTTCAAGCTTCTTTTCAAGTTTAGCTTTCTTCACATCAATTATGTTTGAGTTTCTCTGTATATCCTTGTAAGATTTCTCTTTCTTTACTCATGATTCTCCTTGTGCTTTGAAGTTTTCATTTAGGTTAGCAGATGTACTAGTTGAGGAAATTTTTCCCTTCTCATAACCAAGACCTGAAATCTCTTTTGAGGGATTTTGAGAGTTGATCAGTTCATCAAGAATGTATGATCCTCCTATCAACTTCAAAATTTTATTTAGTTGACCTTTGGATTATTTAAGTTATTTTCTCAAAGCCTTTATTTCTATCTCAAGCTTCACACATTCATCAGATTTAGATTGTAGTTCCATTTTGACTGCATCTTCTATTCTTTTAGCCTCTTCAATTTGTGTTTTTAGGCTAATCACCATCTGATCAGATTTATTAAGACCTTTAGACATTTTATCAATTTTCATTTATCCAAGCTTATTTTGTTTTGAGTTCTCTTTTATAATCTTGTCAAACTCATCTAGAGCACATATGAGCTCACATTCTAGATCCACTTCTCCTTCTTCTTCTTCATTTGAGTCTTTAACTTCATCTTGATCTAGATTTACATAAGTTAATTCTACTATCATGAATAGGGATTCATTTCCCTTAGCCACAAAATCATGGTCATGATCATCATTTGAACTATCATTGTCTTCCATTGGGTCACTATCTTCTTTTATGTACAGACCTTTCTTATTTTTCAAGAAGTCCTTCTTGGGATGCTAAGGTTTTACCTTTTTGATACTCTCTACTTGCTCAAATTTATCCTTTTTATTATGAGGGAATTTAGTAGTAAAATATCCTACTTTACCATAGTTAAAGCATTTGAATGGTAACTTACCTTTGTACTTTCTAAATTCTCTCTTTAGTCTTCTGACAAAGTTAGCTTCTTCTTCATCAGTCGATGTTAATGTGTCTTCATTTGCTTGCTTAGTTTCTTTGAATGTAGCTTCTCTCTTCAAGGAGTCTATCTCTCCCATTCTCATCTCATAGGCTATGAAGGTCCCATGCAACATGTCAATAGTGAGTTTATCTAGATCTCTTGTTTCTTTTATTACAGAGATTTTAGAATCATATCTTTATGGCAAAGATTTTAAAACCTTTTTGACAATGATTGACTCTTTCA
This sequence comes from Torreya grandis, assembly GCA_037957365.1. Taxonomy (NCBI): domain Eukaryota; kingdom Viridiplantae; phylum Streptophyta; class Pinopsida; order Cupressales; family Taxaceae; genus Torreya; species Torreya grandis. The sequence continues at coordinate 535,501 of JARHVA010003430.1, forward strand.
TTTCTTCTCCAAGGCCTTTGATTACATTGACTATTTCATCTACCCTAAAGAGGTAGTCTACAATATTTTCCTCTTTATTCATCTTAAGACTCTCAAACTTGCCTTTGTAAGTTTATAGCTTGGTTTTTTTTACCCTATCATCTCCTTCATAGATGCTCTTCATTTTAGTCTAGATATCTTAAGAATTTTAACATTACATCACTTTGACCAACTCTAAGTTTTATATTCCAAAAATAATAGCATTATTTACCTTAGATTTCTCTCATATGCCTTCTTGGCAACCTGATCAGTAAGAGTTATAATAGGGGTTGTATATCTATTTATCACAAACATCCATACATCAAACCCTAATGAAGATAGATATGCTTACATTTTTATTCTCTATAATACATAGTTAGATCCATCCAAGAGAGGTGCTTTATTTGATGAAGATCCTTCTTGACTAGCCATTGTGTTCACTATTCTAAAATCTACCTAAGCTGATTAAGCTTATTTCAAGGAACCCTAGGATCTGATACCAATTTTTGGAACACAACTAGATACTAAGAGGGGGTGAATCAGTATATAAGTTAAAATTGGTCTTTCAATCCTTTTAAATCAAATTCAAAATCATATGTAGATTATAAGATAAATGCAGAGATCACATACAAGCACAAATGCACATGACACAAGATTTATACATGGAAAACTCAAAGGGAAAAATCATGGTGAGAATAGCTATTAAAAGCTACTATTTTAATCTAGCCTCATAATTCAAAGCCACACTAGCAAACCTCACTCGTTACAATGTTTAAGGACACTAATCCTAAGGAGACACCAATCCCTTGGTTTAAGAGCACCAACTCTAAGGAAGCACCCAATCCCTAATTTGAGCACCCACTCAGCATATTTGATGGCACCAACCTATCATACTTTTATATGGAGCTACAACTCTAATCTACAAATTAGATTCTTTTTAAAAGAAAAGGGGTAAAAATTTATTCAATCAAAACCAAATTACAAAGAAAAGGCCAAAGGCCCACCACATAACTACATATTCCTATCCTCAAGTAAAAGCTGATCAAAAATCCCACGATAATCCAAAGGAAGCTCATCCCTTCCACTAATATCCCAGATATCCTCATTTTCAGTAGCCCACTTTGCCAAATAATTAGTAACTCTGTTCCATTCGCGAGGAATATGATGAAAGGAAATAGAATCCAAGGAACTACACATACTTAAAATTTGTCTGGCCAGAGAGGCTAATTTCCAATTAAAATTCTCCAAACTCTGGTTATTTAGCATGTCAACAACAATTTGAGAGTCAGACTCACATATGATCTTTTTCCAGCCTAAAGAGCATCCTCTCTCAATATTACTCTTAATAGCAAGGGCCTCCATCAAATTATTTGAGTGTTGGCCCTTGTAGATAGAGAAGAGGAAAATAGCATCCCCATCATTACTTCTACCTATCGCCCCAATACCAGCATGACCTGAATTCCCCCAAGAGGATCCATCTGTGTTAAGCTTCAAGATCCCAGCCGAGGGAGGAGTCCAACGTCTAGTCCTACAAATGCATTGCTTACCATGGCAAGGCCTTTTCCTAAGAATACCTCCCTAGTTAGCGCCGTCCAAGTTCAAATTCCTCACAATAGCTTGATCAACAGGATCAATACTTTCAGACATATCACATTTTGCCAAGATAGTCTCCTGAAGCCTATTAAGAATCTTCCTCCACAACCAAAGGCTATCCAACTTAGAGTCACAAAAAATTCTACGGTTCCTTTCCAACCAAAGATTCGAAAGAAAAAGACCGATCCAACCATCTAGGCAACCTGCAAGAAGGAAGTCTTCACTGGAGGTCTACCCAAGCTTTCCCAAAAGTCACTAAGAGAAGTGGCATGAATACACCAATGACTCCAAGCCTCCCACCATCTATGCCATATATCCCTTGAGAAAGGGCAAAGAAAAAATAGGTGAGAGGTACACTCTTCATTGTGCGCACATAAGAAGCAAATAGAGGGCCCCTAAAAGCCTCTTTTGCGAAGATTCTCCCAAGTGAGACATTTCTTCTAAACCAATAACCATAAGAAAAAATTACATTTAGGCCAAGAGAATTTATTCCAAACCTTCTTCCACCAGTGCACTTCATCATTACCATGTAGATTCTTATCAAGTATAACGTATCCTTGAGCCACAGAGAATTTGCCTTTTGGGCTAGGACTCCAAGCCACAACATCTCTACCAATGAGGGAGCTACAAAACCTATCCTCCAGCACATGAGAAAGAAGAGCACGGTCCTCCTCAATGCCACCAGTGGGCCACTCCTGAGGATCCTTCCAGCACGTCACCTCCACCTGACCCAAGCACTTAACAGTCTTAAAATGCTCCACCTTACACCATCCAGCATTAGTAAAAGTGTGGCAAAGAGGCTGGAGCTGAGGAAAGCTAGAAATCATGGGCGGGTGGCCATCCCAAGAGTCATGCCAAAATAGAGCATCAGAGCCACTATTACAAATCCAAAAAATTCCCTCCTTAATTAGCTGCACTCCCTTCTTAAGGGTATTCCAAACACAAGATCCTTTACCCAACAAATCTAGCCGTAGAACCTCTGAGCAATCCACACCAAGAATATACTTGTGAGTAAGAATCTTGGCCCAATCTAACTATTGATTGGTACACCACCTCCAGTACAGCTTAACAGCCAGGGTCGTGACAACAAATGCCATAGACCTAAGCCTAAGGCCACTAGCATGATTTGGCCTACAAACATACTCCCACTTAACAAGACTCCACTTCGAAGAGAGGAGTGTACCAGACCAGAGAAACTTTTGCGATAGAGCATCAAAATCCCTCACAAAACTGGAAGGAGGAACTTGCACACAACACCTATAAATAGGAAGAGACTACATCACCATCTTAAGAAGAACCAGTCTCCCAGTAGAAGAAAGCCACCTGAGAGTCTAGTGATTAACTTTGCCATGGAATTTATCCAAGATTCCTTGCCAATACACACGATACTAAGATCCCAAAAACAAGGGAACCCCAAGGTATATCATGGGGAGAGAACCAATCTGAAATCTAAGGATCCTGGCAATCCTAATTTGAATAGGCTGGGGGGTATTGAAGAAATAGATGGAAGATTTGTCATCATTAATACACTGACCTGAAGCCTTCAAATAGATGTCTAAAACTCACCTAAAGTTCCTAGCTTCACTAGTTTTGACAATACCCATCAGCGCGGTATCAATCACAAACTAAAGGTGAGAATAGGGAGGAAGAGAGTCATTCCATCTCCAACCATAAATAAGACCCCATCCCACTTGAGACTTAACAAATCCTCCAAGACCCTCTGTCATTAAAATGAATAAATAAGGAGACAGAGGGTCTCCTTGCTGAAGCCCCCGAGAAGTCTTGAACAAATCATAAGGTTCCCCATTTACAAGAATGGAAAAGGAAGAAGAGGTCACACAACTCAAGATCCAATTCACCCACTCCTTAGCAAAGCCAAATGCCAAGAGAATGCTCTGTAATAATTCCTAGCTCACCCGATCATAAGCTTTAGCCATGTCAAGTTTTATAAACATAGCCCTCTCCTTAGAGTTAGCCATCGAATGAATCACTTCCATTGTCACCACTACACCATCCAAAATTTGTCTTCCTTCAACAAAACCCCCTTGCTCCATAGAGATCAAAGTGCTAAGAAGAGGCTTAAGTCTCTTCGCAATCAGCTTAGTAATGATCTTATAGACAACATTACATAGCGCAATAGGTCTGAATTGAGTCAACTGATTAGCTCCCTCTTGCTTAGGAATGAGCGCCAAAAAAGTAGAATTTATGGACTTGAGCATATGTTTATTTTGATGAGATTCTTGAACCACCTCAAGGAGATCAAACTTTATTATTTCCTAGAATTCTTGAAAAAACTCAATCGAAAACCCATCAGGGCCTGGAGCCTTACCTGTTTTCATGTTAAACACCACCCCTCCACCTCAGATAGTGAAATAGGCCATAAGAGAGCTTCATTCATTCTCAGAGAGACCAGGTGACGAATGCAATCCAAGATTGCCCTCTCTTCGTCCCTAGCAATAAGGTCCTCCTTAGAAAAGAGATTTGAAAAATAGTTGACCACAGCCCTGGAAATATCAACATTGGAAGACAGATGTTCCCCTTCAGTGGAGATCAAAGAGGAGATGAAATTTCCTTGTCTCCAAGCCTCGATCGAATTATGAAAGAATGAAGTGTTCCTATCACCCTCTTCAAGCCAGTCAATTCAATATTTTTACTTCCAAAAGATCTCCTCCCGAAGCTCCCACTCCTCTAATCCTTTAAGAGCCAAAGACTCAGCTTCACTAAGGTCCAGGGTCCTCCCTTGATCCCAAATCAACTGAGTTATGTTGTCTAACTTAGTCTGAGTAGCAATCCTCTAAGCCTATAGGTTTCCAAAACAATTTTTATTCCACTTCTTAAGCCTGTAATTCACATGTTGAAGTCTCTTACAGAAAGTAAACATTGTCGTCCCATGAGCAGGCAACCCCTCACACCACCACCCTTCCATAAGGTCCTACAAATAATGACCTCTTAACCACATTAACTAAAATTTAAAAGATGGATTTTTTGATAGCCCATAATCCATAACTGAGATCTTGATAGGCCAGTGATTAGAGCCTCTCCAATCAAGAATTTTAGAACTGGTAATCAACCTGTCATTCATCCAATAACATGAAACTAAAAATCTATCGAGCCTTTTCAAGATAGCCTCGACACATCTCCTATTATTCCATGTAAAGATACCATTATTTGGCTTCACATCAATGAGGTTCAAGGAATCTATCATATCCCTGAAAAGATATGCAAAGGGTTCCAACCTGGCAACTCCACCCCATTTTTCCTCTAAACTGATAATAGAATTAAAATCACCAGCCAAAATCAATGGGAGATATGGGTCTAAGGCTCGGATGCAGCTAATATGATCCCAAAGATTTGACTTGCCTATAATATCAGTAGGAGCATAAATATTGGATAGAAGGCACCTTTCCTCAGTAGCCAAATAAGATGCGACTAAAGAGATAGAGGACTAACTAGAAATCCACCATAAGGGGAGAACTTTCCTCAGGTTCCAGAAGCAAGCGACCCCCCCTAAACTATTCTGAGCTCCCACCCCCTGCCAATTGCCCTGGGGCCAAATGCGAGAAGCACAACTTTCCAAACCATCCACTGTAAGCTTAGTTTCCTGGATTAAAACCACATCAAGTAACTGAGAATCAATTAATCTATGAACAACCTTTTGTCTAGGGATGTTATTCAACCCCCTAACATTCCAAGATAGAACAATCATTTATGGGGGTGGGAAAAATGGGAATCAATGGGTTTCATAAACCCTGACTCAACCAAAGTGTCCCCCATAATCTTGACCTTCTCTTGATCAGACTTTCTACCACTCCTTGACGGTTTATCAAGAGGCCCCTTTTTAAAGGATTTCTATTGTAGGCCTAAAATAGGATGGGCTTTTCTGCTCTTAACCAAATTTGAATCCCCTTTAAGAATAGGGGGATCTAAAACCCCCATAACCGAGCTCATCAGTGTCTGTGACCCCTGAGTATCCCTGGTATCCTGGGCCAAAACAGGTAGATCCACATCAATATGAGTACTCTGTGGGTCATCTGAAGGAAGCAGTTGATGCTCCTTCATTTCCCCTTCTTCCTGAACTTCTTGTAGTCCCTTATCCCCAGAAGAAAGCTCAACTAGAATCCCTTCCTCCTATACTAGGTCTTTAAGAACCTCAAATATGTTGAAAATACCATCATTGTGTCTATCCATCCAGGTTCTCTTTTTATTTTTGCCTTTGTTACAGGATTTTTACCTGAGTAAAGCCCTCATTATCCATAGATATAGTGGATGTAGGCGCCTTGCCCTTATCTCCCTTAAGAGACCCTGAGTCATCCAAGGGAGCTGGCTTAAATTCGGGGCATTTGCGAAGTAAATATCCATATTCATGGCAAATACAACATCTAAATGGAAGGGTCTCATAATCTAGTTGTTGGATCCAAGAAGAGGATCCCATGCATATTTCCATAGAGTCTGGTAATGGATTAGTTAAATCAACTTCTACACAAATATGAGAATAAGAGATTACCTTATGATCTTGAGTTTGTGTAGCCGCTCCCACAGGCTTTCCAAGAAGTAGTGAGATTGAGTGAAGAATATCTTCCCTATAAAACTCCAAAGGAAGTCTTGGCAATCGAACCCACATAGGTACTCGCGAGGGGATCTCTTCAGCAAAATTAAAGCCCGTGTGCCAAGGCTTGATGAAAAGTCCCATCTAGTTAAAGAAATAAGGGCCTCCTTCAAATGCCTTATTCTTATCTAACATACAAGAGAAAATAACCAAAAAGTAATTGTTCGCTGCTAAAATAATCTCTATATCACCTTCAAGATTCCAAACCCGAAGGGCCCAAGAATCTAGCACAGGTAAGGGGAGCCGAAGGCCCAAAAATTTGCTAATAAGGGTATGTTTATGCCAATACTCAACATCCTCTAGAATCTGCTTAGGTTGAATAACCAGCACAGGCCGGTCTTCAGATCTTTCCAGACATCCATTTACTTTTTTAATTTGAGGCATCCCTTTAGAGGATGAGACCCCATATCCCATTGTAGCTTTACTCATCTGACCTTCTCCAGTGACCTATGCTGAGGAAGACGGATCAACCATCTCCATATCCTCAAGGGAAATCTGGGAGGGCACTAATCTTTGATTCTCCATAAGGTGAGCCTAATTTCCACTGGTAAAAAATAGGATAGGAATCCGCAGTCCCAACTCTAAAAACCATTGACCAAACTCCAACATAGTACACCCAGCCATAGAGGAATGTGCTAACCCTCAGCCAGACTAGCAGACCCCACAACCAGTGCCCCCACACTTTACCAGCAGCACCAAATCTCCTCACCCAGCCTGCAAAACAATCAGTCGCCACCATGAGCATGGAACAGGGCCAACAACTAGGGCACGCGGGCCCTAGCTCATAGTCAAAACATGCCCATCACTACTCATTTTCAAAAACCTCTAATCTACAAATTAGATTCATACATGAATCTAGATCTTTGTTCTTTGATATAGGTCTAATCTACAACTGATCGTACTCTACATATACTCTTTGTGCCTTTATTCCTCTCTACTCCTCAGTGTTCCTCTTTTGTCTTGTGTATGGATATTTATTTATTTGACACACTTCATTGACTTTACCAACCACTCTTCTCTATATTCAATTTTGGCTCCATAGTAAATGCAATTGTTTAGCACATTCTACGTGTCCTAGATATCATATATATAATAAATGATCTGGGGTTTGCTTCTTCTCTCTATGTTTACACTTAGACTATAACACATCATGCCAATTTTGGACTTTAGTTCATTATGACTTGAACTTTAAGTTCCCATGTCTCAATTCTATTAGCCATTGATTTTCATTACATCAAAGGATTGACCTATTAGTGCCTTATACAATGGCCAAAGCTAACCATGACACCCTATAATAAATTATATGCATCATGACATAATTTCAAGTCTCTTTTATTATCTATATCATCTGTTAGACTCAAGTGTTGATACACAAGATATTTAATGTAGATTTGATCAGTTTGATCGATTGATCTCATTATTTGTTTGAGATTCATGGCTTATACACAAGTTCCTACATGTTCCTTAAACTAACCATTTGTCTGGATATGACTTTACAATCAGTCATTAATCTTGCCTTTAGCACTATGATCCAATGATCTCTATTCAATTAGCTTAACTTTAAAATACATTTATTTTATCACCTTCTGATAGGCTCACACTATCCATTATATCTTTATATGCTTTCAAACTTTAGCTTTGTCAAGATGTTAAATGTTGAGCTCTTTATTCCATCTGAGTCCACTTGCTCTATTGGATCTTTCTCATTCAAGCTTCCACATTTTATTTGATCTCTAAAGATGCACATCCTTTACCTTAATTTGGTCGTTAAACTTTGACACTTTGACCTCATCTCATAGCTTCCTATATCTTTGGATCACTTTTGCTCCATTGATATTCTCAAACCTAGTTGATCTTTAACTTGTCATTATGTCAATAAACATTGATCACTTTATATAATTTGAATCCATTCACTCCATTAGATCTCCTTTGAATGATCACCCACATACCATCAGATCTTCTGACAATTCCAATCTTTATGTCTATCAACCCTCAAATATATTACACTTGGAGTAAGTGTGTGCTTTCTATACATAGCTATCAATTCCCACTATTAAGACATTTGGCATTCTTTCATTGTTCCTCCATCTAATAGGCTCGTGTGCTTGTGACACTTAGCATTAGTGCATTCACTCAGAGAGACCCTTGACACTATGAATTCATCATGCTCCATTGGATCTTTAATGTTTGATTAAGTGTGAGCCATTTGATCTTTGATGTAGTTATCTCATATGTGTTGGCTTGTGTGTTAATCATACAATATGTGAAAATCAAGTACAACATTAACCTAGCTGTAACTTGGAAAATTATATCTTGGGTTGTTCCTTTAGTAATTCAGACTTATAGATGTGATATCCCTATGACTAGTATGGAAATAGGGAAGCTTTGTTCAATTGAATGCTTGATAGAGTGATTTTTGATAAGTTGCCTTGGTCTCTCTTTATCTTATAGGTTATGTTAGGTGAGAAATGAATGAGGGTTGATCTTGTATTTATATCAATCCCTTTAGAGAATTAACTCACATTACAGTACTTAGGCTTATCATTATGATACATTCCATTTGTAAATTAGATGACTTTAGGGCAATGGACACTTGAATTAGGTCAGGACACTAGCATTAATGCTAGTGTTTGTCCCAAATTTTAGTGTCTAGGGAGAAAAAAAGTAGGTATAAGTTTAGAACTTATAGAGGTCAAATATAAGTACATTTTAAAAAATTTGGGCAAGATAGAAAGCATAAGTCATCAATATAAGACTAATCAGATTAATAGATAGGCCAAAGGGAATAAGTTAGATCAGATGCAAGACTTGCAAAAGTGAGAAAGGTTCAGAACTAAGAAGAACAACCAAGGTCTAAGTTTTCAAAGTGTATAGGACTAAGGTGTTATATAATCCATAAATATCATCTACATTTCCACCATCCCCCCTTATCTAATAATGAAATTGTTATTCTAAAGGAAAGGAATGCATACATGGGTGTGTATAACACACATTATCTTTGCATGTGCCCAACTTGTGTATTTTTTTGGTGACTAAAATATAAACTAAAATCATGTTACATTATATAATCTGGAATTGAATTTACTTGAAATAGATTAAAATTTGAATGAGCAAGGTTTAGGAGTACACTTGTGTGTCAATGTAACCACCTTGCCTATTGACAAGTTGATTTGAAAATATGTATCATTGTAAGGCTCTAAAACTAAGATTAGGAAAATTATAGATAAATATAAAAAGTGAATATATCTAAAGATAGATAGAGAGTGAGAGAGAGATTGGAAGGCACATACCCGCAACCTTATAGCAAAGGTGAGTTTCCACCTGGCAGTTGAGATTAGCTCAATTGTGAAACACAATCATACTTATAACATAGTGAGGTTAGATGATATAATCAAGTCCAAATTTAAAGCTTGGGAAGATTTAGTGATTTAATCACCTTGACCATACCAAAAAGATAACTAACTACTGCAGTAGATTAGCTCAATAAAGTTCATAAAAATTCTGACCGGGGAATTAATACATAAAACTTTGTAATGTGGTAATAGTCCATAAAAGAGTTTTAGAATCTAATACTAATTTATATTTTGAAATATTAGGTACAAAATGCATAGCATATGCACCTTAGATATGTCTCATGTTAAAATTGTGTATAACAATGGTACCAATGTATAGAATTTTTCTACAACTTTGAATTTGAATCATATAACTATGTGTTTTGGCTAATTTATAAAATTATGTAAGTGTGGAAAACATGATTCCAAATCATATCCCCACTATATATGGATAAATTTGAAAATTTATATAAGTTCCAATGTGGAGAACATATTTCCAAAACATGTCTCCACTATAATCTAGAGATGTTGAATACTAAATAGGTGCGAAGAACATGCTTCCAAAGCATGTCCCCACTGAATCTAAAAATTATGCCAAGTGTAAAGAACATGCCTCCACTAATATGACCCCCACTTTGAGGTAAGGGAAAGATAGGAACTGGTAGTTACCTCACCTCAAAAGGATATGACAACTGTATAATAAATGAATGGAACCATGTAGCATATAGAAAGAACATGTCTAAGTAGATATAACATTGAATTACATAGAACCAATGTGATTAAATAAAGGCCTAAAATGTATTATAAATATCATGGTAACATTTATATATTAATATTACAATCTCAACAAGCACACATATAAGATTACTCAAAAGCTAGTCAAAAGGCAATAGTCTAAGGAGACTACAAACAAAGGGCGTGTTTAAATACCACACAATCAAAAGGACATGACTTAGTCAAATGTCCAAAAAATCAATAATGACATATTCAAATATGATAATAAGTAATGACATATGTAAATGTTAAAGAAAAAATACATAGGCATGGGGGCTACAATCAAAAGAGCATATTTAAATGTGCAAACAAGGAATACAATAGCAAGGCAAGAACTCAAAGAAGTGCATAAAGGAAAGCATAAACAACCAACTTAAACATTTCATAGTATCCCATGGATCAAATGTGATAGGAAAAAATGACATGCGTATAGCATATCAAGTACCTTATTTAAGATATAATCATGGATAAAAGCATGTGTAAGTACACATGTAATCTCAAACATGATATTGAAATATGATCATTGAACCATATAATCTGTGTATCAAGATAAAATAAGTGGATTTCCCTAATGTTTGCATGGCATGAGTAGAAGGAAGGCCTAAAATCTAAAATAGGAATAGATCATATATGTATGTATGCATGTATCACACTCAAATAGAAGTTTGACACACATGTGTATGTAGGAGTAATTGAATATATACCATCCATCAACATGGAACTAACACATAAACACTAAGGATCCAATAAAACACTATCAAAATATTTTTGTATTTTTGAATGTTTTTGACTTTTTTGGTATTTTTGAAATATTTGAAGAGACTACTCAAGGAAGTCCTCATCATCAAAGGTGTAGGACCACCTAGAAAATTTCTCAAGCTTTATTTATATCACTGTACTGCCACCACTTCAATGTTTTTTTCAATGGTTTACCTGAAGCCAATGGTGTAGAAAAATAATCATGGCCATCATGTCATATGCAAATTTATGTACTAATAAAAAATATATAGTATCTAACTTAGCATTCCACTTGAATTTTAGTTTCAAATGTGATTTGTGGTCTACTAGACATATAGCCTAAGTTTCCACATGTGGACCACAAGTGATAGGTAACTGGATGTATCCTTGAGATTTTAGCATCAATGGAGATAATATTAGTTCATTTATATAATGTCCCAATTGTGTGGAGAAATTAGTACCACTTGTTATATCCCACTTGTTATCAAACTAGATATGGTGTCAATATACCCAATTAATATTAGCAATAATAGTTAAATCCTCATGTTTTGGTTGCTTTGAGAGATAGTTCTTTTCTAAAATATAAGAAGGATTTTTCCTTTTTCTCATGTCAGACACAATTTATATGCATCCTTCATTATTATATTATTTATTTTGGATTTTTAATGTCTCACATTGATTTATATAATGGCCACTAATCCAATGATATTTGCAATATGGTACCATGTCTTTTATGGGTAGAAGTCTACTGCATGAGCTATGTTTGGTAGAAGGTAAATAAATCATTCTATGCTCAAGTAACATAAACAACATGGTATATATAGTATCTTGTTGTGTTGTGATCTATAAAATTTATTGTGAAGTCTTTTGAGAAGACTCCACATTATTCACATTTTGTATTTGTATTTGACCCTTGTAAGGTTGACTCAATATTTTCAACCAAGAAGGATGTATGGAGTAACAAACATTTACTTGCTCATCTGCTATTTTTGTTTTTCCCTTATCTAGATCTAATTATGTATTTTCTACAAGTAGATTTAGTTTATATGTGCTAGGACCTATATTTTTGAATAGGTTATGTGACAAGTGATCAAGTGGATCAAATTTTAAGTTTCACATTTTCTCATAAGTTATATCATCACTGTCATAGTAATTTGAAACATGTTCATATTTTTGCTTAGTATTGACCAATAAATGAAGCTCAAATGTTGGGGACTCTTGTAGTTTTACTTTTTTAGGTAATGGTTCTTAATCATGCATATTTATGTGTACCTTAAAGTTTAGTGCCTTATTTGCATATAGAGATAAAGGATCCGTTGTACTTGACTCACTTATTTCATACATGTGTATATTCTTAATAGGGATGGATTGTTTAGGTGGTACCACTGTAGGGATGCCTTTAGATTTGAAATGTATCATTTTCCAAAATTTGAAAGGTTCATCATCAGTAGGCATGGATAATAAGGTCCCATCATGAATGAATTTTACACATTGATGAAGTGTATATGAGACAGCTTCCATTAAATGTATCCAAGGACTACCCAAAATTAAATTATAATGTAATGAGTGAGACATGACTTAAAAACTATTTAAAACCATTTTGGGTCCTAAGGTCACATCTAATGTGATTTGACCAATCAAAGGGCTATGTGAATTATCAAACCATGTTATGTATATAACTATGTTTTGAAGAAGATTTGTGTTTATACCAATGGTGATTAGGAATTGTATGCTACAAATGTTTAGGCCATATCCATTATGAATGAGCACCCTTTTGATACCTTTATTTTGCATGGACACTTGTATTAATAAAGGTAAATTTTGGTCAATAATATCTTTGGATGGTAAATTTGTTAGATCAAAGGTGATGAGCTTATTATTGTTCTTGAGATCTTGCATAATATTTGTAAAATAAGTAGGATCAATATTATTTAGAACTTGTGTCTCATGTAATGCCTCATATAAGATATCTTTATAAACATTAGATTGCTTTAAGAGCTCAAGGATTGAAATTCTTGCATGCATATTACTCAATTGATCAATAATGTCATATTCCTTAGATTTTATTACAAGATTAGGTTTAGGAGGTACATGTTGTATATTAACAGGTGGAGGAATAGGTTGAGCAATCCTATTTTTTTTAGTAGTAACACATTAATCATAGAATCCAATATAAGTTTTGAATGAATAAAGGGTATCGGATGGTAGTTGCTATATGAATAAGACTTAGGTAGAATAAATTATTGAGAGCATGCATGTTGGCATCTAGACACTGACTCTATAGCATTACAAAAGGAATTTTGAAGAGAGATCAAGTGTTGTTTATGCTTTAAAACCCTCTCATGATTTGCATGGATTTAGTTAATATTTTGACAAGGAAATTAATGTATAAAATCATAAAAACTATAAGGTATTAGACCATGAAATAATTAATATATGTATATGTAGTAAACATGATTACAAAGTTATAGTAATAAGGGATCAATAACAAAAAAATCAAAAAACCCTAATTGACCTAGGGTTTGATGTTGAAATATCAGGTTCACCAAATGTTTAACCCTTAAATGTTGGTTCTAGATAGATTGAGGTTATCTAGACATTAAAGGGGTATATAAAAATGAAAATACACAAGGGTGATAATCAAATATATATCAGGCCAATTGGGTCCTAAACTCATATATAAACATGCATTAAATTTCTTAATTAAGAATAGGCTAGATATAGAAATTACAACTAAGATATGTATAGAAATGATAAAAAGGTAATGTACTTAGCTTTTTTTTATGTTAATGTAGTTTTTTATTCAGAACAAGAAAGAAATATACTAGAAGAAGATTTTAGAACTATCCCCTAATTCTGGATTAAGTGCCTCTAAAGCTCTAGGCACTAATGTCAGCCTAAGATGGTTACATTGATTCTACTATCTGACCTTGACATAAGTGTCATGTAAGGAATACCTGCTATAAAAATATGTGACCACCTAGATGTTTTTGGGTTTGACTTTGCCTTTAATTTGGTACATTCATATCTAGGTCATTGATTATCGCTCTTCATGAATTTACAAAACCCTAGTTCTTTATCTTCATGGTGACCTTGGGAAAAATGGGTTAATGGTCACATAGTGTTAAGTTAACCCCAAATACCCCTTTATCAGTGAGTGTTACCTACATAGCCAATATTCTCCCCTACATGTTGGATTGTGTGTGAATCATGCAATATGTGAAAATTAATTACAACATTGACCTACCTTGTAACTTGGTAAATATATCTCTTGGGATACTCCTTTAGTAATTTAGACCTATATATGGGTTTTTCTTATGATGGGTATGGAAATAGGGAAGCTTTGTTAAATTGAATTCTTGATAGAGTGCTTTTTGATAGGTTGCTTTGGTCTCTCTTAGTCTTCTAGGCTATGTTATGTGAGAAATAAATGAGGGTTTATCTTATATTTATATCAATCCCTTTGGAGAATTAACTTGCATTAAAACACTCAGTCTAACCATTAGGATGCATTTCATTTGAAAATTGGATGACTTTAGGGCACTGGACACTTATGTCAGGTCAGGACACTAGCATTGACACTAGTGTATGTCCTAGACATTAGTGTCTAGGGAGCAGTAAAGTAGGTACAAGCTCAGAACCTATAGAGTTGGAATATGAGTACATTTTAATCATTCTATGAAAGATAGAAGTCTTAGGTCATCAACATAATACTAGTTGAACCAAGAGATAGGCCAAGAGGCACAATATAGAGTAGATGTGAAACTTGTGAAATCAAGAAAGGTCCAAAACTAAAAGGAATAACCAAGGTCTAAATTTTCAAAGTGTACAAGACTAAGGTATTATATAATCCATAAATATCATCTACAGTAATATTACTCTATAATCCCAATGTGTTTCTCCCACCTTTCATCTTGGGGTTACAATAACATAGAAAGATTAGTGACATGGGTTAGTGAAATTGAGGTTCTATAATGCTTAATGGCCTGACACGATTTTTTTTTTTTCAATTAGGACTAGGTGAATTTTCCTTCTCAATCCATGGTACTTTCCTTAGATATAAAAAATTAGGGATTGATCACCCCCAATTCTCCAAAAATCAAGAGGACTCATTTTCCAATACTTTAATAAGCATCATCTATAACAAGTTATAGGGTAAAACAATTCTCCCACATATAAGTGTACGCTTTCCTTGTTCTTAAATTTCAAATTTAAAGTTATGCATTTTTAGATTCTATTCTAAAGACATCAATTGCAATGTTTTCATTGCAAGTTTTCTAGGAGTAGGTTGCATGTGTGGAACATCTTACTTTTACTCTAGTATTTTTAATGCATTTCAATACTATAATAAAATGGGAGCATTTTTAGACACTCAAATTTGGTAATTTATCAACTTGCATGATTTTTGCATAGAAACATGACTCTCAAGCACCATTCTTTCACATCTACATGCCTTCTACAGGCCTAACCCTCCAAAGTTGTTATTAGTCACCTACAATAATTCATATAGTCTTTGTCAAACTAACTATTTATCTTATTGTAGATGCTAAAATATAGCATTAATTACTTGAGAATGTTACGCTTGACACACATTTACCATGCATGACTTACATGTTGTGCTAAAAAATTGACACAACAAAACACACACAAAACATGTCAAATTTTTTTAGAAGCTAAAATGCACTTTCTACACAACTACATTGCCCACATAGAAAGGAGGTAATGCACAAGTGGATGGATACTCACCATGGAATTGCATAAGTTCCACTTGACCTAATCAGCCTCCATGCTCCCACACAAGCCTACAAGTCACTAAACTATCCTAGTGGGCTCATATCCCCAAGACCGAAAAGGAATGCACAACTAAATGGAGGTGGGTTTGAGAAACCACTTGATTTAATGAGACATCCTAACTCACAATGAAGTTTAGGGAGTGTTTTAAATGATTTCATCCAATCACATGGCTCAGTTCTCACTCAAGTTACAAATGAAGTTCAAATTTCACATTGACTTGACTTTGGGGAAAGTGCCAAGACAAAAATCACTTCCAATTTTATAACTCGATAGGAAGATATGTGTTAAGTGTTCTAAGCCCCTAAGGGTTGGGTGGATATTATTTAGAGTTTAATATAAACCATAGTTTATGTTTTATGTGTGTTTCATTGTGTCAACTTTTAGGCATGATATTACACACACAAATATGGTCCTAACCCATCATTCTCTCACACCTACATGTTACATTATGAGTTTGACCCTTCCATTATAATATTATGCACCTATAAGAATCTCATTATCTATTTTAAATATACATATTATCCTACATATACATCTCTAGACCTTCATTTTAGCCCTATTATGCATGGGTGAGTAATGTCAGACTGGGTCAGTCTCACATGTTAATACTAACCTAAACCTCAAGATATTACCTCTCTCCTTGCAACAACTACTTTTTAAAATCAAACCTATCCTTAGGGTTGTTGGATAATTAACCTTAATTTGGGTCCTTCCTAAAGGTTTATAGATTTATCCTAAGTCTTATGTATGTGTACATTTATTGTATTTATAAATACACTTTATTTTAGCCTTTTGAGGTGTCACTCACCTCTCTAGTCCACTTGTTGGCTTTACAGTTACTCGCATGTAACTCTTCTCCCCCAACATATCACACACATCTTCCCCATTTATAATAAGATTAGGGACACATGGCACACACGCTAAAGGTTGTACATGTAACTCATTTTCTCTCTTAGTTCTTTATAAAGACCTCACTTATCCTTGTCTTCAACACTTGCTACTAAACTCTCAAAACACTCTTGTTGATCTATTCTTGCTCTTTTATCCTTGATTATCTCTTGGCTTAAATCCATTCCTCTCATAGCTTCTTCATTTTATTGTAATTGGATATTCTTATTGAAATCTTTCAATACTAGTGTGGGGTTTTTCTTTATACTATGGTTTCCCCACTTATCAAATCTCATCTCACATTTTGTAGTTTGATTTACTCTTGAGGTAATATTGCTTCATTTTGCATTCAATTGCTTTATGGTTTTCAATGTTATTCTATCAATCTTGATTAATTTCCTAATAAGGGTTGGCCCATTTACCTAGTTTGTTGATAGCATGAGAAATTACCAAAATAGACTCATACATATGCAAATCAAGGTGTCGATTGATAAAGGACTTGGAAATTATCTAATACACATATATACATTGTTGCACATTGAGTAAATATGCCCTATTCTTCATTAATTATGAATCTATCACTAGGATTAGTTGCAATCCAAGTCTGAAACATTCCAAAGCCAAGTCAAAGTAAGCATTGTCAAGTATTGAATTCAAATCATTAGTTACATGCATATAGATAAAAATTACACAATCACACTAAGTATGAAAACTATATGTGGCTTGATTTCTCTTTTTAGAGTATCAGATATGTAGGCAATGATAAATCTTCAACAAGGGTGATTCGGGTCATCTCATCCCATTACACTTATGTTATTTTTTAAGATTTTATATTCCCCACTAACACACCTAGGGTTTCAATGTGAATGAGTATGATTTTTAGATTTGTGTGCATCATTAGGGTTCAACATGGCACATTACATCATATGACCATAGTCCCTACTTTCTACATAGGTCAGTATTAACTGCTACGTGCAAGTATCGACAATGAATACTAACCAAGATTTGATAGAACTAACCCTTTGTAAACATAAATACAATTATAGAATTTAACAAATCACAAGCCTACTTCAATCTATTTTCCATTTCTAAAACATAGCCATAGTTAGATAGTCAACCATAAAAGCTAAGTATACATCCCTTTATTTTACTTAATATATTTAACATATGCCACTTGTCAAATCATTGCAATTAGTTTCAATGTGTTACATTCAGATGTATGCTTCAATACATGATCTATTAATCTAGATTATTCAATTTTTTTATATCCTTTTAGCATTTGTAAAACCAAATAAGGGTAAAACACTTACTCAAACATTTTGAGATCATCAAATCAATGTTATCATATCCTAGATAGAAATGTTAGACTTAAAACATATCATTTAAGGGTATTGTTTGAGTTTAATGATTTCATCTTGCATCAAACAATGGTCAAAATTCAAATTCAAATAATTCTTATGGGTCAACTCATATATTTTGCATGTCATTGGCATGATAAAGTACCCAAAGTGTCTCCAATAAATAAAAAATTGGTATAAACATATTACCCATCTAGCAAACACTTATCAAGCACACTCAAACACTTACACATTCAAGAAGACTATTAAATTATCAATCATTAGGTTCAGGACTTTACCAAGTCTGAAGCACTCAAGAGTTAAGAAAAATTTGTCACTTTCCAAGTACCAAGAGCAATATTATAGGATGTATACATTAAACAAGCACAATTTCACATCTTTACCTAACAAGGAGAACTACATGTTGTTTGACTTCCCTCTTTGGAGTATTGGATATGTAGATAACACTCAACCATTCAATAAGTAGTAGTTGGGTTTAGTTCAACCCACCTTTCTTCCCCTTTTGTAATCTTAATTATATAGTTGGAAGTGGACATAGGGTTTTAAGTGAAGGGCCATGTTTATGTGATTTGCATGCATATTAGGACCTTAGGATCACACATAGAGTTAAAATAAAAGTAGGCACACCTTCCTATATCAAAATAAAGAGATAAAATCCATAGAGATAGAACGGTTAGATAGTGAATAAAATTTTTGATGGTACTAACTTGAGGTTTGTGATACCATTCAAGCACACACAAAGGTTGAGACCCTGATCTAAGTGATCTAAAGACCACTACCATTTGTAGATACTAAAATATCATTTATATAATATCTCAATTTTGTATACTTGAAAAATACCTATTAGGGTTCTACCCTTTAGTTCTAGACCTTCTTACTACTAAAAAGCTCATAATCACCATCTCACTATGCTAAATTTCTTATTTTTTGGTTTGACCCTATCATTCTAATGAGATATATCTTTTGTTCAGTAAAAAAATATTAAAACCTAATATATACACTTCACTGTTAGTTTTATATCCTCAGTATCTTTCTACCTTATCAGACACTTGCATCCCATATAGGGACACTTGCTTTGATGCAAGTGTCCCAATTTGTATCTAGTGTTTGTACCTCAAAATTCATCTAATTTGAAAAAAAATGAATCATATGGGTTAGCCCATTTGTTGTATTTAACCCTTCTATGAGATATTTTCAAAAGGTGTGGTATAAATAAAAAATAAATACCATTCATTATCATCAAGTCATATTCAAAAACCTTACCAATCACACATATAGAAAAGCACCTTTCAAGTATTCAAAATTCCCCTATTCTTCCCTATTTATATATAATTCATAGGAGTAGTCATATTATATCTTTGAATTATTCAAAGAGCATCTCATGAACAATATTTTTCAAGTTATAAACTAGATTATTGCATGTCCTTACATATAACATACTACATTGTTGTTCATACACAAGCCAATACTTAGGGGAGAACTACATATGTATGAGTCCCTCTTTAGAGTAGTGGCTATGTAGACAACACTCATTGACAAAGGGTTCTTTGAGGTTAGCTTGACTTTGCAAGCCCACTAACCCATTTTAGGCAAAGTACAAAGACCTAATGTGAAGAGTTAGGGTTTGATCCATAAAGAGTCATTTATAGCCTATGAGTGTGAATAAATATATCAATATAAAGGTGAAATAAAACCCAAAAATCTCCAGGTGGTCTATCTATAATATAATGAGTATTTTTTGCTAGATAGATCTGTTCACATTAGGACACCTACCTAAATACAAGTGTCATAAGGCTAAAGCAAGTATCCAAGCCTCTAGAAATATTTTTTCTAGAGTATGACGACTGGATCCTAATCTTATTCTTGCATGTTTCCACCTTTGATATTTTAGATCTACCTATGCATTTATAGATAATCTACGTATTATCTCTTAGTGTTTATGCAATCGAATTAACACTTTGAATGTATTTTTTATATTTAGCATAACTCAACATTTAATTCATAATATTCATTTATGTAAGTTTTCAACTAATTAACCTACTTTAGAATAGTTTTATTCATCTGTGTGTATAGTCTTTCTACCCTTTAACCCTTATCTAAACCTTAAAAAGGTTAAACATTTGGTGAACTTGACCTTTATGTCTTCTTGTGTAAACTCTAGCTTATCTTAGAGTTTTATGACTTTTCTAATTACATTAATTATTTAATTGTGTTTTTCTTGTCATTTGGGAGTATTTTTTATCATTCATACAAGTTCTCCTTTTCTTGTTCACATTTCAATCTTTGAAACATTTAAAATAGATAAAAATGAACCTATTCCTCACCCTAAGGATGGTGATAACTACCATCCCTCTAACTAGGTCCATTATATCACTACTTCATGGGTTAAGGTAGCTCATCCTATAATTACAAAATAAGGTAACCAATATAAATTTCCTTAAACCCCTCTACCTCCCACATCTCCTCTTGATGGTCTGTGTATGCATGTTCAATTTTAAGTACCTAGGGTTTGTGCTTGTGAATAACTTAAGGATAAAATCATCATATGAGAGAAGAGATACAAAATAAAAATTATTATTTTAGTTCAAACATCACATTATTAGAAAATTAGGTCACATATGCAAAGAACCCAAAATATGCTAGTGTTAATCATGTGTTTACATCTTCATATAGCAATATTGTGCCCAACAAATATTCATATCAAAAGAAGAAGATAAAAGAGAATTAATCTACAACTATCAATTCACAAAGTGAAAAAAAATATAATAAGAGTCCAAGTGAGATCCTATGAGAAATAGTTCAAAATAAAGTGATCAAATTGTCCCTTATGCATCCTCTTAGAAGATCAAATTACTATTGTGAATTTCATAAAATACATGAGCATCATACAAATTATTGTATATAATAAGTCTCAAAAATAGTGGTGCTCCTATCATTGATCCATCAACAAATAACCCACTCACATTATGAATACCTCTCCTAAATCACAGGTGCAAAAACAACAAATATGACTGCAAAAGGACAATTCAGAACAAAAAAATGATGCAAATAAAATAATTAGAGTAAGAAGAGATTCAAAAGATAAATCTAGAGCAAGAAATGTTACAAAATGATCACAATGAAAAATCAAAATTACAAAAGGCACAAAGTGAAAGGGAATAGTTACAAAACCAATGTATTGAAAGGCAATGTTTAAAAAAGAGCAAGAAAAAAAGTTGCAAAATCAAACTCAAGATAAGCAAACAAGCATTTTCAAAATAGGGTTTATAACAAAGTATTTTTTAATGTAAAACATGTTTACAAAATAAAATGATACAAACACAATCAATAAGGATCCAAACATCATATCTACTTCATATACATATGTTCAAGATGGTATATCACAAGTTTAAGAATCGCCTAAGAGGTTAACTCTATCCTATGATAATGATTACAATGATGATTATGATCCTAATAATATAGAAGATTGGTATGATCCTCATGATACTAATTACATAGAATATAAATATGACACACATGATATAGGGCCTTGACAGAGTTGTCCTCTTCATGAGCTCCTTGGCTTATAGTAGCACTTTTCCCTTGCCCATATCACTTTCACATTTATAATGTTTACTTTATGTTAACAAATAGCATATCATTTCTTTTCTCAATACTATTTTTGGGCCCGAGATACTTGAGTCTAAAGGCACTCATTGGTTTGAGAGTTCTAAAGGGGGGAAGTGGGGACAATGCATGGGATAAAGATATCCCCTAATTTATTTTAGGATTGATGTTGGTTCATTCTAAGGACCGAGCAAAATAACCTTGTTTTAATCAGATAGCAGTAGTCATTACTAGTGAAGGCTCAAGATATGTGTAACTACACTTAGAATTCATTACCAACTAGAGAAACCCTTAATTATTATTGCTATTGATCCAAACCTTATTGATTTTTTAAATAGGGGAAAGAATTTTATTCTAAAATAAAAATAAAAGGGAGGACATGGTAAGGAAAAAAGAGGGGTTTCTAGTTCAAAGAATGCTAATGCTTAGAGAAATGAAACATGCCAAGTCACGGTTATACCTCTATGTGTCTAGTTTAGAATTTGCTCAAATTTTTATCCATTAAGTGGTCAAGCTTAAAAGGGACACTGACATGAATATTTCACTCGTAGGTCCTTCATAAAATGAGAACACTCAGAATATTTACAACAAATAACATACAAAGATTTTGAAACACTTTATAACCAAAATTACATAAAACATAAATTATCACAACATGTTGAAAAGAACATACAAGGGGGTTAGACTAGCATATGCAAAATCTAAACCATATTCACCTCTACAACTTAACAACAAAATCACTCATATTACATGAACATTCACTTAAACTTAGAAAACAATGGGCTACACTTCATGAGAAGAGAACTAGATCAAAAAAAATAAAAACTTTATATTGATTTGAATCAAGTTTCTTTACATAAATTTTCTACCTTTACAAAAGATTGTAGTTTACAATATATAGAGGATGGGGCTTTCCTCCAAATAGCATGAGATTCCCTTCCTTGGCCATGATGGCCTCTCAAAGTTATTACAACTACATAGATTTAAAATAAACAAAATATTCTCCACCTCTCTCAAAAGATGCCTCAGGGGGGATCACTTTATTGATATGTTGATGAGTTGGAGAAGACCCACCTCCCAGTTATTTGGGTTGTGCTTTTTTGGCTACTAATGTAGCTACCACTAGGTCAAAATCTAAGTCTAGCTGCGCCAAATTCATTGATGGCTCCCAAAATATCAATTTTATTAGGCCATTAGCCTTTGATATACATTAAGTGGGGCTTATATGGACACTTTTATTTATAATACATGGTTGATGCTTGACCTTGGCTCTATCTTTGTTTGCCTTGCTACCTTCCTCTTCATGGCCTAGTTGAAGTGACCCAAGTAAACTCCAAACTCACCTTTGTTGATCAGGGTGCCATCTTGGTGGAACAACACAATGATGTTGACCTTCCTAAAGTAGGCCAACATCTTTTCCCTACTTTATTCTAGAGGTTCCATGACTATTTGTGCCAAGGCCAACCACTCCTAAATTGAATTTATCAACTCCCAGTGTACATATGATAAAGGCTCAGGTCTAATATGGGCATCAGTTTTAGCTTTGTTAAGATACCTTTATATATGACCATGGTGAGCTTTCTACACTTTATCTCATGAGAGAAATTATGTATAGATACACTTATGCCCTTAGGATATGTGCCCTACTATTAGTTAGAGTTTTGACCACCTCACCTAGAGCCAATAATAGTTATAGGAGGGAATCCTTGAGTTTATCGATCAGCTATATAAGGAAGAAGATCTTCACCTATGCTTCAATTTCCTAGACCTACTCTTGCATGTCCTCCATCAACTTCTCTGACATATCATGTGTGGCCTAGAGCATAGAGACTAGATCTTTAACGACTTTCTCTTCTCTTATGGATGTTCTCATTTTAGTGGGTGAGAAGAGGTTTTATTGAGTTTACCAAATTAGTGGGTCTCCTCCTTAGATGAACTTTTGAGTTAGGATCCTCTTTATATCCCTTGAGGTCCTATCTAACACCTATTATATTTTAGGATCCCCCTTTATAATCATCTCAGGTACCTACAACATCGAAGCTATTTTGAGGGTAGAAGGGTATGTTAGGGGGTGGTAAAGATGGAGGTGATAGGTGGAGGCCTAGATAAAGGAGGAATGGATGAGGTAGAGGGAGTGAAAGATGAGATCAATGGAGGATGAGGGGGCATATGGGTGAAATGAGGTAGGATTAAATGAGAAATCCATGGAAACATCTGGGCCTGCCACTAACTCTGAATCAAGTTAACTTATGAGGCAATGTAATCAAGGAGAGGGGAATTCAGCAAGGAGGAAATTAGTTGGTTAAATTTAGGTCTAGGAGTGATATAAGAAATAATAGGGAGATGAAAGATAGAAGGTCCCTTTTATTTCTTCTTGGGTCTCTTTCTTGGGTCATCTTACACTATTGTGATGGAAGGAGTTGGAATGGTAGAGATATTAGGAGTTGACTGAGGAGATTTATGTGTAATTATAAGTATCATTGAGATGGTTTGGTTTTATTGATTTGAGCACACAAGTGCACTTATTATCAGAGGTGGATTCAAACTTGTTGAAGTGGGCATACCCAGAGGTGGCTGGACTTATGGGAGAACCAGCAGGGGTAAAAAAAATTGGATAATTGAAGCACTTGGAGTTTTGGGATGAGATACAGGGATCCTTACTAATGAAATGACTTAGCTAGAGAGGAATTTGGATGTAAAGATGATGTGCATAGTTGAGGGAAATAGGGGAGGTGACACCTGAGTGGGTCATTAAGGGAAAGTGAAACTAGGGGTGATATATTAGCTTGTTGAGGGAAGGTGAGGGTAGGGGAAGGGATCTCCATAGATGCCTATGTTTGGTCATACTTTGGGATTATCTCTGAATTACTACTATTGTCAAGCCTTAGCACCTAAGTAGCCTGAGGTTGAGTTACTTCAAGTTGAGTTAGTTAAGTCACGAGAGGTGGTGAAGTTGAAGTAAAAGATTGAGAAGGAAAAGCTCATGGAATATAAGGGGTTAGGACCCCTTGTAATATCCTACTTGTAATTTGGG
The DNA here is from genome assembly GCA_037957365.1 of Torreya grandis. Lineage (NCBI taxonomy): Eukaryota > Viridiplantae > Streptophyta > Pinopsida > Cupressales > Taxaceae > Torreya > Torreya grandis. Next base: position 560,242 of record JARHVA010003430.1, read on the forward strand.
GATGATTCACTTGAACATATTCTTTGGCTTGAGTTTACATAGGAGAATTAGGGCTAACTTGCACTGATGACTCAGATTGAACCTACTTTCCTTTCTTCTTCTTCTTCTTCTTCTTCTTCTTCTTCTTAACATCAATCTTAGTAAGGACCTCCTTATCATCCACAGGATTAAGGTGGAACTCCTCCTCATCACTAGGATGGTGACCATAATTGATATTTAATTAGGCTTAGTGTTTAGCCATATGAGCCCTGATGATGTCATGTGGGTCCCAATCTATGTGCTTGACCCTACCTAAGACATATGAATCCTTACTTGTTGCCATTTTCTGCAATGGGAGAAAAATCTAGTACATGTGATGTCTAAAGGTGATGGGGAAAGCCAGGCGTGAATTTTATTAGTAGCTGACATAATGATCAAAGATGCCCTCAACTAGTTGGTAGGCAATATCTTACTTTATTAGCTAATCTAGGACTTGATAGGGTGGATAGAGGGGAGCTTTGAGGATGCCAATAACTTAGATGATAGTGTTGTCCCTATAGTACTAGTATTCTCCAATGGGGGTGAGGGAATACCTTATATATTTGGAGAGATAAAGCATGGTTACCATGTTGATGGCCATATAGACCACTAGGTAAAAAGACTCACATAGTTCTTGGATGTGGTTTAGGTAATGGTGGCCATACATTTTACAGAAAACCACATGGACAACTGTGCCCCTGGGAAATAATCTATAGGGGTTGAACATGATGGTGGCACAAACAACATCCATCAAATAGCTCACCATATAAAAGTTACCACCGCTCTAATCATTTGATACTACCTTGATGAGGTTGAATTTAATCACACCCCCAAGGTCTACGACTTGATTGCCTTTGAGGATTATATGAAATAGGGGCACCATAAGATATTGATGTGGATGCATTCGGTTGCCTCAAATAATTGATCCAGTAGGATCATCCCTATATGGATCCCCTGTCTAAAGGTACAAATGGTGTAGGATTCTATGTATACCTTAATGACCCATTTATCATCATGTTTCTCTATCTAGTCCTTTAAGATATCATAAATTTGATACATGTTGGTCCACGAATCAATTGTAATGGTGTCATAAGAGATTATGTATTTAGGGAGGTTATAGTAAGCTTTGAAAGCACTCCATAAAATATTTATGATATTATGTCAAGAGCTCATAGAGCAAACCAAATCATGGACACCATCCTTTACTAATTTGGTAGTGAGTAATAGTTTACCAAAGAGGATGAAACAAGGGAAGACTTCTATCTTGGTAGCATCTCTGTGTAGCCCAAACTTTTTATATGCTTGAACGGTATCCTTAAAATAGGCCTCATCCTCATCATCACTGGAACTAAGCTTCGGCACCATCTCAATTCTTTGAAGATTTCATTATAATTTTTGAAATGAGTAAGGCCCTCTAATAAAGTGGTGTCTTTGTACTCAAGCTCAGCTTTGGGATTAGAAGATGAAACAATCATGGTAGAAAGGGATAGATCCTTTGTGACAGTGAATTCTAAGTAAGAAGGATGAAATTGGCTTGGGAATGAACTGAAAGTGAGGACGCAAATATAGGAATATGGGAGTAATAATGTTAAAGGAGTTTTCTCCTTGGCACTTATAGGGATCTATAAGAATCTCTTACATTGATGGCATTTGGTAGCTCACTCATTACAAATTTGAATTTGAATTAGTGGCTCAATCTTTCTATTTATTTCCTAATCTAGAGCTAGCTCGATGGTTCCAAACATGCACCACCCACTAGATTTGGTGATTGTGATGTGATGTTTTAAATCATCCAATCAGGGCCTAATTTCCCATTTAGTCAATGATGGAAGTGTGGTAAGCACACAACTAAGTTGTCTTTATGACATCCTGAGTAGCCTTTAGCTTTTACCACACATCTCTTAATAATTGGTTGGGTTTTTTAATGTCTAATACCTATGTACATCTTGATACCTAACCTTTACACCTTCAAGAGCAAGGGTAGCCAGCTAGAGGAGTGAGGTGATGCATGACTTTATTTGATTAGCCTTTTAAATCTATATGTACCTCATTCTGACCGCTTTGGGCTTCTTAGGATTTGTATACCAATTTGTATGGAAGTACCATGTGGCAAGGATTGGTAGGTTAAACTCTGACATTTATGACATGTCTAGGAGAGTAACATGTTTTGGCAGTGGGTCTACATGGTGCTCCCTGATTTGAATGGGCTCTCTTAGGCTCTGACAGATCCAAGAGACTGACATGTTTTGGTATCATGTCCACATGGCACTCCCTGATTCGGTCAGGCTCTCCCAGGCTATTTTACATGTCCAATAGATTGACATATTCTAATAACTAGTCCATGTTTCAATCTAAGATTTGATTGAGCTCTCTTGGGCTCTGACAGGTCTAAGAAACTAACATGTTTTGGTAGCATGTCTAGGTGGTGCTCCTTGATTCACTTGGGCTCCACTAGGCTCTAACATCTCTGACATGCTTGGGAGACTAACATGTTTTGGTAGTGGGTCCATGTGTCACTCCCTAATTTGATTGGGTTCTCTTGAGCTCTAACATATCTAACATGTCTAGGAGACTAACATGCTTTGGAAGTGGGTCCATGTGGCGCTCCCTGATTCAGTTGTTTTTTATTATCCACACTTATAACAATTGGAAATATGTAGAATATAATATAGATCAACATAACACAAAAGATATAGGTTGGCCAAGATTCCCAAATACTTAATATATATAAAAATAGAATACCATTAAGGTAGGGCAACACCATACAATACTCCTTTAGGAAGGAATAACTCCACAATGTCTCTTCGAGGGGACAACCTTCAATATCCTCTTACAATAACTATATCCACACCATCCATTTTTATTCAGCTTAAGATTTGAAGCTCGATAACAATGGATGGGTAACCTCCTAATCCCAATGTAAGTCAGCCATTACATAATGCACTAATTCCACAAGTTACTCAATTATTCTAATATATTTGACCCATATAACTAACAAAGGGGGATGTGTGATACATGTTAGCATCTCCATAAACCCATATACATTAATACATCATATCCCTAGGTACATAGCATTCCTTCCTTGACATGTTTCATCCCCAAAACATAAGAAGAAACCAAATAATGAGTGTGTTTCAAATCATTTCACACTTATCTCCAATCTCAATCATCTAACTATACATATGTGATCTTGGTAGGTGATAGTTCTCCAAACTTTTTTATAAATTCCATTATGTTACTCTAATTCCATTTATGATCATAATTATATTTTCTAGGTGTCCATGCATAATTATTCCTCCTTTGATTCCATGTACCATATTCCACTGTGCTACTCTGATTCCATGTATGACCATATAAGTTATTCTTCCATGCATAATCATAGTGATTTCCCCATTGATTCCATGTTTCATAGGTTATTGTGTTACTTTGATTCCATACCTAACCATAGTAGTTCTTCTTTGGCTTTAATGCATAGCCATAGTGATTAGTACTTTGATTTATTGTATAGCTAAAGAGATTATTGTTATGGAACTCGCTCACGTGGATCCATGATCATTTCCTCTCATGATGATGTGGGTGTTGATATACCTCAACTTTTTTTGATAGTTTGACCTTATCAATCTTTTCTTTTCCCTATTCTACCATTTCATTTGGTGGTTCCCTTACATCTTGAGTAGATGAAGTGTTCTTCTTTGCTTGGACTATTTCTTCATCTATTACCTCATATGAATCTTCCTCATGCTCTTATTCACTTGCTTTAATATCATCTTCATGCTCTATCTTGATTGTTCTTTGTATCTTTCCAATTGTGATATCTTGTAAAGTGAGCTTCATTTTCCTATACCAAAACATCATGAACTTATTATGAACATTGATATTGATTGTTCCTAAAGTTCTTAACTATGGGTATCCAAGAACTATATCCACACCATCCATATCTAACGCATAAAAATCTGAATGCAAAACATATTTGTCCGTATTGAGCTTCAAATCTTCAAAAATTATAATATTCTTACCATCTGCTTGAGCCTCCTTGACATTCTTTTATTGGACCTGTAGATGTCGGGCCACATCCATGTTAATAAAGTTATACTTGATAATAGGGTTTATGGACACAATGACCTTCTTTGTAATGAATCTATAAAATTGAAAAATAGACTTTTATTTATTTGGATATAAATTATTTGAACCCTTATCATCCACTTTTTCTTCCTTCTCTTTGAAATACTCTACCTCTCCTTCTACACCATTTGTAGCCTATTCATCATCATTATTATGTTTTATATCTTCTTCTTCATAAGCACCTACACGCTCTTCCCCATGTCCCTCATCAAAAATATTTTCTTCCTCTTTTTCTACATCATGATCCTCAACATGTTTTCCTAAATCCTTTGTAGCTCCCTCCTCATCATCATTATGTTCATCTTCTGTTTCATTTTCTTCTTCTTCATTTGCACTCTCTTATTGGTTATCATTATTAGTCTCTTCTTTCCCCACATGCCCATTTTTTTCCATAACATACTTTTCTAAAATATTTTGCATTTTTTTCACACTCTCTATAATATTTTCCCAATGTTTGTAATCTATTTGACCCATGTTTTAGAAGAGATAAAAAACAAAATTGGGGTTAATGAAAAAACCCTAAAATTTTCATAACTCATGTAAAAGTAATCAAAATAGTTCCAAATTTTGTATGTAGTTTCCCCTTATGGTAGTGGAATTTCAATAAATTTTTTATGAAAAAAAACCAACAATTTTTCCCTATAAATCGAATCTATTCAAAATTATAAAATCACAAAAAGTCACTTGAAACATTTCAAAATAATCTGAAATTTTCTTTGTAGCTTTTTTGTATGATGATATAGCATTAGTAAAAATTTCACAAAAAATTCCTTATATTTTGGTAGATATGTTGAAATGAGTACAAAACCTAATATATCAATAACTCCCTCAAAACTAATCATAAAACTTCAATTTTTTTATTGTGACTTCTTTAAAATATTATTCATCTCCAGTAAAACAATTATGTAAAAATTAACAATCGATTTCAAGATATAATGACTCCACAAAACTAGGGTTTCGGTCCACACAAATTATCCAAATTGAAACATTGATACCACTTGTTATGATCTATACTTATAACAACTAGAAATTTGCAAAATATGTTGTAGATCAACACAACATAAAAGATATAGGTGGGCCAATATGCCTAAATATTCAATATATGCAGAAATATAATACCCTTAAGGTAAGCCAACACCATATAAAACTCCTTTAGAAAGGAATAAATCCATAATGTCTCTTTGAGGGGACAACCTCCAATATCCTTTTAAAATAGAAGACTCAATGCTTACTTCCTTTACAATGATAATCATATCCTTTATATAGACCTATATCTAATTGATAATTGATGGGTAACCTTATAATCCCAATGTAGGCTAACCATTACCCAATGCACTATTCCAAAAGTTACTTAATTATCCTAATATATTGGACCCATATAACTAACTAAGGGGGATGTGTGCCACATGTCGGCATCTCCATAAACCCATATACATTAATATATCATATCCCTAGGTACATATCATTGTTCCTTCTATAGAAATTCACAAAAAAGAGATTAAAAATAGCCACATAAATAATCAAGATGCTCACCTGCCTACCCAACAAGGCTTTACAAGATGCCATGTAAGACTCTAGGTGATTAAGACTCTGAGAACTAAGACTCCAGAACTATAATACAAATCCAAATCTGCATAAAAACAGTTAGTGTGAAAACTATTCAAAGAGTGAAATTTCTTTGCTTTCCTAAAACATAGTAGGGACTCGATTACACTTCAACTTAGAAGCTTATAGGGAATACTAGATTATCATTTTAAGCACGTTAGATTTTGGGCAAACAGAGGCAGAACATAAATTTAAGGATTTTCATAAAAGATGTTTAGAGAGGGATTGAAAATCTAATTACTTTAAATTTATCCTTTTTTAGAGGGATCCCCCACTTCTTCGAAGAAGTGGGTGTGTTGGCCACAACAAATGGGGACTTTTCAAGGAAAACCTTGTATTAGCATTTAGAACCTAGATTATGATCACCCAATATTAAACATAGAGATAAATGAGTTAAACTATGTCTAATACACATTAAATGTGAAAAGTACTCAAGTTTATTCCAACAAGTAACATACTGGGCTCTAATTCCTACCAAGGTCAATTTGTGCATTAATGATGCAATAGATCACTTTGGTAAGCTCAGGTGCATCTGGGATATCAAAAGGTTTCTGAAGGGGTACATATATATATATATATATATATATATATATATATATATATATATATATATATATATATATATATATATACATACATACATACATACAGAACTTTGGATGAAGAAAGAAGGTTTGAGCATTGTTCTACTCCCAACCAGGCATCTATAACCTCGATATAGATGTTTTTGGTCTCACTTTTGGCCTTGCTCCATTTCCAACCAAGCTGAAAAGCCTATGATGGAGGTTACCGAAATCATCCTTTTTGAGGAATAATCTTAACATGTATTATTTTTAAAATTTAGACTTCTTTTTATCTGATATTTGGTGCTTGATTAATGAGGGTTAGAGACCAATATAGCCAAGGTGTATGGTAATTTTAGGAGTCTTCCAATATCTAGATGACCCTTTACTCATTCAACAATTTATAATATCTTTGTTCTTTTCATTGAGGTGCTTGTGATGACCTTGGTTAGGGTTATAAATTTTATTTAATTTACTTGGTTGATGTGTATTCAATGGCCTTTTATTCTTTTAGTGATTCATGGATAATTGCCTTAATTATCATTGTGTTCAATATTGGAGGCTCACCTTATGTTTCCCAATCAAGGTACTATTTTCAATTTCTCAATGATCCAATATAGTAGTAATTACTTTCTCTGAGTCTAAACTTTTCTTTATGAATCATGGGTTCACTAATTTTTTTGGGAGCGGAGACCTGGGAGGATGAAATTATTGCAAGGTTGGCAAAATAAACACAAGACACAAAACACAAGGAATGAAGAACAACAAAATAAGTACAGAAGTAACCACACAATAAAAGCAAACTAAACTAAACTTATATATATATAAGGAATGAAGAACAACAAAAGAAGTACAGAAGTAACCACACAATAAAAGCAAACTAAACTAAACTTTTATATACATATATATATATATATATATATATATATATATATTACCCCCTTTTATAGACATTACTCTAAAATTACCTTGGAAGGGATAGTCAAGAAGTAATGCTTCAAGAATGAACCATTCATAGGTAATGGGAGATCAACACCCTCCAGATCCTTAAGGTGGAGCATAATGCTTGAGTAACTAAACTTTCTGGTATGGATTGATCCAAAGTGGGTCAAACTTGGAATTTTTACCCTTCTTTTCATAGACTCTATCTCATAATAGCACTAGACCTAAAATTCTCAAAGACTTGGTCTTGGCTTTCTTGTCAAACTATCACTTGACAATGCTCTACTATTTGTTGAAGTATAATAGGGCTTTATCATAAGTTTCTTCCAATTAATTAATGTACAAGATCCTTGAGTTCACTTTATCATTGTGTTCCATGAATTGATATATAAACTTGTAGGTAGGAAGCTTGAGCATAACTAGTAGAACCAGCTCTAGTCCATAGACTAGTAGAAATAGTGAACACTTGAGTGCCTATTTATGCCTGGTGCGGTCAACCCATAGATTAAATTTCAATAATGAATGCCACTCTTAGGGTTTCTTCTCTATATATTTCTTAATAACATCGATCGAGTTCTTGTTAGTTGATTCTACCAACCTATTCCCTTATAAGTAGTAATTGAACAAGAATCTTAATGTGATCTCATTATCATATGCACATTCGATAAACTATGTGGATTGGAATGCAGGGCCATTACCACATACTAATGAGACAATATTCATGAGTCGAGTGGTCACATTACTCTCCATGAATTTTATGACTTCACTTGAAGTGCGTTTCTTTATTTTCACTACCTTGGTCCATCTTATGCAGTAATCTCTAACCATAAGAACAAATTTATAGCCTACTAAAGAGTTAGGGTTAATGACCCCCACCAAATCTAGCCCCCACTAGGTAAATTGTTGAGTTGTGGAGCTAAAATCTTCACCAATGAGCTACACAGTAACCAGCATCGGCAGAATCGATTAGAACCTACCGACATCGATTAGGGGTCGACTGACATCAGTCAGCATCGGTCAAAACCAACCAACATCAGTTAGGGGTCAGTCGGCATCGGTCATCTTCAGACCGACATCAGACTTTTGTGCATTTCTAGAATTAGACAGTGTTTCTAATTTTAGGAGAACGGCTAGTTTGCATGTAAAGACTAAAATTAGTCTTGAGTCTGTGTTTCTAATTATTATTTGCTTTGGGTTCTATTTAAGAGACCCATGGGGCTGTATTGTAATTAGGGGTGACCAAAATCAATTAGATCTACAAGTGAGCAAGATCAAGAAGATCTGCAGGGTGCAAGATTCAGTTGATTTGCAAGGGAGCAAGATCAAGAAGATCTGTAGGGTGCAAGATTCAGTTGATCTGCAAGGAGCAAGATCAAGAAGATCTGCAAGACAACTCAATTGTTGAGTTGGCTGTAATTGATTGAGAGAGAGAGAACTCTTGAAGGAGAATTACTATACACCCAAGAGGTGTGAGGAAGAGGGAGATTTCTTCATTGTATTTCCTTCTGGAAGAGTTTAATACAGATTATATTATTTCTCATATCTCTTATTCTTTGTTGTTTCTGATTTCTAGTTACTTATTACTTTTGGTTCAATTCCATGTTTAGTTGCTTATACAAAAGTAATCAATTGTGATCTAGGATCTTGACAAGTGGTATCAGAGCTATGTGTATACACTAACAATTGGTATCAGAGCACAGGTTTCAGAGCGTTTTAGTGTTTGTTGATTACAGATTTCACTCACAGGGGTTTTTGATTGAGTGGGAGTAAAGCAATGGTAGAAGAAAGTAAACTAAGAATAGAGAAATTCAATGGCAAGAATTATCAATTATGGAGGATGCAGATTGAAGATTATCTGTATCAAAAAGATATGTACTTACCGTTGGGTGGGGTTTCAAGTAAGCCCACAGATATGAAAGATGAAGAATGGAATGTTCTTGATAGAAAGGCTCTTGGATCTATAAGGTTGAGCCTGGCATCTTCTGTGGTTTCCAACTTATCATAGGCAAAGACAATGGTAGAGTTAATGGATACTTTGGAAAATTTATATGAAAAACCCTCAGCTTCAAATAAGGTATATCTTATGAAGCAATTATTTAATTTGCAAATGCAGGAAGGTGGATCTGTATATAGTCATCTTAATGATTTCTATACAATTGTAAATCAGTTAAATTCAATCAAAATAGTTTTTGATGATGAAATTAAGGCTCTCTTAATATTATGGTCTTTACCTGAAAGTTGGCATAGTTTGGTAATGGCAGTTAGTAATACTGTGTCTGCTTCAAATATCTTGAAAGTTAATGTTGTTAGTGTAATCTTGAATGAAGAAATTCACAGGAAAAGCACAGGGGAACATCAGGTAATGCTTTAAGTGTTGAAAGTAGGGGATGGCAAAGAGAGAAGGGCAAGCAAGGGAAATCAAGGTCAAAGATGGGAAGTAGATCCAAGTCCAGAAATGGAAGAATAACCTGCTGGAATTGTGGAAAGAAAGGGCATGCAAAGAAAGATTGTTGGTTGAAAGAAAATGAGCATGAAGGTAATAAAGAAGCAAATGATGTAGGTATTATTGCACAGGATGCCCTTATATTTTCCTTGGATAAAGTAGAATCATGGGTTTTAGATTCTAGTGCCTCTTTGCATGTAACCCCAAATAGAGAATTTTTCAATGATTATGTCCACGGAGACTTTGGAAAAGTTTATTTATGGGATGATGAGCCTTGTCAAATTGTTGGCAAAGGAAAAGTGCAGCTGAAATTGTAGAATAGAAACACATGGGTGTTGAAGGATGTCATGCATGTACCCATCCTGAAGAGGAATCTGATTTCTACAGGAAAGTTGGGTGATGAGGGTTGCACAGTAACTCTCACAGTTGCATCTTGGAAAGTTTTCAAGTGTGCTCTTGTATTAGCTAGAGGTAAGAGAGTAGGTACACTTTATCTATCTACTTGTATTACTGATTATTCTCCTTTTGTTTTATCTACTTCATATGTAGATGCAAAGTTGTGGCACTGTAGGCTTGGTCACATGAGTGAGAAGGGAATGGATGTTCTTAAGTCAAAAGGTAAGCTTTCAAATTTGAAAAGCATAGATCTAGATTTCTGTGAGCATTATATTTTTGGGAAATAGAAGAAAGTCAGGTTTCTCAAAATTGGGTCAACAAAGAAGAAGCACAAGTTGGAGCTTGTTCACATAGACGTGTGGGGACCAGCTTAGGTAGCTTCTATTGGAGGATCACAGTATTATGTTTCTTTCATTGATGATGCTACAAGAAAGGTATGGGTTTATTGCATAAAGAGGAAATTTGATGTTTTTGACACATTTAAGAAATGGAAAGCCTTGGTTTTTAATGAGAAGGTGATGTATAGTGATCAGCTCAAGAGGCTGAATAATTCTGAGCAAGGCAATCTTGATTTGGAAGAGGTTATGTTCTAAAATGAGCTCGCAGGTAAAAATCACCACTCACAAGAAAACACCAAAACCGACGTCGGTCAGGTGGAAATCAACGTCAATCAGGTTGAAATCAATGTCAATAAGGAAGGACTGACATCGATCAGAGATGACCAAGATCGATCACTGTCAATCAGAGATGACCGGGATCGGTCACTGTCAGAAGAAAATTTGGGCAGATAGCAAGCTGTCAATGAGTCTCAAACACCCATAAGGAGGTCTGAAAGGGTAAGTAAGCCTCCAATTCATTATTCCCCTTCTTTATACTACTTGTTGCTCACTGATGGTGGAGAACCAGAAAGTTTTGATGAGGTAATGCAGGTAGAATCCAGGAAATAGTGGAAGCATGGCATGAATGAGGAAATTGATTCCTTGGAAGAGAACCATACATGGGATTTGGTTGAGTTGCCAGCCAGAAAGAAAGCACTAAAAAACAAATGGATTTATAGGTTAAAGGAAGGAGAGAATGGACAAATGAGACATAAGCCTAGTGTAATGGTATGTACTAGACCTGATATTACCCAAGCAATGGGAGTTGTCAGCAAGTTTATGGCCAATCCAGGAAAGGAACACTGGAAAGTAGTTCAGTGGATTCCCAGATATTTGAGAGGGATCAGTAGTAGGGATTTATGTTATGGAGGGTCAAACACTTCTTTACATGGGTATGTAGATTTGGATATGGCAGGTGACTTGGATGGTAGGAGAAGCACCACAAGATATGTGTTCACTGTTGGTGGAACGGCAGTTAGCTAGATTTCAAAGTTGCAGAAGGTTGTTGCCTTGTCTACTACAGAGGCAGAATACATTGCAGTCACAGAGGCTAGCAAAGAAATGATATGATTGACTCAGTTCATGGAAGAGTTGGGAAAGGAGCAAGAGAATTGTAGATTGTACAGTGATAGTCAAAGTACAATTCTTTTGGCAAAGAATTCAGCCTTTCATTCAAGAACCAAACATATACAGCTTAGGTACCACTTCATTAGATAGGTATTGGAGGATGGACAGTTGAATCTGGAAAAGATCCATATGGATAAGAACCCTACTGATATGTTAACAAAGCCGATAATAAAGGAGAAGTTGAATCTTCATTCAACTTTTGTTGGTCTTCAAGATTGAACTTGAAGATGGAGAAACAAGCCAGAGAAATAAGCTAGAGGATGTTGTTGTACAGGTACAAGTGCAACTGTTTATCTCCAAGTGGGAGATTGTTGAGTTGTGGAGCTAAAAGCTTCACCAATGAGCTACACAGTAACCAGCATTGGTGGAATCAGTTAGAACCAACTGACATCAGTTAGGGGTCAATTGGCATCGGTCAGCATCAATCAAAACCAACCAACATCAGTTAGGGGTCAGCCAGCATCGGTCATCTTCAGACTGACATCGAACTTCTGTGCGTTTCCAGAATTAGACAGTGTTTCTAATTTTAGGAGAATAGCTAGTTTGCATGTAAAGACTAAAATTAGTCTTGAGTTTGTGTTTCTAATTATTGTTTGCTTTGGGTTCTATTTAAGAGACCCATGGGGCTATATTGTAATTAGGGGTGAGCAAGATCAATTAGATCTACAAGGGAGCAAGATCAAGAAGATCTGTAGGGTGCAAGATTCAGTTGATTTGCAAGGGAGCAAGATCAAGAAGATCTGTAGGGTGCAAGATTCAGTTGATCTGCAAGGAGCAAGATCAAGAAGATCTGCAAGACAACTCAATTGTTGAGTTGGTTGTAATTGATTGAGAGAGAGAGAACTCTTGAAGGAGAATTATTGTACACCCAAGAGGTGTGAGGAAGAGAGAGATTTCTTCATTGTATTTCCTTCTGGAAGAGTTTAATACAGATTGTATTGTTTCTTGTATCTCCTATTCTTTGTTGTTTCTGATTTCTAGTTACTTATTACTTCTGGTTCAATTCCATGTTTATTTTCTTATACAAAAGTAATCAATTGTGATCTAAGATCCTGACAAGTGGTATCAGAGCTGTGTATACACTAACACAAATGGTGTCATTTATATAATTGATTATAAGGACAATGTAGTGTGGGTTTCTATTTTGGTGAAGGTCTAACACTAATGGAAAGTCTTAACATGTGTGTGGACATCCTTAAACAAGGTTGCCTAATAGTAGTTAATGTGAAGTATTTTTTGCACCATTGAATTTGTTATGGGGTGACCAGTGCCCAATTTATCATGGAATTTTGTCATTACTTCTCCAGCTTTAGCCTTTGATAACATCTAATATAGACACTTTCATGGTTTTTATTGAATAGAACTCCTTTCTTCACCATAAATTGTGTTGCCTTCAGTTTGAGGGATCTTTTTTGTGTTTGGTTCATTCTAGGAGGTGTTTTCCCATAGAGTAGGTAATGTATGATTGGGGTATACCAATCTTGTTGCAGTACTAGCTCCTAACCTAACTAGTGCATAATGATTCTTTGATCAATCTAAATTATCATTTGATTATTATCTTGCCCCTTAACTAGTTTAGTAGGCTTTATTTCCAGGTCATACTCCTGCATCTTGGTCATCCATCTGCCTCTACATTCACCCAGTTCATTCTGACCTAACATTTACTTGATAGCTAGGTCTAACACGATTGCATGTACTTTATTCCTTAGAATGTAATGCCTGAACTTATTTACAACCTTGAGCAATGCATAAGTGTGCTTGTCTAATGTAGAGTATCTAAATTCTAAATCTTTAATATTAGTGCTCATAAAAGTAACAAGGTGTTCTCCACCCAATCTTCATGTGAGATAGGTAGCAATGGTGTGCTCAGAGGAAAAATAATATATGTACAAATCCTTTTCACATTCTAGGATAATCAACATGGGAACTTACATGATGGCATCTTTGATGTCCTAAAAGGCTTTCTTTTATCCATCATGGCACTCCATCTTGGCATCATGTTTCAACATAGTGCTAAGGGGCTTTACAATTTTAGTAAATCCAAAAATAAATTTACAGATAAAATTGCTTTTACCAAAGAAATACTCTAGTTTTTTTTTCTATCGAGTTGAGTTAATTTAGAAATTACATCAGCTCTTTTTGTATTGATAGTAATACCATATTTCATGATGATATTACCAATAAGCTTACCTTTGATGACACCAAACACACTCTTCTTAGTGTTCAAGGAAACACCATACCTTATGCACCTTTCAAAGTCCTCTTACAGATCGTAGACATTATTTGATCTACATTTTGAAAACATAGTTAAATCACCCATGTAGATTATTATGCATTTACCAATTAGACCTTCAAAATCAAAATCCATTGTTCTTTGAACATCCTAGAGTTGATCAATCCAAATGACATTCATTTGTAAGCAAATGTGCTTCACTTCATGGTGAATGTAATATTAGCTCGATCATTAGAGTTCACTAAAACCTAGTTGTACCCCAAGAATCCATCTAAAAAGGACATCATCTAGAATCCATTAACCATTTAAATTGCTTCATCAAGGTAAGATAATGGGTAATGATCTTTATCATAAGCTTTGTTCAAGTTTTACAAGTCTATGCACAAGCTAATTTTGCCATTCTTCTTTCAGAATGGTACTAAGTTTACCACCCAAGTGGAATGGTGAACTGAGAAGATTATAATAGTAGACAGGAGTTTGTTAATCTCTTTATATATCAAGGGTTCAAGGATCAGGCTCATAGGTCTCTACTTTTATCAGAATGGTCTTCAATCTGGTTTGAGGGGGATTATGTGTGTGATCAATCTTGGGTCAAAGAATTTGAGGTCTCTATAGGCACAATCAATTTTATCTTTATAACTCAGTAATAACTTTTATAGCTGATGAATATCTACATTCATCCAATCAGGACCTATGTTGACTATTTGGGGTCTTTTCAAGGAGCTTAGATTGATAGTTTGACATTTTTAGTCTATAAATTTGGGTTTCTTAATTTGGGGCACGTGGTGGAATGTGTCAAACACCTTTAGATAAATCAACCCATTTGGGATTAAATTTCTTTAGATATTTGGAATTCCATCTTTGTTAATTTTAGCTTTATGACTATCACTTTCCTCTTCATTTATTGTTTGGGCCTCACATGCCCCAACACTGTTGAGGAATTGGACGATGTGCTAGTCATCTTCAAAGACCTAGAAATTTGTGATATTATTAGGAACAAAGGGGCAAGGGACCAATTCAACATTAAATTATTGTATCTCAATGTCATCTAGGGGAGTCAAGCTTATAGCTAAGTATTCTTGTTATTCGATAACTAGATTTTCTTCATTAGGGATAGGGATGATGTTGAATCCATCAAACATTTCTATTAGGTCCTATGCCCTATGTTTGTATTTCTTGATATATTATAGTTTATATTGAAACTTGTTCTTAACTTGGTTTATGACTAACTTCGAGTCACTTAACACTCTTAATTCTCTAGCCTTTTGCTTTAAAGTAAAATATAGCCTAAGGATTAATGCTTCATGCTCTACCAAGTTGTTAGTGCAGGAGAACTCTAACTTATATGAAGCTAGGTATCTATTTCCTCATGATTTTATTAGAAAAATACCTACATCACTTCCTTGTTTGGAGTGGGCCCCATCAACATACAAGAACCATAAGCTTCTAAATTTAGGTTCATTATTGGATTTATCTTTTATAGATTTTGTGCTTTTATTATTGGCTTTGTCTTTAGTAGAAGAAGTCACAGGATACTAGGTTCACCTTTTCATTGACCATGTTATACTTAGTTATCATATATTTCATACGGGGTTCCTTATCCACTCTGATGCGATTGGACATGCCTCTCCAAGGTAACCACATATGAGATTAATCCGTAGACATACCCATTCAAGAATTTTGACCAATCTTGATTGAGGAACATCCCATAGGCTTTGGGAATCTCCAAAACTATATTATCTATGAATTATTGGATTTGAGGTTCTAACTCTAACTACATATATATGTTGAGAATATTTCCAACCACCTTAACCTCAAAATTATCAAGTTGGACTATGACTTTGTCTAACTTGCTGGGAACTAAACCCAGCTTTTCACAAATGCCTATAGGCATTACATTGGTGGAAGCCCCTAAGTCTACTAGGCATTTATGTAGGTTCTTCCCAAACACTCTAATAGCTAAAATAAAGGGTGTAACCTCATACTTATTAACATGAATAAGTATGTTAGTATGGGCAGCCATTTTCTTTGTTTGGGTTAGCTTGGTGGTCTTTTTGGTTAACAACTTTAGCAAAAGATCCCATTGCTCAGTGATTTGAGTAAGCTTATGAAGGATGATATTCTATTTAATATTCTTCATGTCCTCTACTATATTTTAGCCTACCTTACTTTGGAATGGTTTGGCCTCCACTGAGACCTTTATCTCTTGAAGTTTTGAAAGTGTTGGGTCATTCTTAGCATTATGATCTGATGGGGTTGCATCATTATTGGGAGGAGTTGAGGTAGTGAGGGGCAGCTACTATTGCATATTTTTAAAGGTGTAGTTACTCATTTAAAACATTTGAAATTCATGTACCTCACTAACACTTTCCTCCATCTCATTTTTTTTAAACAAGGAAACTCCATGGTTTCTAATACCATATTAGTACTAGGGGCCCTACCCGTGTTCTATGATTCTGGATAGTTCAAAACCACTTTGTATTCTTCCATTTCTATCTAAAATATGTCAAAGGTGATACATAACTCTATCTAGTCAAACTTCTTATGTTGGGTTATGTTATGCACATAACACCAATCTGGAAGGGTTATCCCAAAAATGTTAATTTCAAGCAACTTATTCAGGGAAGGCTCTAGCTAACTGTGAGGATGATAGTTTATGTTTTATCTTTGCTACCTAAATATCTTATTCAAACTTTTAGCATTGGAGCTAACCATCTACCTTTGTAGGCCAAAGAAGTTTTTATTTAGCTTTTGTACCATCCACTAGATGGTATCTAGTTTATTTTTTGTTGACACCTAGGGTATGGATAGTATATTGTCCATAGTCACCAATGTGGCTTGGTGTTACAACTAGGGAACCATCTCATTGTTCATTGGGTTAAGAAAACCAAGGTGATAATTAGAGGTGACATGTCTCAAATGGAGTTGGATGGTTATAGGCAATGGCTAAGATAAAGGCAAGTTTTTATTCATTTTGGGAATGAGGTTCAAGGTCAGTATGTTCAGTAGGACATTAGGAATGGGGGCTATCATTTGACATTGATGATTTAGTTTTATATCAACCCTTATGGCCTATACATAATCCAAGGGTAGGTCTATTATAAAGGTGGTTTTGCCTTAGGAACATGGTCATCCAGGGGTCCAAGGCATTCTTGTACATTTCAAGGGTTAGTTAGCAATTCAAGGATTAACTTGATATAATTCGAGAGGTGAGTGCCCTCCTGCATGGATTCAAGGAGTTTTCAAGAATCACTATGAGACTCTTGATTATTAATGTAGAGAAGGAATTCATCCTTAACACTCTATAAGATAATGGACATAGCTTCCTACAAGTTTTGTTGAAATGCATGGTAAGCTCAAGGGTCACATGTCATCCAAAAATAAAGTTTTTAGTCCCAATGACAATATTTCATAACTTACGGGTCATAAATTCAAATTTAACATGAATTTTATATATATTATAGTTATTTCCATTAAGCATTTGATATTTATTTAAGGAAAAATGAGGCAAAGCCATAGCTTCTCTTTAAATAGGGCAACAAATAAATACTTAAAATAAAAACTTTCAGTGTGAATTTTAACTTAACTTGATAGTAAAACAAATTTTAAAGTGTAAACACACAAAAATTATTCAATTAAATGTTACACAAAGCAAAAAATTACAAAATATTGTGACAAAATTGGGTGTCACAAGTGTCACAAAAATATACTAATCTAAGAATAATTTTAATAAAAATAACCCTTTTAATGAGTTTTTATACTTTGATTGTAAAATAAATTAAATCACAATTGAAACTATACTTAATCACACAAATTAGATATCAAATAATACAAAAAATATATTTGGAATTGCACAAGACTAGGTGTCAAAAGAGTCACACTCATAATCACCACATAGACACTATAATTAAAAAGGTTATAAACTTAATAGTGGAAGGTTTCAAAATAGAAGTTATATGTGTTCATAAGGTGTCAAAATCTAAGGATTGATTGGTTACATGATTATGTTTGACAAAATATTCACTAGGTCAAAAGTTGAAATAAGTTTGACAAGTTAACTAGGGTTTAAATGTGTGAAATGTTGACACACAAACCAAAAAATAAAATTATTTTAAAAATTAATTTCACCAAGTTAAAAAATATTAATTTTAGGTGGTTTTGAACACATGACCACCCTATTTATAAGTTTTTAGCAAAAATATTACCACCAACCCTTTCAAAACCCTTTATTGAATTTTGACATCCATTAGGTAATATTTAAATACTTTTTTAATTGAATATATATATATATATATATATATATATATATATATATATATATATTTAATTAAATCTATCGTGCATGTAAAAAGATTTTTTTTTTAAATGTAAAAATCTATTTATTTTTTTGGTAAAAAATAATTCAATACTGGTGGGGTCAAGGTTGCATGGAAATTAAAGATTTAAAAAAAAATATTTTTTAAATACTTATTGAAAACTATATGAAATAGAATTACTTGTAGGACACAACCTGGAGAATAATGGCATCCAAACAAAAATTTGAATTTTTAAAGCACCCTGAATAGGTCACGAGAGACCTCAAAAAATTCTTAGCCTTCTTAAAATCTTGGTACAAGGCATGTTAGACCTTCAAAATAGAATTTTTGATGAATAATTCATTATTTTGAATTGCCAGGTAGAAATATGGAACCCCTGTAGAAGCTTTGGATGGCTGAGAACCTTGTACAGACCACCAAAAAGCCTAAAATTTGTTTCAATCTTTCAAATTTTTAATTTTGATAATGGAGTTTTAAAATTTTGATTTTGACTGAGAAATCATTTTTTTATTTTCCCAAGTTGATAATGGCACCCCTGTGTGTGAGGAAGAATTCCCAAATCTCTAACTAATAGATTTATGGTTTGTGGTAGTGTTTGCACATACAAATGAAGGAGATAAAGCCAATAAGCATAGATAATAAGAAAATAAACCTCTTAGAGATTAAACAAAAAAAACTACTTCCTCTATATTGTATACAAGTTGAAGGAGGCTTTTAAAATTAATTAAAAACATATTTTAAATTCAATAAAATCTTAATTATTTCAACTCAATGCAATATGTTTTCTAATTAAATCCACTCACCAGGATCTGAAACCAATAAAAAATTCATGTTAAAGCTAAATGTATGGCCCATAAATTATGGAATATTGTTGTTGGTACTGGAAAAAATCCTTCTAGATGATATGTGACCCCTAAGCTTTCCAATACATTTCAACAAAAATTTCAAGTAACTATGTATATTATCTTACAGAGTGTTAAAGATGAATTCTTTTTTCACATTAGTAATCAAGGGTCTCTTAACAATGCTTAGAAACTCCTTAAATACATGCACGAGGGCACTCATCTCTTGAAGATTATTAAGTTAATCTTTGAATTGTTAACTACACCTATGGAATGTGATAATAAAGTTGTGAATTTTTTTGCTAAAATTAAAAACATTAAAGCTCAGTTAGATGGATGTTATTATAATATGATTCAGGATCATCTGCTTTATTTTATCATTCAATTAAATATTCATAGGAAAATTAAAAAATATATTTTAATTTTAAATTTTAAATATCAAACTGAGCAATATATCCCTAACCTTACCACCTTGTCTTCTCTCCTGATTCAAGAAGATCAAGTTGTGATAAATTTTGATTTTAAAGATAATATCACTCAGGCACTTCTCACATTAAATAATGTTTTTGATAACACTAAAAACTAGAAATCTAACCCTAATTCTAATAAAAGTAAATATAGGAATTAAAGAATCTGGTAATAAAAATCATACACCTAAGTTTAATGGAAATTATAATTTGTGTGATAAATTTTGTCATAGGAGAAAAACTTGTTATAAAAATAAGGATAGAAATAACAATCAAACTTTTAAAAATAACGAAGAGAAGAAATCTAATCAAAATAAGTAAAAGAATCAAAACTCTAATCAGAATAACAATCAGGATTCAAATGTTATTGCTTTGTACGCCACTTTATTTGCTAAATAAAAATGAGTGGATTTTAGATAGTGGTGCATCGCACCATATGACTTACTTATCTAATATTTTATGTGATTCTAGAAAAATCTCTGAAATAATTTACTTATGAGATAATTTTGTTTTAAAAGCAACTAAACAAGGAAAAATAATGTTTTCAAATGTTACTATAAATGATATTTGTTATGTACTTAAGTTTAAAAATAATTTTTTATTTTGTTCTCAACTTACAAATGATAATTTTATTGTAACATTACTTAAAAAGAATTGGTCTATTATAAATCAATCTGATTCCTTGATTGTTGAAGGTGTTCAAAAGAACGGTTTATGTATCTTTTCTCCTTCTTTTACATATTTTTTTTATTACATAGTAAAAATGAATCTCAATTATGGTATGAAAAATTAAGAAATATTAATTTTATAATTTTACATGATATGTCTACAAATAATATTGTTGTTAGACTTACTTCTATCTCCTCTCATCATGAAACTTGTGAGGATTACTTATGTGGTAAGCAACATACTAACCCCTTTCACAAAAATCATGATTCAAATTCCTCACATCCTTTAGAATTAATTCATAGTGATGTTGTAGGACTGCTTGAAGTTGTAACTCTTAGTATTTCTTTGTATTCTGTTACTTTTATTGATGATTACATTAGAATGATCTGATCTTTTTTCATTAAAAAGAAATCTAATGTGTTGTCTAATTTCAAAGAATTTAAAATTAGTGTTGAAAATGCAACTGATTTTTTTTTAAGAGATTAACAACTGATAATATTGATGAATATGTTAGTAAAGAGTTTGATTATTTTTACATTAGTTGTGGTATTCAAAGGGAACTAACAACTCCCTATTTCTCTCAGTAAAATGGTATTGCTAAAAGAAAAAATCGCACCATCATATGAGTGACTAGAATAATGTTGCAATCTGCAAATATTCTTAAGTTTTTATGGGAAAAAGTCATGAATATTGTTGTGCATATTTTAAAAAGAGTCCCTACTAAAGCCTTGCATCTTTCTACCCTTCTACAAATTTAAACTAAAAATAAACCTAGTGTGGCTCATCTCAGGATCTTTGGTAGTCCTGCTTCAATCTTTATTCCTAAAATTAAAAGAAAGAAGCTCGATCCCACTTTTTATTCTTGCATTTTTGTAGGTTATGGAGATAAGAAAAAAAAATTAAGAGTGTATGATACCTTCTAAACGTCAAATAATTGAAAATAAAAATGTTTTTATTCTTGAAAAATCTTTTTGTGAGCCCTCTATGAAACCTCCTCAGTATTCTTTTGTTGATGAACCTGACTCTCATGTTTCTTTTAGTGATGAAATAGATGCCCTTGAAGAATTTGATCCAATTTTTGATAACTTAGAGTCTGAATAACTCCTCGAGATTCATGTTCAATCTGAAAGACGTAATGGGTAAAATCTCTAATTCAATCTGAAAGACGTAATGGGTAAAATCTCTAATTCAATCTTCTAATATTAATAAGCTTAATAAATTAGCTAAAAGTCAACATTATTATCATGCATTAATGACTATGTATGAATGTGAACCTCAATAATTCGAGGAAGCCACCCAAGATGATAGATGAAATGTTGTTATGCAAGATGAATATAATGCTTTAATTTAAAATTATATTTGGGATCTTGTCCCTCCTCTGCATAAAAGGCATATTGTCAATTATAGATGGTTTTATAAGATTAAATATAATTTAATTGGTAAATTGACAAGTTTAAAGTTAAATTGGTTGCTCATGGATTTACTCAAAAACTTAGGATTGACTATGTTGAAATCTTTGCTCCTATAATAAAAATGAGTACTATTAGACTTGTTATTGCTCTTACATCCCAAAATGGTTGTATTATACACTAAATGGATGTCAAGAATGCATTTCTAAATGGTTATTTAGAACAAGAAATCTACATGACTCAGCTTAAAGGTTTTATTGATCTTAACAGAGAACATTTTATATACAAGTTAAAAAAATATTTATATGGTTTAAAACAATCTTCTCAAGCTTGGTATTCTGAAATTATTTCTGTTTTCAACGAAGTAGGTTTTTCTAACTGATAATCAAATAATGATCTCTTTGTTAAAGTTAAAAAAAGTCATTTGATTTTAATTATATTATATGTTGATGATTTGTTGATTACTAGTGATTTATCTAGTTTAATTCATAAATATAAGGATAAACTAAGTTGAATATTTGAAATGACTGATTTAAGCATTCTGCATCATTTTTTAGAAATAGTTATATTTCAAGATAAATATTTTATTGTTGTATCACAATATCAGTATGCTCATAATATTATTGTTAAGTTTAACATGTTTGATTGTAAATCTTCTTCTAATCCTATTAAAGTTGGTGTTAAATTTGATCTAAAACCTGCATGTGAAAAAACTAACCCTACTTTATATAGGCATCTTGTTGGTAGTATGATTTATCTAACCATTACTAGGCTAGATATTTCATATGTTGTTGGTGTTACTTTTAGATTTATGCAGGATCCATATTTGGATCATTGGAAATTAGCTAAACAAATTATTTGTTATATCAAAAAAATAATTAATTTTAGTTTATTTTATTTTTCCATTTATGATGTTAAATTATATGGTTATTATGGTGTTGACCATGTTGGTGATACTATAGATCACAAATCTAATTTTAGATATGTGTTTAAGTTTGTTGTAGGTGTTATCACTTGGAGCAACAAGAAGCAACCTACTATATCTATTTCTTCTACTCGAGCAAGGTATAGAAGTGTTATAGAAGTTGTCAAAGAAGCTATGTGGCTATGAAAGTTATTGGAAGAACTTCATTTAGATATTTTTCATAATATCACTATTATAATAACCAAAGTCGTATAGTTTTGATGAAAAATCTAGTGCAACACCAAAGAACTAAACATATTAAAGTCCATGTGTATTTCATTCGATAGAAAGTCCTTGATGGTGATATTGATCTGTAGTTCTATCTGACAGATGAATAAGTGGTCGATATATTCACAAAACCACTTGGTGCTACCAAATTTTGTCAATTTCATGCAATGTTGGACCTCTTGAAATTGTCATTGAGGGGGAGTGTGCATGACAATGCCACTTCCTGATGACCATGTATTTCTTCTCATTCTCTATACTTCTCATTGTAAATCATTATAAACTTTGTAGAGAAGTGATATGATTTGAGTAAACTTCATGTGGAAGTTTTAATTTTGTACTCCACTGCATTAAAAACATAATTTTTAGTGGAGGTATTTATGTTATAAAAGGTTTTAAAGATGTTTAGTGATTATTCATGAGAAACTGTGACATGTAGTCTCACGATCATGCTAGCCTAAACTTAATTTTGAGTAATTTATGGATTATAATTCATTTTGTTTCAAAAGGTATGGTGTTTGGTGTGATGAATATTTTTAAATCCTTCAATTGTGTATATAGTATAGTTCCTTTCTAAGGTGACTATGACATTTTTTCCCACTTAACATTAAAGGGGAGTGTTAGAGCATTTAATCTTAAGTGGGCTTATTGACCCTTAGTCTTGGTAAAGTTATTAAATAATAATAATAATAATAATATATTATTTATTAATATGAGGTGAAAACCTCATGAATATTAATAATAAAGTTATAATTATTTAATGAGTTATCAAAATTTAATTAAATGACTCTGTCAAGATGGATGGACCCATTATTTTTACAATGGTCAACTCCCTTGGAATTTCATTTTAAAATAGGGTTTTACCTCTATTGTGAAATCATTTTAATATGAAATTATTTTTTCATATTCAACCTATGATTTTTGTGAAGGCCATTCTGTGAAGAAGCGAGAAGGCGGAAGATTTTGTATTGGGGTTATTATTGTTTCTCAATTATATGAATAATCACTATGGGTTTTTTACCTTCATTGGAGGTTTTTCCACCTAATATTTGTGTCATATTATTCAATTGATTTATGTCTAATATTCTTTTCTATTCATTTATATTTCTATATTTCTTGTGCATTATTTCATATATTTTAATATGAATTATTTCACTTGTAGAGGTGAAATAATCAATCTACCTTGTCTAGACTTAGACTTGGTAATTCGAGAAATAGGCTCTATATTTTTTCAGGGGTAAACCAGTGGGTTAAATATCTTTATCAAGGCTTGACTTATTTTTTAGATTATGTTATGTGTGTTTAAAGCACACAAAAATGAGGAAAGTCTAAGGGGAGGGGCAGTAAGGTGTGTTCAATAAAATATTCTTTTAAAGCCTATATTCTTACTAATAATTACTCTTGAGCCCTCTTTTTAGCCCTAGTTGTTGTCAAACTTGAGATCCTTGAGTCCGAAGGCACTCATGGGTTTGAGTTTTCTAGATGGGGAAAATGGGTATAATGCATGAGATAAAGATATCCTCTCATTAATTTTAGGACTGATGTTAGTTCAATCTAAGGATCGAGCATTTTAACCTTGTTTTACTCAAAGAATAATAACTATTTCCACTAAAAGATCAAAATGTGTGTAAATGCACTTGTAATTCATTATCAACTAGAGAAACCCTTAATTATTATTGCTACTAAACCAAATATTATTGATTTATAAAATAAGGGAAAGAGTTTTATACCAAAATAAACATAAAAAGGAGGACAGGGTAAGGTAGAAAGAGGGATTTCTAGTTCAAACAATGTTGATAGTTAGAAAAATGAAATGTGCCAAGTCACAATTATACCATCATGTGTGCGGTTCAACATTTGCAAAAAAATTTAGCCACTCAATGGGCAATCTTCAAAAGGACACCAACATAAATATTTCACTTGCAAGTCCTTCATAGAATAAGAACACTCAAAAGATTTATAGAAAATAACATAAAAATATTTGAAAAACTTTATAACTGAAAGTACATAAAGCATAAATTATTCACAAAATATTGAAAAGAACATATAAGGGGGTTAGAATAGCATATGCATGATCTAAACACCATATTCACCTCTGTAACTTAAGCATAAAATCACTCTTATTACATGAACATTCACTTAAACTTAGAAAACCATGGACCACAATTCATGAGAAGAGAACTAGATCAAAACAAATAAAAGCTTTCTATTGATTTAAACAAAGTTTCATTACATAAATTGCTAACTTTTATAAAAGATTATAGTTTACAATAGATGGAGGATGGGTCTCGCCTCTAAGTAACATGAGATTCCCTTCCTTGGCCATCATGGCCTCTCAACGTTGTTACAACTACACATATTCAAAATAAATAAAATATTCTCCACCCCTCCAAAAATTTGCCCCAAGGGGACCACTCAGTTGATCTATTGAGAAGTTGGAGAGGACCCACCTCCCAGTTGTTTGGGTTGTGCTTCATTGGCCACCAACGTGGCTACTACTAGGTCAAACTCTCAGTCCAACTTGACCAAATTCATTGGTGGATCCTAAAAGATAACTTTTGATTGGGTCATCAACCTTTGATATACCTAGATTGGGGCTTCTAGGGACACTTTTACTTTTGATACCTTGTTGATTCCTATAGCAAACTGAGTTGAAAGTTCTAGAACTACCTTAACTCCTATATTTTCTGTTGCTACCTTCCTCTTCTTGGCCTGATTGAAATGACCTAGGTGAACTCCAAACTCACCTTTATCTATTAGGGTGCCAACCAAGTAGAACAACATAGTGATGTTGACCTCCCTGAAGTAGGCCAACATATTTTATCTTATTTTTTTCTAGAGGTTCCATAGCCATTTATGCCAAGACTAGCCACACTTCAATTGAATTTTCCATGCTCACAATGTATGTCTAATAAAGGCTCAGGTCTCAGATGGGCATAAGTTTTAGATCTAGGAACATGCCTTTGTGTATGACCACAGTGATATTTTTATACTTTCTCTCCACAAGATTAATTTTTTCTAGATACACTTGCACCCTTAAGAAATGTTCCCTCCTACTGATTAGAGTTTTGACCACCTCACCTAAAGCTAAGAATAGTTATAGGAGGAAATCCTTCACTCACCTACTTAGTTTTATAGGGAATAAGCTCTTCATATATACTTTAATTTCCTAGACATTCTCCTACATGTCCTCCACTAGCTTCTCTGACATGTCATATGTGGCTCAAAGAATAGAGACTAGATATTCAATTGCTCTCTCTTCTCCTATGGATGTTGTCATTTTGGTGAGTAAGAAGAGGTTTTGTTGAGTCCCATAGATCACCAAGTCTCCTATTTGGATGAACTTTTGTGTTTGGATTGAACTCGCATTATATTTCAGGATCCCCCTATATAATCATCTTGGGTGCCTATGACACCGAAGCTATTCCCATGTTCAAAGGGGATGTTAGGTGGTGGTAGAGATGGATCTAACAATGGAAGGAGTAATGGATGAGGTGGAGGGAGTGAAGGATAAGAGGAATGGAGGAGGAGGAGGCATAGGGGTGAAAGGAGGTATGATGAAAAGGGAAGCCCATGGGAACATCTAGGCCTGCCACTGACTCTGGGTCAAGTTGACTTATGGGGAAATGACACCAAGGAGGGACATTCAATAAGATGGGTGAAATTGAATGGTTAAATCCAAATACCTAGGTTTTTGGTATAATAAAAAATGTAAGTTTGGGAGTGGTATGGGGAACAATATGGGCTTGAATGATAGGAGGTACCTTTTGCTTCTTCCCAAGCCTCTTGCCTAGGTCATCTCCCACTATTATGATGGAAGGATTTGGAGTGGTAGAGGTAATAGGGGTTGAATAAGGATCTTGTTGGGTGACTACAGGAGTCATTGACATGGATGAGGCCAATTGATTTTTGCACTTATTATTGGCGGTGGAGCTGAACCTATCAAACTAGGCACACTTGAAGGTGGTTGGACCTATGGGAAAACTAATGGGAGTACAAAAGGCTAGGCAATTGAATCACTTGGAAGTCTAGGATGAGCCAAGGAGATCCCTAATAATCAAATGGCTTGGGTGAAGGGGAATTGGGATGTAAATATATTATGCATAGCTAAATCTATAGGCACTTGCGTAAATAATGGAGGGGGGATAACAAATAGGGGAGGTGTCATCTAAGTGGATCATCAAGGGAAAGGGAAACTAGGGGGTGCTTCATTAAGTTATTAAGGGATGAGGGGGTAGGGGAAGGGATATCCACAAACACATTTGACTAATCATGTGTTAGGCTCGTGTCTAGGTTGTTGTTGACGTCAAGCCTTAGTACCCGCATAGCTTAAGGTTTAGCTACCTAGTTTGAGTTATCTGAGTCACGAGAGGTGGCAAAACTAGAGCAGAGGGTCAAGGAGGAGAAGTTCATGGAATATAAGGGGTTGGGACCCCTTGTAATATCTTCCTTAAAATTTAGGGAAGATTCACCTAAGCATCTCCTTTAACTTGATCTAATGTAGGGGAAATAATACTAGCTTGGGCTAATGACTCAAGTTGAACCTACTTTCTATTTTTTTTTGGCATTGAGCCTGGTGAGGACCTCCTTATCATCTACAAGATTAAGGTGTAATTCATCCTCATCATTGGGTTGGTGGTCATAGTTGATATTGAATCAAGCTTGGTATTTGGCTACATGAGCCCTGATGATGCCATGTGAGTCCTAATCTCTATGCTTGGCCCTATCTAGGGCATATAAATCTCTACCTACTTCTATTTTCTACAATGGGGGTAGACTCTAGTACATATGATGTTTAATGGTGATGAGGAAGGTTAGGCATGTCTTTAGTTGGTAGATGACATAATTAATAAAGATACCCTCAACAAGTTGGTAGGCAATCTCTTATTCTGCCAACTAGGTTGGGACTTTATAGGGCAGATGGAGGTGAATTCTGAGGAGGCCAGTAATAAGGATGATAGTGTCATCCTTGTAGTACAAGTAGTCACTAATGGGGGTGAGGGAATCCCTTATCTCTTTGTAGAACTAAGGTATGGCTACCTTATTGATGGCTATATAGACCACTGGGTATAAAGACTCACATATTTCCTAAATGTGGTTCAGGTAATGGTAGCCATACAGTTTATAGAAAACCACATGGACCATTTCACCCTTAAGAACCCATGGTGGAAAGGAAAAGGGCTTTAACATGATGGTGGTGTAAATAACATCCACTAAATAACTCATCATATAAAAATTTCCACCACTCTAAGTATTTGACACCTCCTTGATGAGGTTCAAGTTGATCACACCCCTAAGGTC
Source organism: Torreya grandis (assembly GCA_037957365.1). Taxonomy (NCBI): domain Eukaryota; kingdom Viridiplantae; phylum Streptophyta; class Pinopsida; order Cupressales; family Taxaceae; genus Torreya; species Torreya grandis. Next base: position 588,262 of record JARHVA010003430.1, read on the forward strand.
TAGGAGTAGAACAACTTTGAGGATTATATACAACATGGGCACCCACAAGAGATTGATGTGGATGTAGTTAGTTTCCCCAAAAAATTGATTTAGTAAGATCATCCTTACAAAGATCCCCTCTCTAAAGGTGCATGAGATATAGGATTTTATGTCCACCTTATTGACCCATTTGGCATCCAAGTTCTTTGCCTAGTCCTTCAAGACATCATAAATCTGATATGTGTTGGTCCAAAAATCAATTGTATCAACATCATAAGAGATTATGTAATCAAGAATGTTATAGTAAGGTTTGAAAGCACTCTCTAAAATATCTGTGATCATGTGTCGAGAGTCTGTAGAGCACACCAGATCATGGACATCATCTTGTACTCATTTGGTAGTGAGTAATAGATTACCAAAGAATCAGTATAGGGGAAGACTTCCAACTTGGTAGTGGCTCTATGTAGCACATATTTTTTGTATGCCCGAAATGCATCCTAAAACTTAGCCTCATCTTCATCATCACTGGAACTAGGCTTGGGTACAATCTCAATTAATTTGAATATTTCATTATAATGTTTGAAATGGGTTAGGGCCCCTAGGAAAGTGGTGTCTTTGTACTCGGGCTCAGCTTTAGGGTTAAAAGATGAAGATGCCATGGAAAAAAGGAATAGATCCTTTATGACATTGAATTCTAAGTGAGGAGAACAAAATTGGCTCAGGAATGAACTAAAAGTGAGGAGGAAAATTTGGGAATATGGGAGCAATAATGAAAAATGAGTTTGTTCCTAAGCACTTATAGGGATCTACAACAATCTCCTAAATTGATGGCATTTGACAACTCACTCATTATGAAATAAATTTGGGTTGGTGGTTCAATATTTCCATTTATTTCCCAATCTGGAGTTAGCTCAGGGATTCCAAACATGCACCACCTACTAGATTTGGTAATTGTGATGCAACATTTTAAATCATCCAATCAGGGCCCAAATTTCCATTTAGTTAATGTTGGGTTTGTGGTAGGCACATGGCTAAGTTGTTGATGTGTCATCTTAGGTAGCCTTTAGTTTGTACCATGCATCCCTTACCATTTGGTTGGGATTTATAATGGTTACCACCTAAGTGCAACTTGGTATCTCATTTTTACACCTTCAGGAGTAGGGGTATCTAGTTGGAGGAGTGAGGAGACACATGGTGTTCTTTGATTGGCATTTTAAATCTATTTATACCTCGTTATGACTACTTTGGAATTGTAAGCCTTTTCTACCAATTTGTACAAAATTACCACATGGAATGGTATGGTAGGTTAGAATATCCTAGGCTCTAACATCTCTGACAACTCCAAGAGACTAACATATTATAACAGTATGTCTATGTGGCACTCCCTGATTTGGCTAGGCTCTCCCAAGTTCTAACATCTTTGACAAGTTTGGGAGACTGACATGTTTTGGTAATGAGTCTATATGGCGTTCCCTGAATTGATTGGGCTCTCCCAAGATCTAACATCTTTAACAAGTTTAAGAGATTGACAGTTTCTAGAAATGGGTCCAGTGGTGTTCCCTAATTTGATGGGAATATCACAGGATCTGACATCTCTGATAGGTCTAGGAGATTGACATATTCTAGGAGTGGGTCCAAATGACATTCCCTAATTCAGTTGGGATCTCCCAAGCTCTAACATCTTTGACATGTCTAAGAGAATGACATGTTCTAGCAATAGGTCAACATGGTGCTCCCTGATTTGGTTGGGCTCTCACACGATTTGACATCTCTGATAGGTTTGGGATATTGACATGTTCTAACATTGGGTCCATGTGGCACTCCCTAATTTAATCGTTCCTTCTACAAAAATTCATGATAAAGAGACTAAGTGAAAAAAGGAAGCCACATAATTAATTGAGATGCTCACCTGCCTACCAACAAGGCTTTATAAGATATCACATAGGACTCGAAGAGACTAAGACTCTGAGAACTAAGATTTCAAGTCCAAATATGCATAAAAATTATTAGTGTGAAAACTACTATAAGTGCTAAATTACTTTGTTTTCTTAAAATGTAGTAAGGACTTAATTGCACTTCAACTTAGAAGCTTATATGGAAGACCGAATTATCATTTTAATCATGTTATATGTTGGGAAAACTAGGGTGGGACATAAATATGAGGATTTTCACAAAATATATTGTTTAGAGAGGGATTGAAAATATAGGTAATTAAAATAGAGCCTTTTTTTAGAGGGGTCCTCCACTTCTCTGAAGAAGGGGGTGTGTTACCACAATAGATAAACATATGTTTCACTCAAACTTAAGTGTGATATAGGCATACACCAGACACATGATACATGTACATATAGATGTTGGACCTTTCCTCTTCACACGTGATGGACTATGTTGGGGGCAATTAATTTCTTGATCACGATTGATATGGGTTATATCGTTTTATGATCACCTTTCCATTATCATGTTCAACTTATATACTAATGCTTGCACATGTCTATACTCATAATTAAATATTTCATAATGTACCTGATATGATATGTTACATGATATTTTTTACTAACACATATATGTAGGGACTAGTATGATATGCTTATATTGGATATGTATACTTCATTTATTCGCATTATCACTTCCTTGAGTGTCTTTTTCTTACTTGTTATTGTCTTGCTTGTGGAACATTAAAAAATTTCCCTTGCTTGTTGGCTCTTGTGCCATTATATGTTGCTTTATTTTGCTATTTAGACATTTTAATATGTCATTTATTCAAGTGTGTGATATTTAAATATGCCACTTATTTGTGATATCCTTAGACCCCTTTTATGTGACATTAAATGCTCGTGTGTGTGCTTGATTATTTGTTGAGCTTATACTATTACTTTCTATACATTTCCATGATGCATATCATGCATCTTAGGACTACTTGTGATCACATACTATAAGTTGCATTAATATATATTCTTAGGCATGTTACTCTTATATGTTACATGATTCATACACATATTATATAGTTATATTATCCTTTTGACATAAGGTAACTACCGGATTTTAATCCCCTCACCTAAAAAGGGGGGGCATATTAGTGGGGTCATGTCACAGAGATATGAGTCCACACATATATAATTGAAATATCTAAAAACATTTGAAATAATTTACATGATTCAGATATACACTTGGGTAAAAATCATATACACATTATATTGAATTTTACAAATATGGGACAAAGTTTTTTAGATTTGTGATAGATATTATACATAGTTATAGATAAAAGGTTACATTTTGACATATAGTTCAACTTGAGACACATTAGAGGTGCATATGTGATGCAAGAAAACCAAAAATTACAAATATATATTCAAACTCATGCAAACATGTTTACCAAGAAGCACCATTTTCACCAGGAAGGACCATTTTAATCTTTTTTAATCTATAGCAGTTGGCTCCTTTTAGTAGTGTGGTTGATTTTCAATGCCCTCAATGGCCTAACACTACTTTTATTTTATAGGTTCAGCTAGTTATACCACATAACTTGGCTTTTATTATATTATCTCTTGAGTTATGCGATTGAGATTCAATGATCTCAATGGTCGTCTCAAAATTCACCCTTGCACCAAATTAGGGGCATAATTACATTCAAATCTCCCTCTTCAAATATATGAGGTTTAGTTTTCAACCTCTCTTAGCTCTAATGCTTCATAAGGAAGCATCTTTACCAAGTCAAAGTATCAAGGGGCAACATGGTTACATCAACACACATGTGTACTCCTTCCTTGCTCTATTTATTTTTAAGCATTTAAATTATTTAAAAATTTAGATTATATGCATTTATTTAAATATAGCATGCTCCTAGTTATAGGTCATATACCATCAAAACAATCAAATTAGGCTCAAGTAAAGGCAAGGTGTGTTATACACACCCATGTATGCATTTCTTTCCTTTAAACTAGTAATTTCATCCTTATGCATTACTAGATTAAAGGGGAAAATGTAGATAGTAAAATCTAATGTATATAGCATCTCAATCTTGTATACTTGACAAATACCTATCAAGGCTCTACCCTTTAGTTCTTGACATTCCTGCTATCAAAAAGCTTGCATTCACCATCTCACTATACCAAATTATTTATCTTCTAGTCTGAACCTATCATTCTGAAGACCCAAATCTTTTGTACAATACAAAAGCTTAAAACTTGATATATATCCTTCACTATCAATTTCAAATCCTTAGCAACTTTCTAGCCTATCAGGAACTTACATCCCATGTGGGCACACTTTAACCAACACAAGTGTCCAGATTCTTATATAGTGTTTGTACCTCAAAGATAATATAAATTATAAATATTTAAAATCTTAAGGGTTGGACCATTTAAAAATATATAAAAAATACCATTCATTATCACCAAGCCATATTCAAAAAGCTTACCAAACACAGATCTAGCAAAGCACCTTTCAAGTCTTCAAAATTGCCTTATTCTTCTTAGTTATATACAATTTATAGGAGCATCCATATTATAGGTTTAAAGCATTAAAAGAGTAGCCCATGAGCCATATTTATCAAGTTACAAGTTAGATCATTGCATGCCTTTGCATATAGCATATTTCACCATTGTGCACACACAAGCCAACACTTAGGGGAGAACTACATATATCCAAGACCCTCTTCATAGTAGTGGATATAAATAAAACACTCATTGATAAAGGGGTCCTTCAATCTAGCTCAATTTTATGAGCCCATTTTTGGTAAGGTACAAAGACCTAAGGTGAATAGTCAGGGCTTGATCCATAAACAATCATTTACACCCTATGTATGCAAATAAAATATATCAATAAAAAGGCAACATAAAACCCAAAAATATCTAGGTGGTAACTTTGAAATACATTGAGTATTATGTATTGGACATAATCATTGACATCAAGACACCTACGTTAATGTAAGTGTCCTAAGGCTGACATAATTATCTAGGCCTTGAGAAACAATATTTATAGAATATGATGATTGGATCCTGATCTTTTTCCCACTTGTTTCAACCTCTATATATCTTATATTTGTTTATGCATTTTAATATAATCCAAGTATCATCTCTTCCTAGTGTTTATGCAATCAAATTATTGTTTTGAATGTATTTTCTATATTTAACATAACTCAGCATTTAATTTAGAGTAGTCATTTGTTTGAGTTTTCAATTAATTGGCCTATTTTAGAATGGTTTATTCATCCTTGTATATAGGTTATTCTAACCTTTGACCCTCTTCCAAGATTAAAAAGAGTTAAAATACCATCATTATTGTCATCTTCCTACAATCTTAGTCTTCCATAGAGTAGTTAACCACTAGTTATCTTGTCATTTTATTGTACTTTTTATGTTAAGTTAGAGTGTCAAATCAGTTTCGATCTTTTGCATTGGGTTTTTTATTTTTCTATGTATCTTTTAATATGAATTCATTTACAATCATTCTATTTAATTGGGGTAAATTAGTCATATTAATATGAAATAGTTTAAAACAACATTGTATCTCTAGGTGATGATTCATCACATAGTGTCCAAGATATATGTGATATTTCTTTGTCATTTGGTAATTGTGCATGTAAAATAACTAAAATCTTCTATTTTCCAGTACTGATAAAAAAGTTTTATTTGTAAATCAAATGATTGATTACAACCTTAAGTTTGAAATTGATTGACAAGATGGCAACATGTGTTTCAATTGAGACAAGTCTAGAAACTCAATTTGTTTTACAAGAGCTTTTAGTGTAGGAAAAATGTTCCAATTTGATGTTATCCACAAAGACAATCAAGTTTTAGTTATAAATATACATAATCAACAAATATGTGATGAAAAGATATGGACACCTAAGTTTTAGGTCCTTGATTACGCTCAACAGGCACAACATGGTGAGATGCCTTCCCTCACTAAAGAATAGTATTGATTTGTGATATAATTATTTAGTTTGAAAACAACATAGAAATTTTTTTAACACAAGTACATATCAGATAACTAGTCCATTAGATCTAGTGCACACCTATATGTGTTGAAATTTCACTCTAAGTGTCAGTGGATATAAAAAAAAATTGTCTCTTTGTTGATAATTACTTACAAAAAATGTGGGTATACTACTTTAAAACTAAGGATCAAGCCTTCTAAGTTTTCAAAGACTTCAAAGCTCTCGTGGAATGATAATCTATTTATCATATACATGTCCTTCACTCAAATTGAAGGGGAATATAATATCATTAATTTCTCTACATTATTAGAGGCATATGGCATTCATTATTATTCGATTGCTTCTTATACACCATACCAAAATGGTGTTACTAAGAAATGCAATCATACCATGGTTGAAATGATTTGGTACATGTTGAAACAGACCTACCTAACATGTTGATATTAGGAAGAAGTAGTTTTCACAACAATTTACTTGTTGAACCTACACCCACTAAAGCTCTTGATGGTATCACTCCAACAAAATCATAGTCAGGGTATAAACCTTGTACTTATCATATTTGTATTTTTACTTGCAATGTATATATGCACATTCAAGAGAATAAGAGGAAAAGGTTGGATGAAAAATATTTATAATTTTTATTTCTCAGGTACAATAAAGATTCGAAGGTAAAATAAAATATACATCAATAAATATGTTGTATTTGATGAGAAGGGTGAGTCCATTCCACCTTCCACATAGTCATCTAAGACAATTATTAGTCTGGTAAACATTTCTAATGTTGATAAAGATAGTGGTAGTAATGATGAGGATAGTGATGATGGTTAGTCAGGTCCTCTAGCTCCACCATCCATGAGTATTATTCAATGTATGCTAAAGTGGTATACCAATACTATTTGAGATGAAAAATTGGATGAAGTCCTAAACACTTCCACTTCAAGATAGTTTGACTCATAACATGGATCATGGAGAGGTGAATTTGGACCTTATGAGCACAATTTCAAAATGTTTTGAGCCCTCGATATTTTGTGAAGCTTGAGAGTTAAAACCTTGAAAAGAGGCCATGGATTTTGAACATCAATCACTGATGAAGAAAAATACATGGAGACTTGTTGATCTTCCAACAGGGAAGAAGCATATCAATGCAAGTGGGTCTTTAAGACCAAGTACAAAGCAAATGGAAACATTGACAAGTATAAGGAATACTTGTGGTAAAGGACTACATACATAAATAAATAATTAACTATGAGGAGAAATTTTCTCCTAGAGCCAAGATAAAAACTATCATAAAGGTCTTTGTTATGGTTACATAGTTTAGATGGAAATTAGATCATATGGATGTGAAAGTGCCTTCTGAATAGAGATATGTAAGAGGAAGAATCTATGACCCAACCATAATATTTTATCACACCATGTCAAGAACAAAAGGTTTGTACACATATCAAATCTTTGTAATGCATCAAATAAGTTCCTTGAGCTTAGTACATCAACATTGATGAGGGTCTCATATAACATGGATTCCAACAGAGTCCATATGATCCGAACTAGATCCTTATATAGTATATGGTGAGTATCTAGTCATCACTGGTAGCTCAATGAATATGATTGATGTAACAAAGAATGATCTCAAGCAATTGTTCTATGTGACAAATCTCAGGATTTTACATTATTGTCTTGGTTTGGAGGTATGGCAAAAGGGACATCATAAATTTGTGTCTTAAATTAACTATGTAAAGAATATGCTCAAAAGAATATAGATGATGGACTATAATCCCTTTGTAAAATCCATGGATACAAGAGTTTGGTTATTTCATTCTGATCCATCACCACTAGTGAATGACATTCCTAATCAACTAATGATAGAATGGCATTTACCAGTGGTGATGGATTCGAATGAGATAACTAAAGTCTTGTCTCCATGGGTATTACAACAAGCTTAAAATCCATCATCTAATATTTCTTGAGCATGGTCTTGGAAAATTTATTTTGAGACATGAGGATGCAGAGTCCTTTTTTCCATACCTCCAAACTAAGGCAATAGTGTTGATGTCTAAGATCTATCATGTTGAACTATCACTTGATATCATTCTTGTTGCATCAATCATCTTCATTAATCTTCTAATGATGATTGGACAACACACACATTGAGAATCACAAGGTTTTCCCTTGTACCTTGAGTTAGAGATTTAGATCATGTGGACTTCATTAGAACCCATGTCATCTAATATGCTCATCAATCTTGATGTACTAGGCTTAAAGAGCTTGCTTGAGACCATACCAAGACTTGATAAGTCTACATACCTTTTATTCTTGACCAGGTGTAACAAAACACTATGGTTGGGTCATGTATACTTGCTCCTATAGATTTCCATTCAATAATCCACCTTTCACATCCATATAATATACTTTCCATCCAAACTATATAGCCATAATAAAGACCATTCTGATAGTATTTATCTTAGATGTGGGACCAAAAGTTTACACATAGTCAATTCCTTCTTTTTATGCATAGGCCTTTGCTACAAGTCTTACCTTATACTTGTCAATGATGACATATAATTTGTACTTGGCCATAAATAACCCCTTATGATTGATAGGATTTTTCCTTGTTGGAATATCAACAAGATACCATGTATTGATCTTCATCAGTGACTAAAACTCAACATCCATGGCCTCTTTCCAAGGTTTTGACTCTTGGGTTTCATAAACTATTGAGGGCTCAAAATATTTTATAAATGTGCTCATAAGGGCTAAATTCACCTTTGTACGAGCCCTTCTATGAGACCTTGGTCCTGAAGTAGAAGTGTTTGGTACTCCATTCAATTTTTCATCTCGAATAATACTAGTGTACCGATTGGGCATATGATGAATAGTACTTGTGGATGGTAGAGTTGGAGGCCCTAGCCCCTGGTTGACCATCATCATTGTCCTCATCATCACTACCACTATCTTCATATACATTAGAAATGTTTATAGGACTAATACCTATATCAAGTCACTACGTGGAGGGTGGATTGAACTCGCCCTTATCATTAAATACAACATCTTTGTTGATGTATATATAGTTTTCATTAGGATCCATGAGTTGGTAGGCCTTTGAATCTTCACTATACCTAAGAAATATACATTATAAGGATTTTTCCTCTAACTTTTCCCTCTTCTTTTTTGGAATGTGCATATGTTCGTTGCAACCAAAAACATAAAGATTAGAGATAAAAGGCTTATACACTGGCCATAATTCTATTGAAGTGATACCATTAAATGCTTTAGTGTGTGCATAATTTAGCATGTAAACCGTTATGCAAACTACTTCTACCCGATATGGACATGCCATGTGGGAATATTTAAATGTGTATTTCCTCATTTCAATAATGATATAGTGTATAATGATCAGTTAGTTGATGGTGAATGACATGTGCCCTTTAAAATGTAGAGGACTCATTGTCGATGTATTCCCCCCTTCCCAATCTAAGCAAAGCACATGTATGTGATGAACAAACTATCATTCCATGAGAGACTTGAACTATTTTTAAATTTGGAAGTGTTGATCTTTAGTCTTTAAGTAATATACCTATTTTTTTGTGAGTATTCATCAATAAAGAGCTAATTTGTTTATATCCACCGACACTTGGAGTGAAATATCTACATAGATCGATATGTACCAAATCTAATGGACTAGCCTCCTCATATGTACTTATGTCAAATTATAGACATTAAAATCTAGTATTAGACACTTAGAAATTTCATTTTTGACCTACCTTCACCCTACTTTACTTGTGCACAAATATATGCCTCTTATTCTCCACTCTCTCACATCCACATGTTATCATATGGGTACAATCCTTCCAAGTCCTTGTCAGTCACTTCAATAATTCTCCTAGTCATGCTAAACTAATAAACTATCATCCTCAAACATATACAAATCAATGTTCCTGTTCTCATAAAATAACATCAAATTCATTCGGTATTATTTAGACATTATCGACTAATAACGGTCAAATTTCAAAATAAAATCATTTCTATGGGTTAGCCCATCTGATTAGCATGTCAATGGCATGATAAATTACCCAAATAGATGCATATAAATACAAATAAAGTATGGACTTATTATAAACCTGACACTTATCTGTCAAGCATCTATACAATACTACACATTGAGAAAAACTACCATATTCTTCCCAAATAGTAAATCAATAACTAGTAGTCATTAACCAAATTTAAATCATACCAAGTCATGTCAAGAGCAAACTTTTTCAAGTGTCAAAATCAAGATCATTGAGTGCATTCATATAACAAAGGATCACAATTGCACATTCACATTAAGGGGAATAAATACATGTGCCTTTATTTCCCTCTTCCCAATATCAGATACATAGGAAGTGCTCAATCATCAATGATGGTGATTTGGGTCAGCTTAGTCTATTACACTTCCTATTTTTTTTGTAGGTTTTATCCCTTCATAAGTGCACCTAGGGTTTAAGATGAAAGAAATGGTTTTATAGGTGTTGTGCATATGATCAAACCTTAGGATCACACACGTAGTAGAATCAAAAATAGGTGCACTTGTATGTATCAAAATAGAGAAACAAAATATATAAGGATAGAGCCATCTAGCTTGAAACATAGCAATAGATGATACTATTTGGGAACACACAGAGATAATAACCTATATTAAGCGACTCATAGTAATGTTTCTATCCTACCTTGCTACTTGCCACATATCTCAATCCCACACATTATAAGGAACCATTAATTATTTCATCATTTATTATACTTTACATATTTATTAAGCTTGCATGCCAAATCAATTTTAATATTCTACATTTAGATATATGTTTGATTGTCATATTTTATGATCTAAATTATTATAATAGTTTCTATATTAATTAGGATAAGCAATTAATCCAAATTAGGGTAAAACATAATGGGGGCTCTATGTTATTTTCCATCTAAACAACTAGAGCCCAAATCAATGGTCTTATTTAGTGAGCAAAAGCATCTCACCATTTTGTGCCTATTGAGCATAAACAAGTACCCAAAACTTAGGTGTTCATAACTCCTATGCCACATATTAGATGAGTTTTTATCTTTTACAATCAAAACATGATTGTCTTTATGGACAACATTAAGCTGGAACATTTTCCCCACACTATAAGCTCTTGCAATAGTTTTCGGCTTCTATACTTATCTTTAATGAGACACAACTTTTGGCCATTTTGTTAATCAAATTCAACCTTAAGTTTGAGATCAAGCAATTGACTTACAAATAATAATGATTTTGTTAATTTTGGAGCATATAGGATTTTAATTATTTTACATCCATGATTACCAAGTGATAAATAAATATCTTATGCACCTTAGACACCATATAATGAATAATTTCCTAAAGATTAATTAACTCGATAAGATGAATGGTTCAAAGTGGTGAACCAATCCTTCAGTCCAGTCATGTTTTGTGTGGCATAGATCCATGTATCAAACTGAATTTATATGAGGAATATCCTCATTTATATGTGTATCAAAAGAAAAAAACCCATATGAAGGATCATTTTTTTAGAAATGTCCCCATGCTATTATTGTGGAGAAGGATTCTTCTTCTAGTTGTGTGTGTATTGTGGCTTATTCTTTGGTCCTTATGTTGATTGTTATTATGTTGGATTCTTGTTACTGGATGAGTCTTGTGTAAACATATTATACCAAAAATCTTTCATTTCATGGCCTATCTTTCCACATATCAGACATATATTTTGAGAAAAAGGTTTGTTCCCACTTTGGTTTTATTGACTTGTCTGATTGGGAGATTGATTTGAAGGATTCATTGGCTTCTTTCCCTTTTGATGGATAACTAGTGCATGATATTCTTCATTATCATCTTCTTCATTCATGGACTCTTCTTGTTGTAGCATATTAACTAGTGCTCAAAAGTTGGTTTATTCTTTGATATATTTAGAGAAGTCACATAGATATTGTAAGATGGGGGCAGTTTTCTAATGAATATGGGTACAAGATTTAATATGACACTTTCTCACCCAATGCTTGTACTGAGACCCACAGTGTTGAAAAACAAAGGAGAAACATTTCAACTTTTTCACTTGTCTTTAGTTTGAGATAATGAAGCTAGCTTTGAAGACACATGATTTATTCTAGTATTATACTCATAGACAATTCTAAGTTTATCCCATCCATATTTGGCTGATGTTACATCCTAGATATGAGTTTGGACCTCATCTGATACCCCAAACATGATTATTAACTTTGCATTTTGGTTTACACTATTAAACATTCATTGTTGGTTAGTATCAGAGGCATGTTGGGTATAAATGGCATTCACCATCAGCCAATTATCCTCAAATTTTAGGTAAGTTTCCACCTTTGTTTTATATGTAGCGTAATTATTTACATGGAGAAGTTGTGAATAAGGCAAAAAGAACTCTCGACCATTTGTGGCCATTATGAGATATAATGAAAAATGAAAAACGATAATTAATTTCTTTAAAATATCAATGTTAAATCAAAATTTTATTCATGGTTCTATTTAAGGGAGTATTTAGAGCCTCAAGGCCAATTTTTTAGCTTATAGGTATTTATTACTTATGAAATACACAATTAATTCTATTTTCAAGGCTATGTATAGCCCTATATTACCTAGTTTTGAAAAACATTTTTTTTTAGCACTATAAGAGATGTATACAAATTATTCAAATAGTTTTTACATACTAATATTTTAGTCATCCTCACAATTTTTAACTTCTTCCTAGAGCTCAAGATATCATTTATTTACAATTATAGGCACATGTGCGAGAAAAGAGTTAAATATGTGATGGTTGTAGCAAAATTCTTCAGGGGGATGTTGTATGGTGTATTATGGGCATATAGGAAAAATTTAGGGTTTGGGGTCACTATGGTTTTTGAGATATATAATGAATTTTTTTAAAGTTATATTTGACACGATTTTTTTGAATTACCTCTACAAATACCTATCTTCTTCTTTTGATAGTAATTTTATTTTAAACAATAAATTTAAACCATTTTTTAGTTTTATTCTCTTATAATTCAGATTTCTAATACATTTAAAATCTTTAAATTTCATCAATAAATGAAAAGCATATAAGTGTTTGAATACTATTATATCAAATTATTACAATAAAAAACAACACCTTGCTTTCATGAACAACTCTAAAGATGCCTTCTTCTTTTGCTAGAATGCCTCTACATGAGCAATCACAATCCTTTTATCAAAACTCCTTTCTCCTCACAGAGTTATTAATTTAATTTAATGTCATTTGAAGCTTGAACTTGATGCTTTTCTCAAATCCTCCTCTCCACTAAATTCTCACAGGGATTAAAATTTATGTCATTATGAAGCTTGCACATAAAATAAATGGAATTGGAGTGTTTATGGCTCCTCTCTTCTTCATCTCTCAAATTCTCTTCTTAATCAACCTTGTTTTGACATCAAAACTTATAAATATTACATCTGATTGCTTATTTTTCCATTGAAATGATGGGATTATTTATAAAAATAAAATACTAAATTTAATTATCATAAAATTTAGTAAATCTAGTATAACAACTTATATTATACAAATGCAAGTTGTTTTAGTTTTTATCATCCCAACTAATCCAACCTATAAGTCGGGTGTTTTAATAACACTAATTACAAATGTATTTAATTTATTCTACGAATTAATAAACTACTCTAACATTTATAACTATCATTGTATCAATGGACATAGAGATAACAATTATTATACATTATGATAAAAGATTGTGCAACTTGTGGATAGAGGGATCATTACATTCATTATAGTTGACATTACATCAACGAGGTCCACCTCTTCATCTTATTTTACTACCCACTCCAATAAATTTGAGATACCCTAAGATGTTCCCCTAAAGGAACTAATGTTCCCTCAGGGTTCTATGGAAGGTATTACTAGGAGAATAACTCCTAGTTCACATTCTACAAGGATCTATATTTCCTAGGAAGTTTATATCTAAGAACTAATGGCTATTTGAGTTCTTATTAGAGGTGGTTGTAGAAAAAACATTGTTGTATGTGACAATCAATATGCAATAAATATATAATTGGATTTCTTAAGGACTTGGGATACGATGACCAATATTTACAACACACACACATATATAAATAATAGATGATATTTATGGATTATATATCACCTTAGTCTTGTACACTTGGAAAACTTAGACCTCGGTTGTTCCTCTTAGTTATGGACCTTTTCCCACTATTGCAAGTCTTGCATTTGCCCTATCTTATACCACTTGGCCTATCTCTTAGTACAACCAGTCTTATGTTGATGACCCAGGACTTATATCTTGCCCAAAATGCTTTAAATGTACTTATCTTCCACTCTTGCAAGTTTTGAGCCTATACCTACTTTCATGCTCCCTGAACACTAACATCTGGGATAAACACTAACATCAACACAAGTGTCTAGTGCCATAAAGTCATCTATTTTATAAATGAAACGTATCTTAATGGTCAGTCTAAGTGATTTAATGTGAGTTACTTATCCAAAGAGATTGATATAAATACATGATCAAGCCTGATTCATTCCTCACCTAGGAACATCGAAAAAAAACTTATTATTCTTACCAAAGAGCATTCAAAGACCACTGAATTGAAAAAATCTTCCCTATTTCCATACCAGTAATAGGAATGACACATACACAAGTTTGAAGTACTAAAGGAGCATCCCAAAAACTTGATCTTCCAAGTCACAAGCTAGGTCATTGTTATACTTATATTACACATATTACATGATTCACACACAAAAAAACACATAAGGGAGAATTAAATCAGTATGAGGCCCTTTTCAGAGTAGTGGATATGTAGGTAACACTCACTAACAAATGGGTATTTGAGGTCAAATCAACATTATGTGCCAACTAACCCATTTTTTCCCAAATAACACTATGAAGATGAAGAGCTAGGGTTTTAAAAATTCATAAGGAATGATAGTTTATGACCTAGATATTATGCACTTGAACGAAGGTGAAGTCAAACCCATAAGCATCTAGGTGGTTGCATCCTTTTCCAGTAGCTATTCCATACAAGACACTTGCATCAAACCTAGACAACAATATTGATGCAGTCATCCCAGGCTAACGTTAGTGTCTATAACTCCAGAAGTGTCAGATCTAAAATCTAATAACTATTCCAGAATCTCCTTCCAACCCACTTTCTACCTATTCTAGACCCAATAATATGTTAGCATAAAAACCAACTAATTATACTATATCTTTGTCATTTTCATGCATAGCTTAGTTGTATTTTCTATATTTAGCCTATTCTTAGCATAAAAAATTCAATGTGTGTTTATATCTAAGTTTAACACCCAACTGGCATGTTTTAGATATAATTATCACCCATGTGCATTATCATTTGTATATTCTTAACCCTATCTAACTCCAAAGTAAGTATCCTCATCCAAATTTAGGGTTAAACATTTGGTAAACCCAATTCTTTTGAATGTAAAAAAAAATTATTCATAGGGTTTTAATTTAGCTAGGGTTTCAAGTTAATGTATTTTTTCATTTACTGCTATTATTTTTCATGCAACCTAGGCATAGCCCTAGATTGAGAGGTGTGCCTATTGAAAACATTGAGCTTCCCCTCCCACCATATAAGATGTTTCAAACCAATGAGGGATCTCATATTTTGGGTCATGATGATACCCATGTTGACAATGAAAAACATGATGATAGGGTTATCATAGAATATTATGATAATGAAAACCATGAAACAAATGAAAATGAGCAAATATACCATGATTAAGTGCAAATAATTACATTATTTTTTGACCGTATTTGATAAAACCCTAAAGATCTTGATGAGATCCAAAAAACTATACTAGAAACAAAAAATTCAAAAACTATACTTGAAACTTCCCTCCCTTTTAACACATTACAACATAACACATCTAGTGAGGGCATGGGTTATGTGTTTAAACCTTTGTTTCCTGAAACCACTATTACTACATCTACTATGTAATTAATCATTGTTTCAACATAAATAGTGGTTTCAATGCCTATTACTACTCAAACCATGTTTACATCCTCTTTGGTGACTACTCAAATTGCTAATTTAAAACCCACTGGTTACGTAGTTCAAATACTCTTTCAAGTTATAAAGACCTTGGAGGACAAGGTTACAAACATTGAACAAAATGATGTAAAATCTCCTCATGCTATTGATTCGCAAGATGTGTTGCACAACCCTCTTGCACTTGAGATATCTTTGCACCCTTTTCCAACTAGGTTTGTTGCACCTATGTTTCCATTTTATGGTGGAAAAGGTGATTCTAAACAACGTCTTCAATCTTTTTATGTGGCATGCCTTGATTATGCCTCCAATGATTAACTTCTAACCAAATTATTTCCAAGAAGCCTCAAGGACTATGCTTTGAGGTGGTTCTATGATGTACGTCTCCAATTTTTTAAAGCATTCAAACCACTTGAAAATATTTTTTATCACAATTTTACATTAATATTTCTAAAAGGTTTCCTATATTCAAATTGCCAAAATCAAAAAAGGGACCAATGAACCTATCAATGAATATGTCTTGAGATATAAGACAATGCTAACTAAAATGACCAATCCTATAGAAGATAAAGAGTTGCAAGACATATTTAAGCAAAGTTTTGCTTGCACCTTTACATGAGTCCATTGTTTTTAAGAAGTTCAAATCTTTCTATGCCTTATGCCATGTTGTACAAGATCATGAAATAAAGCTTATTTCATTGAATAAGCTCAAATATGTAGCAAACACACCAACTAAATCTACATCTAGTACCAAATTTATAATCAACCCAAGTTATAAGGTAAAACCTCATGAGCCTAACAATGAAACAACCACCATGATTAACATAGTTTCACAACAACCTAATCGACTTGTTTTATCCAATGCATTAACAAGATAATTATCCTATTTACTTGAGTCCCTAGCTTCATTACTCCCATGGTTATAGAGTGTTAGATTATATATCTCCCTCATTCTATCGAGGTTGATATGAGTCTACCTTTACCCAAAATATATGATGTAAATGCTTATTATGACTATCATTAAGGACCAAAGCATTCTACAAGTAGATGTTATACCTTGAAGCACAAGATCCAAGATCTTATCGATGACTAAAATCTTGCATTTAAGGATCCTCCAAAGGAATGAAGCTCACAACCTAGTGATCACCACAAACATAAAATATTTAGCAACCCCTTGTAAGACCATTCTAAGAAGGAACTAGAAGTGTAAATGGCCATCACATTATGAACACCCATTATATGGGATTATTGGTACTTATACACTACATATACCTCTCATGGTTCAGAGACATTCTATTTCTTTCAATGGCAGTGAGATTAAGGATGATGACTTTGATCTTCATTCTCTATTCAATCAATCAGACCTTGATAAACACCCTATACACTATGTTATGATTGATAATGGTGTAAGTGAGAATGTTTGTACTATGACATTACTTATGCACTTGGGTTATACTCATCATGGTTTGTATCCTTATACTAGATCAATTAGAGTATTAAATAAGACCTCCTATAAGTTTTTGGCATGATTTACCTACCTTTACAGGTTAGTCCCACACATGTGTTTACCACTTTTTTAGTTATACCTTCTATGAGCATATTTGATATGTTATTGGGAACACCTTGGATTCATACACTTTAAATGGTACCTTATACAATGCATGGGTGTGTTAAATACATTAATGTCAATCGAGTAATCACGGTTCCTAGGATTCCATATGAACATCCTATTAAAAAAGAAAAACTTGTACCTAGATAGTTAATTACCAAGGTTACTAATGCTCATTCACCACATAAAGGTGAGTAACATGCAATCCCCTTTACCAAGTGGCCAATACTCAAGAGAACATTACATCAAATACATATAGTGGATTCAAAAAAATCCCCATCTACTACACACCATGTTCAGATATCCACAACACCAACACATGCTCCTATTATGGTTATTCCAAAGAAACCACAGAGAACTCAAAGATGGGTTTCACAAACCCTACTACTATTACTCTTAATATTGCTTCACAACAATAGAGTCCTATTCTACATATTCAGAACCTCACCAATACTACTGTGATGGATATTGAACCTATACATGCTCCTCAACAATGTCATAAGATCATTACACCAAGTTCACAGTGGGGAGATATCTATGACCATCCATTGGATGACATCATAAGATGATTTTTCCTTTTCAAATATTCCAAAAATACTATAAAAAAAAACTTCAAAAATCCAAAAATATTTTTTGACACCTACATGTTTTATTAGCTCCTTGGCATCTATGTGTTAGTTACATGTTGATGGATGGCATATTTAGTTACTTTTACATACACATGTGTGTCACACTTCTACTTAAAATACATGATCTATTCATATTTTGAATGTTGGGCCTTCCCTCTACTCATGTCATGAAGACATTGGGGGCATCCACTTATTTGACCTTGATACACACAGGTTATATGGATCGTTGATCACATTTCATTATCATGTTTGAGCATACATATGTATTTACATATGCATTTATCCATGATTATATCTTACATAAGGTACTTAATATGTTATACACTTGACATTTTTTTCCTAACACATTGCATACATGGGCTATTATGAAATGTTTATGTCGATTGATTATGCTTTAATTTATGCATTTCCTTGAATATCTTGCCTTACTATTGTATTTCTTACTCAATCATTTGAATATGTTCCTTTGATTGTGCCCCCTGTGCTTATGTATGCTTTAATTGACATTTGCATATGTCATTGTTTATTGTATGGACATTTGAATATATCACCTTTCCTTTTGTGGACATTTGACTAAGTCATGTCCCTTCGATTGTGCAACATTTAAACATGCCCCTTATTTGTGGTCTCCTTAGACCATTGCCTTTTGACTTGCTTTTGAGCGCTCTTATGTGTGTGCTTATTTTCTTGTTGACCTTGTACTTTTACTATATAGATGTTTTTATGATCCTTATCATGCATATTAAGCCTTCATGTGATCACATTAGTCCTATGTACTTCAATGATATATTTACCTAGACACATTCCTTCTATATTCTACATGGTTACATTCATAGATTATACAGTTGCCTTATCCTTTTGAGGTGAGGTAACTACCAATTCCTATCTTTCCCTCACCTCAAAGGGGGGCATATTAGTGGGGGCATGTCATAGAGGCATGTTCTCCACACTTGGCATAGTTTTTAGATTCAGTGGGGGCATGTCATACGGGCATGGCTTCTACAAATTCATAATTTTTAGATTCAGTGGGGGCATTCTTTGGAAGCATGTTCTCCACACCTATTTAGTATTCAACATATCCAAATTACAGTGGAGAAATGTTTTGGAAACATGTTATCCACATTGGTACTTATATCAATTTGCATATTTCTCCATATATAGTGGGGGCATGCTTTGGAAGCATATTCTCCACACTTACATAGTTTCTAAATTAGCCAAAACACAATGTTATATGATTCAGATTCACAGTTGTGATAGAATATATACATGGTACCATTGTTATACATAGTTTCAACATGAGGAATATCTAAGGTGCATATGTTATGCAATTTATTCTTGATATTACAAAATTAAAATCAATTTTAGATTTTAAAACTCTTTTACGTATTGATATCTCGATCAGATTTTTATGGACTTTATTGAGATATTCTACTTCAATAGTTGGTTCACTTTTTGGTATGTTGAGGTGATTAAGTCACTCAATATTTCCAAGTTTTTAGGTTGGACTTGATTGTATCATCTAGCCTCGCCAAGTTATAAGTATGATTGGGCTGAATAGTTGAGCTAATCTCAATTAGTATGTGGCAACTCACTTTTTATCTAAAGTTGGGGGAATGTGCCTTCCACCACCCCCCCCCCCCCCCCCCCCGCTCTCTCTCTCTCTCCTTGGATATATGCAATTTCAATATTTATCTATATTTGTCCTAATTTCTATTTTAGAGCCTTATAATGATACATCTTTTTCAAATCAACTTGTCAATAGGCAAGGTAGTTACATTGACACAAAGGTGTACTCCTAAACCTTGATAATTAAATTTTAATCTATTTCAAGTACTTTAAATCCCAAGTTATATGCATTGATTATATACTATAGCATGCTCTTGGTTACAGGTCAGTCACTAGCAAAGCACTCAAGTTCGGCACATGTAAAGATAAGGTGTGTTATACACACCCAAGTCTGCATTCCTTTCCTTTAAACTAGAAATTTCATTACTATATTAAACGAGGGAATGTAGATGATATTTATGGATTGTATAGTACCTTATTCTTATACACTTCAAAAACTCAGATTTTGTTTATTCCTCTCAGTTCTAAACCTTTTCTCACTTCTACAAGTCTTACATCTGTTTTATCTTATGCCCCTTGGCTTATTTCTTATTTTGACTAGTCTTATGTTGATGACCCAGACCTTGTGTCTTTCCCAAAATTATTTAAATATACTTATCTTCCACTCCTACAAGTTTTAAGCTTGTACCTACTTTCCTACTTCTTGGACACTAATGTCTGGGATAAACACTAGCGTCAACGCTAGTGTCCTAACCCAACACAAGTGTTTAGTGCCCTAAAGTCATATGTTTTGTAAATGAAACATATTTAATTAGGCATAAGTGATTTAATATGAGTTAATTATCCAAAAAGATTGATATAAATACAAGATCAACCCTCATACATTCCTCACTTAAAACCATGGGAACAATACCTAGTATTCTTACCAAAGAAAATTCATAGAGCACTCAATTGAATAAAGCTTCCCTATTTACGTACTAGTCATATGAACAAAACATACACAGGTCTAATGTATTAAAAGAGCATCCCAAGAGCCCAATTTTCCAATTCATAAGCTAGGTTGTTATTGTATTGCATGATTCCCACACAAGCGAACATGTAGGGGAGAACTACATCATTTTGAGACCCTCTTTATAGTATTGGATATGTAAGAAATGCTCACTAATAGAGGGGTATTTGGTTTTATATCGACATCATGTGCCCACTAACACATTTTTTCCCAAGGTCACTATGAAGATGAAGAACTAGGGTGTTGCAAATTCATGAACAGTGACAGTACATGACCCAGATCTGAATGCACAAGAGTGACTTAGCAAAGTCAAACCTAGAATCATATAGGTGGTCACATCATATTATAGTATTTATTATATATAAGACACTTGTATCGAACTAGATAGTAATTATAATGCAACCATCCCAAACTAATGTTAGTGTGCAAAGCTCTAGAAGCGTCAAATCCAAAATTTGATGAATGTTTCAGAAACTCCTTCCAACCTACTTTTTGCTTGTTCTAGATTTATCATTATTTTAGCATCAAAACCAACTAAGTATATTACTATTTATCATTTCCATGCATATTTTAGCTGTACTTTATATATTTAGCCTGTTATTAGCATAACAAATTTAGTGTATGTTTATATCTGAGTTTAGCACCCTATTGGCCTATTGTAGATCTTATTATCATCCTTATGCATTATAATTTATATATTCATAACCCTATCTAACTCCAAATTAAGGATCCTCATACAAATTTAGGGTTAAACATATAATTATGAGAATGCCAATGCTTAAGACAGTAGACACATTATTATATGTATGAAAGGATATTACATGAGGGAATGTCAAATTGGAAAAATCATGGTTACAACAAATGGGAACAAATTTTGATAACATTAATATGACTATATGCTTTATTTTTCAAGATGTCTTACTTACATATTAGAAATATATATCAATTTAAAGAAAGATACAATTACATCATCTCCAACACAAGTGTGGGTGCAAAGATAAATCAATTAGTTAAAGATTGAGGGAGGGAACATGTAAAATACTATTGCACAACAAGAGTATGAAAAATAACCATTCAAAATTACCATGGAATATATACATTAGCTTGTTTTAAATATTTCCTCAAATGATTATCGCACACAATTCTTATTTCTGAGTGGTTAGTTAGAGAATTTCTACACATCCCATATGATTATTTGTTAGTTATTCTAAACATATATGTTATTCTTAAATGTTATATTATTTTAAAACAACTAAGTAATAAAAGCTTAAAATACATTAAGTAATTCACAAACATATAACATCATCTAACAAATTAAATGTGCAAATATAACATGGAACATGAGAAGATAAACATCATATATATCTAAAATAAGTGTTTACAATAATAGGTATATATCAATAATGGTAATCAATGTCATCTACATCCTCTATAAACATTAGAATTGAGTTTGGCATCTCATCGTTGAGGCATTTTTTATGCTCAGACCACAAAATCGCAATCAAGTACTATTCAAAAGAATTGAAAAACTAACAAAAAATCCAACTTATTTATATGTGGTGACTTTATGTTATAAATTGTAACAATGCATTTTCCAAATTAATACTTACCAAAATTGTATGTGTGATATCTATAAATCCACATTCACTCCCCATCATTTGGATTGGAACACACACAAGATGTTCTTCCACATGATACTATTTCTAGGATCATTTATGAAAATGTCAAAAACATAAAATATGTGAATATACTCCTTATAAAAACTTTTTCCCTAATCCTACTAAATGAGGCAACATTCATACTCCTATTGTGATATAATTAATATCACTTGTGGTAATTATTAACATTGTTCAAAGAGTAAATCAATCACACCCACTATTTATTATTGAATTCGCATATCCTTTAGGAATAATTAATACTAAGTTCAAGCTAAAAATACATAAATTGAGTTGTAAATATTCCAAAAGCGCTAATAATAATTCATAAATTTACAAATATTCAAACTCAAATAACAAGTTTATCATATTATATAAGCACATTACTTCATCAATTGACATGGGTCACATGTTATTACATTCACTTTTCCAATGATTGCAATGCTCTATATATATACATCTTTTGAAATGATCAATTCAATAGCCTTGTCACTCCTATCAAGAGGGAGGCATACCATGGGCTTTATCCATTTCACATAGATATTCAAATTGGTACAGTTGTTTAGATTGGTGCAATTGATCAGATTGGTACAGTTGTTTAGATTGGTATAGTTATTTATATTGGTATAGATATTCATATTGGTATAGTTCTTTAGATTGTTACTTGTTTTAGATTGGGTCAAATTATGACACAAAATACATACAAATAATTACATGTCATGATTCATATGACATATGTTGCCACATATTTATATAGATTGGGCAATACAATACATATGACATACAAGTTACATATTTTAGGATTTTTTATAATATAAGATTGATAAGATTGAATGACAAATTATGCCATTCCATATCACATATTGACACTAATTGGATCAGATTAGGGGCATGAACATAATTCATGAATCGATTATTTATAGTTTATAATGTTGGCATTGATTGATCATATTGGGGGCATGAACACAGTTCATGAATCGATTATTTATAGTTTATAATGTTGGCATTGATTGATCATATTGGGGGCATGAACATAGTTCATACATCTACTATTTACATTTTACTATGTTGACACTAATTATATCACATTGGGTGCATGAACATTAATCATGCACACATACTATTACAAAATTTCTACTTAAAAACATGGCATTGATGGTACAAAGGTTATATGTTGAATCTATAAGTCCATATGCATCAGTTGATTCACCTTACATGATCCTAGCACATGATCTACCTTTCATATTAAGGTTCATAATCGATTAAATGAGTACATGTATTTGATGTTATACACCCTCAATGCCCTAACACTTCTCCATAAATCGTTTGGAAGCTTGTTTGTTTCCTTGGCCAATAAGGGAAAAAAAATAAAAGTAATTTTCTCCACATTAATTGGGTCACTTAAGGACCCATGGAATTTCCACCTTTCTCTATTTGGATCAAGTCAATCAATGACCTATGACATCTCCCTTCTTCACATCATGAACATATTATGTGAGCAACACAATATTGGTCACATACATGTGTAGTTTTTCTTTGAATATATTTTGATTTCTTATTATGGCTATACTTTGTTTTATTTAGAAAATAGTCTATCAGATTACATACATCAATTATTTTAGTAAAACATGGACATTATGGAATATTAGGGTAATGAAAACTTCAAGTTCATAATCTCCAACATAGGTTTGCATTCTCTTTATCCCTTTAAACCAATATTTGTAGTTATAATTAAATAATATATTAAAGTAGGGGCATTTGTAGATGATTTAACTTTTAAGGGCATTATGGAATTCAAAACCTTAGTTTGCTAATGTTTTGGAATAATAAATTAGGGAATAAATATGTAATAATTAATAGCAATTAATTTGTACAATAATTGACTTTTTTTATTATTCTATAAATAATAAATGAACTACAAATATATACTTAGCTAGAAACTGACTGAGGTAGATGAATGATAGGTTGTAAACTAGTGTAGGAACTATGCCAGGTGTCATGAACTGGAAAAAAGAGTCATTAAGCCTCTTGGATAGTAGTGCACTACATTGTGTCCTCTAGACCATAGTAGTGTCCTTTTGCGAGTAGGGACAATGACCTTCTAGGTATAGCTTCGCCTAATTCTATGGAGTCTATGCATGTGTGCACATATATTGGTTCATTGTCCATGCCTTATTTGACCTATATTAATTCCAAGCCCTGGGCCTCCATGTTTGTTAGGGTATCTAAGGAGCATAAATAGAAAATAGTGGCGTTAGTAGGGTAGGCTAGATGTCACCTTAATGCCTTGTATGTTGAGCATTGCCTACATACCAATACCTCAAAAGGGGATCAAACCCGATGTAGTTCTCCCAATATAAGTGCTTTGAGTGCTTTGGGTGTTACTTAAGACCAAAAATATGACTAATCTAAGCTCTAGGCTACTGTAGATGGGTGCATGCAAAACTAGGGTAGAATAGAGATCAATAACCTTTATTCCACAATTATTTTTCAGTATTTGCATATGATTTCCATCTAGTGGATAAAGTGAATGAAATTGGTCTATATATATCATTTTGGTGCTTGTCAAGATGTGAAATATGTCTAGGTTGACCCTAGGAATGCTTTGAGGAAAAAAAAATATCCATTGGGAGGGCAAGGATCAAAAGGATAGTAGCACAATCCCTAGGTCAATTGTGAAGTACGTTAGTGTCTAAAGGGTCACGCTAATGTTCAAGTGGTAGAAGGTGATGAATAAGGGGCCTAGGTGCTAAGGGGTGTTGTTTTTGGTGTGTCTGAGAATGGAATAGACTGACATGAAATCCATAAAAGGATCAAAAGAGGCCCTAAGATAGGTTCAGGGCTAAGTTAGGACAAGGTGGTCTCAAGTAACACATATTGCACTCAAATGACATTTTAGATGAGTACATTTTCCCCACCTTTATTCTAAAAATGTAGTAAAGAAAAATGACTAGGATAAAGGAAACATAATGTACCTAGACTTACCTAAGAGGTGAAGCCCATGAATCTGGATTTGAGTTTGTGAAGCGTGCTTCATTGCATGTCCTAAAAATTAAACATGAAGGAATCAATCCTTACTAAATAAACATCAAAATTAAAGACAAAACTAAGTAACAAGATGAGAAAAAGAATAAATAAATGAATACACCTCATTGGGTACACAAACCAATTCTAAAAAATGGTGACATATTGTGTGTGCATGTAGATGGTGATCAAACAGTGAATAACTTGGATTGAGTTAATGGCTTGCTCAATCCTCATGTGTGGGTGGCTCAATAACTCAAGTTGGCTTTGGCTCCATTATTTCCCACCCCTACTTAGTGGATAATAATTTGTGAATAACTTAGATCATATTGATGGCTTGTCCAACCCTCCTATGAAGGTGGCTTAAGAACTCAAGTAGGTTATGACTCCATCATTACCTACCCATGTGTAGTAGATGCATTTGATGTGCAATATAATTGAAGTTGTTTGATGTAGCTAAAACTATTTAGGATGGCTCTAAGGGCACTCGCAAACTCTGAAATGAAAAACAACTTAGGGACCACTCAAGCACTCAAGAATGTATCTCAAGGACTACTTAATAATGTTTATTACTATAGATGTAACAAGGCATCAATCTGGTGTAAAACCTGGTGCAAATGGTGTTTGGAGTAACAATGCAGAGAAGACATGGATCTATCATTCCATCTGAGAGCACTGGTGTCAAACTACACATATGGGAACAATGTGCCATGCACATGCCCCCAAATCTGATATTTGTGCACATGGATTCTAGACTGAGTCATAATAATATGTGTTTGAGTATCCAAAATTGAAACAAGAGTGATCATGGTATGCATGATACCCCCAATTTGAGCGAACATGTCTAATTCTATGTATAACTGAGCATATATAATAATCTATGATTAAGAATGTGTAAACTTGGACTATACCTACTGTACTTTTATGGCAATTCTATATAAAAAAAATTCTAGGGCTACCATATAGTAGTGTGGTCCCTTAGGTAGCAACACACTGTGATAGTGTCCTATATGTCGTATTATTGACCAACTATGTTGTTTCTATGCAAAACTGAGACTAATATGTATGTGACTATTTTTCACTATGTTTTCTTGAATTTGAGCTTTGTATTATGTGTCTATGTGCTTAAAATTGTGTTATCGATGCACTAAGATGGCTTGATCTCTATGACAAACCCCTTTGAATGCACCTCTTTTGAGAGGAGTTATTGAACCTATACAATAACTATCCTTAAAAGAAAAGTTATGCATCATATGTGTTAGACTAAAAACATATGATATCTACATTATAAACTGAAGTAATGTATACATATGACATCAAAATGTAAAATAATCTAAGCATAAGTTGGTAATTTATGATGTATGTTAGATCTAGCATTCACAAGGTTGTTAAGGTAGATAGAATAATGTAAGCATGCATATGAACAACAAGTTTGAGTATAATCTATGTAACTACCTAAGGGATGGGGCATGATGTCCATTAAGGCACCTGAGGAAGAAGAGTAGATGCATGAAGTGCCTCATTGCATCACAAATTGGATGTGACTATAACAAGTAAGAGAGTGTGTCATGGCCATGATGCATACATGAAAGCATACACACAAACACATGAGACACACAAAATAAGCCAAGGGGCCATAATACAATAGACATGGGAAAATGTCACTAAGTCTGAGAAAGAACAAACATATAAAGACATGTTCAACTGTCCACATACGCAAAGAACAAACAAGGTTGGCTTAGAGCCACATAGAAGGACAAGTTCAAATGTTTACATACACAATCAAGAATCACTCGCAAGGACATGGGCACATGTCCAAAGCATACAAATAATGAATATGTGTATCTGTGTATGTGCCCTCGATGGATGAATGTATCAATGTTGAAACTATGTATCTATGTATGTGCCCCCAATGGGTAGATAGTAGTAAATTTGGATGTGTATAGGATATGAATCCTGTAATGATTTGTGAACACTCAAAGAGAACAAGCGAAGCATGTATATGTGATAAAATTGACTAGACTAACATAAATAGCATATGTATTACCTAACAAATAGAAGGAATGTAGACATGGAAATGCATACAGTCTAAAATTTGTATTTTTTGAGCAAATATTCACATGTGTTTTGTAGTTTTGGAAATATTATGTTGTTTATGTGTTTTCTAAGTATAAGATATGTACAAACAACATGAAAATTAAAATATATACAAGGAACAAGATAAGAGAAAGTATGTACACGTAATGTGTGAGTACATGATATTATATACAAATGAATTGTAGTGCCTCTATGAACCTAAGAGCACTTTTATGGGATGTGGATAGTCAAATGGTGAATCTAGTGATAGGTCATCCAATTTCAGATACTAAATCTACCCAAACTTAAATAAATCATCATTATGATCGTCATACCATGTTATTAGTACAAATACAACCTTATCCTTGGCATTAGTTAGGATTCTGTGCATTCGAATAGCATGATGCTCTATTATGTAAGAAGGCTCCTGTGTAGTCCCAGGGTAGACCACATTGGACTATGTGGTATTTGTATGAAATATATGATTCTCATTTGTGCCATCATGTATAATGTGAATTATGCCCCTCATAATTAAAATTCAGGCATTTGTCTGTTCGATCAACTATGGCATCCATTTCCTATAACCATATAATGCCAAGTGTAACATGTGTATAAGTGTTTGTGCTTGTGATGAAGAGAAGTGTGTTAACCACCTTTGGGCCACATGAACTTGGTAGTGTGATATGTCCTAAGGAGTCTTGATAATGTATATCATGTTTTGGCTTAGTCTCGTGATGTCTTATGTGTTGTAAGAATGCCAATGTATAAGTGTTGGGATTGGAATCTTTATCTGTAACAACATGAGGGATGTATGGGTACTTGATGAAAACCTGAATAGTAAAGGGATTATTCTATGAATCTTTGTGTCAACAGTCCATTGTAATGCCTATAATAGTGGAGGCAAACACTATGTAATCTGGATATTTCCCTTAGCCTTAAAATGATTCGATTTCTACTATAATGTTGAGTGTGTATCTGTATCATGTCTAGTAATCATGTGAAAATGATAAAAGGGTCTATCATCCTACTATGATAATTTTCTAATAGATATATGGTGAACTATGGGTAGTTCTATCAATCCTTTGTCAAGTAATATCTATAAATCTAGTGTGGTTTGTCCTGTGTATTACCTACCCGAATCCAAATAATTGGATCAATATCCATAGATGTAACCATATATACAGAGTGTATAGAAGAATTTACCTCTGATTGCAAGTGAGTGTTCGGGCTTGTATCTGTGGATTTGTGAATTGGTGGTGATGGCTGTGTAGGTAAAGGTATGAATGCCCTGGAATCATCTATGTACTCTCCAGGGCCTACTGGCATGAAGCTCAATCCACATAAATAATCATCAATATTCATGTGTGATATGTTATCTTCTGAGTTAACAAGTAATGGCAAATTTGCTATGTGAATCTCATCAACCATCGTGGGCAGATATAAATGTGTTATATGAGGATCATTCTCCATTATGGCTAAAGACAATGGTGTTATAGGAGGATCTAGAACTGGTGCAAGAATAATGGTGATAGATTCCTTGATCTCATATGTATGCATTTGTTTTATAGGAATGATATGAGGTGGGGAATCTATGATAACATGAGGTGTCCCATCTGAAGATATACTCAGGGTAGTAGGCTTGATGACTCTACAATATCTAAATGGTTGGTTATTAGTTGGACAAGTGTATAAATATCCATCGTGTAAAATTTTGACACATATGTGCAAGGTAGAGGGTATGGCTTCAATGGCATGTATCCAAGGTCTTTCAAGAAATAAATTGTAATGCAAATGATTAAGCATCACCTAAAACTATGTGGATAGGGTTTTTGACCCAACCATGATATCCAATGTAATAAAACCCAATGCCTGTCAGGGAATGCCATCAAAACCTCAAATGTTTTTATATGTCTTCTCAATGGATGATATATCAACTCCGATAGTCTATAAAAATGTGAGGTTACATACGTTAAGACCTGAACCACTATTAATTATAACTCATTTACATGTGGTGGTTTTGATTTGTGCCTGGATGAAGAGTGGTAGATTTTGATCGACAATTATCTGTGGAAGTAAATCCTCATTGCCAAAAGATATAACATCCTCAATGTCCTTGATAGTGTTCATGATAGATGTAAAATAAGTTAGTTTTGTATCCTGAGGCAAAGATGCATGATTGAGTGTTTGAAAAATAATATCTTTGAAGATGTTTGCTTTTTGAAGTAATTCCAATATAGATATCTTAGCTAGTGTATTTCTCAACAAATCCACAATATCATATGTTTTGTGTTGATCATTTGGTCTCGTTGTATTGTTTTGGGGACAAGGAGAGATGGTGGGATCACATTATTCCTCTATTGGTTGAGGAGGCATCCGATTCCATCTAGGAACAACTCAAATTGTAGGATCTGCTATTTATTGGGGACGAGTAGTAGAGGTGGGATGAGAATGAAGGTAGTCAACTGGTCTAGGTGGAGGAGGAACAAAAGGAGTCCTCTGAGCTCTTTGTCATCAAGTAGTAACCAGAGGTAACTCAAAATTGGCCATGTAACAATGCTCTCCATAGGAGTGGAGCTCAAGAGGAGGTGGACTAATGTGTAAAGCAATCTTAATTCAATGTGATTCGTGAGAGGAGTGACATACATGTGCATCATTCTATAAATGACAAGTAATAAGCATGTAAGACAAACCACCAAACTTTGTACCAAAAAGTAGAAAATTGCTTCCGTCATAATAATCATGGTGAAAGGCTGAAAATTAAAATTGAGCAAATTCTATAAATAAGAAGGGAAACCTTGATACTACACTAGGGTTTTTAGTTAATATGTTTGAAGTAAGTCAGGTTTACTAAATGATTTAACTTTTAATGGGATTATGGAATGCAAAACCCTAGTTTCCTAAAATTATAGAAAAATAAATTAGGGAATAAATATGTAATTATTAATAGCCTCTAATTTATACAATAGTTGACTTTTCCTAATTATTCTATAAATAGAAAATGAACTACAAGAGATGTACTTAGTTATAAATTGGCCGAGACGGATGAATGATAGGCTACAAACTAGTGTAAGAACTATGCCAGGTGTTGTGAACTAGAAATAGGAGTCATAAACCCTCTTGGATAATAGCGTAGACCCTTGGATGGTAGTGCACCATGCTAGTATCTTCTCGACCATGGTAGTGTCCTTTTAAAAGTAGAGACAATGATATTCTAAGTGTAGTTTTGCCTAATTATGGGGAGTCTATGCTTGTGTGCATGGATGTTGGTTCACCATTTGTTCCCTATTTTAACTAATTTTAATGTCAAACCCTAGGCCTCCATGTTTGTTAGGGTATTTGAGAAGCACACATAGAAAATAGTGGTATTATAAGGGTAGGCTAGACATGACCTCAACACCCCATGTGTTGAGCATTGCCTATATACCAATACCTCGAAAGGGGATCAAGCCCAATGTAGTTCTCCCAGTCTAAGTGTTGGTGTGAGTGCAAGTAAATGCTAATATGAGTATCAGTTTGAGTGCTTTGAGTGTGACTTGAGATTGGAAAATCTAAGTAATTTGAGATCTAAGCTACTGTAGATGGGTGTATGCAGAAGTAGGTTAACACAACAATCAATGACCTTGATTTGCATAACTATTTCTATGTTTGTTTGTGAGTATTTGCATCTGATTTCCATCTAGTGGATAAGTGAATGAAAGTGGTCTCTAGATAGCATTCTGGTGCTTATCAATATGTGAATAGGTCTAGGATGACACTAGGAATGCTTTGAAGAAAGGAAAGACATTCATTGGGAGAATAAGGAGCAAAAGGATAGTGGCATAGTCCCTAGGTCAATAGTGTAGTGCATTAGTGTCCAACGGGGTATGTTAATGTCTAGGTAGCAGGAGCTGGTGAATAAGGGGCCTAGGTGCCTAAGGGGTGGCTTAGTGTTACTTTTGGTATGTCTACAAATGGGTTGGACTCACACAAAAGTTGGAAAAGGATTAAAAGAGTCCCTAAGATAGGTCTAGGGCTAAGCTAGGATAAGGTGGTCTCAAGTAACACTCATTGCACTCAAATGACATTTTATATGACTACAATAAACATATAATTTTAGTACAAGCCTTGTTTGCACAATGATTTTATGAGACTTTACATATATAGATCTTTAGTTATGAATATGGAACTCATCAGTGCATTCGTCTTGGTATTTTATTTTCTCGATTTTATTTGACTACATAATACTCTATTTTATTGTTTTCTACTTTATTTAATTTGTCACATGGATCCCTGGTCTTGTTTTACTTATCGTTGAGTCTTCCTTGACTATCAAATGAATCTAAAATTTATGTATGTTATTGTCGTGCGTAGGTGTCCAAAAAATCTAGAAATGACATGAGGCCTTTTTCAAACTCTTCTGGACATGTTTCCTTTTAGACTATTTTATTTCACATGTTTGATTACTCTTGGGATGATTTTTGCGCTCCATTAGTTCCCTAAATTCAAATTTGAGAACTTTATATATAAATAACTCCTTGAAGGCATTTAAGGACAATCATTCATTGTTATAAAGTTACATACAAAGTGCAGACTCCTCTTAGCTCGTTTGTCATTGTAAAATCTAAAATTTAAAAGGCTAATTTATATTTTGCATGTTTGTATCAAAGGAGGGCCTAAGGAAAATAACATCTAAACTTGCCTCCATGTGACTTGGCACACACTCACATCAAAGGGAGAACTACATGTGGTTTGAGCCCATTTTGGAGTGTTTCTACTCGTTTTCGTTGTAAGTCTCCCATAGTCACTGATGTCGGTAAATCTACCAACGTCGGTTGGTCAAGGTTGCCGACGTCGGTTAGGCTGCCGACGTTGGTAGGGGAAATGGGCCTTGATGCCAATGTGATTCAAAAGGGTTGTGCAGGGATGCAGGACAATGGATAGAGTCTTAGGAAGGACAAAGGTAGGGGATAGGTTGTCAAAATGGGTCAGGATAAAAGGAAGGCTTTTCAGCCTCTCCAACAAGAAAGCAGGATTTGGTCTCAACAGTACTCAGAAATAGCCAATGGACTAGTTACCAATGCATTCTAAAAATACTGAAATATAAACCAGAAGAATACTTAGCTCTTGGTGGAGAATCAAAAGTGTAGAAGACTTGTTCCCGTTATGACTGATGTAAAAGACTTTGTGCAACGCTTCAATCCTGGTGTGGAGTGAATTCTGTAGAGTTTCTTAGCCTGGAGAGTGATGATAGAATGTTGATGCCTCTAAAGCCTGCCATTGATATGCAAGGAGTCGAGGAGCAAGAGAATTCAGATCTTGAGAGCAAGAGAATTTGCATTCGGGGCTGCAGTCGAGGTTAGAATTTAGTTTTAAGTAATCGACGTCGGTGATACCGCTAGTGTCGGTTGACTGTTAACCGACGTTGGCGGCTAGAGAATGGGAAAAAAGGCTATTTTTAGCCTTTTGCCCATTCTTCCAGCTGCCAAGTTTGGTTGTCGTTGTTAAACGGTCCAAAGGCGGGTTTAATAGGCATGAGAATTAGTGGGAGAGTTAAAATTAGGTCTTAGGTAATTATGATTAGTCATAGGGTGATAAATGGCCTAAGAGCTAGGAATCCAAGGTGAGGTGTCTAGGGGGGATTATTAATTTAAAATAATTATTTTAAATTAATAAAGTATAGGTTAGGCATGTTGAAGTTAGAAAGGGACCAAAGGGGGGGGTTGACACTATTTTGGTGTCTACATTTGCCCCTTTTTATCTTGTTGGTTGTTCTTGACGAACTGCAAGACAAAAATAGGAGTAAGTTGCCCCAGGTATGGGATAAGGTCATTTTTGTCTTGTTGGTTGTTCTGATGAACTGCAAGACAAAAATAGGAGTTGGTTGCCCCAAATGTGGGATGAGGTATTCCCCCTCAAAGTGAGAGTCGAGGGAAGGTAACCTGATATTGAGTGCCAATTTGATAGATAATGGATGGGTATGGTGAAGGTTGAGTGTGAACGCTGCAAAAGTTGAGATTGCATGTATACCACTTCACATGATAGGTAGGTCAAATTGTCACAGTCAAAGGTCGAGGAATGCTAAAATTGAAATAATCGGTCCCCAGCATTTAGTCGTAGCTAATTGGGTTAAATGATCAAAGTTGTAGCTCCAATGGTCATCGTGTTCCAAGTATCCTAGGCTCAGGAAGTGCTCCTGGAAAACACGAAAATGTCACAAGTAGTGGGGATCAACTTGGGCGTGATCCAATACTTATGAGGGTCGTAATGTGAATTGCGCACAATTTTGCTAACTATTCAGGTAGCATATATGCAATCAAAACAACTAAGGCATAGTTGTCTCAAAACTGGTCATGGTCTGAGGAGATAGTGTGATCTCCAAGGTCATTGGTCGAGTCAGGCTGAGATATAAGTCATCTCAAGTGTAATTTGTTATGGATGGGGAGATGCATGTGATCTCCAATGTGCCTCATGAGAAGTTTAGGTAACTCATTCAATATTAGGGCTGGTTGTTTGGTCATGAGTTTGGGTTGGTATAGATAGTTGGTCCATTAGATGGACGGACGAAGGAATGGCCGAGCTAACCTCAGAAGATCCCATGTCAACTGAGTGCTGCCTACATAGCCCCTGTTTGAAGGGCCTTAGGCCAATGTAGTTCTCCCCAAAAGGGAGGAAGGAGTCGAGGTTATGGACTGAGTTTTGACAAGGTTAAGTCATGGTTAAAGGTGAAATGGTTTGTCCATCAGGTAGACGAACAAATGAATGGCCGACGTCATTAGGGAGACGAATGGGCAAATGGATGGCCGAGCTAACCCCAGAAGACTCCGTGTCAACTGAGTGCTGCCTACATAGCCCCTAGTTTAAGGGCCTCAAGCCAATGTAGTTCGGAAGAAGAGTCAAAGTGGTTGATGATTGTTTTGATCATGTGTGAAATGATGAGGGTATGATGATGTTACAGCCTTTTCCATATTGTGTGATGGTGTATGCTGTAACATAGGTTATATGGTTTTTCATCCCTAGAAAATTTCCATATTGGTGATGGTCTATGCTAAAAATGAAATGAATGTATTTATGCTTCAGTAAGTAATGGTTTATGCTTGACATAAATTGTGTTTGGTCGATAGTTTCTACGTGTATTGTTGTCCATAGAAACTAGTGTGAATGGGCTATATCATGTTAGTGGTTTGAAAATGTTTTGGTTTGGTTTGGTTTGGTTTAGAAAATGATTTGGTTTGGGTTGGTTTGGTTAGAAAATGATTCAGTTGAGTTTGGATTGGTTGTATTTGACCAAAGTGTGTAAGAAGTGAAAGGCGTGTTGCTCTTTCATTGACAAGGACCATAATGATAGCATAGATAGGGTTATTGCAAACAAAAACCCCATTCATGCATTACGTCATTGACCATTGTTTGTGTTAGAGAAGTATTCAAATCACATGATGTTAAGTGAGCTCAAAATCCCTTGGGTATGTTGGGGTAATAGGTTTGATTATGTGAGGTATGAGGATAGCATAACCCTTTTTACCAAGGATAACTTTGCCCCTTTTCTAGGTGACCCTGAGAACGACTATAGGCAAGTCCATGACTTAATTTTATTTATTTATTTTTTTGTTGATAGACTGATCGATGCGGGAAGTCTATGTGGGGATGTTGTTTTGTTTTGTGGTCATATGTGAAGCTGATCGATGCGAGAAGCTTCTGAGAGAGTGTTGTTTGGAGAAAAATTTGTGTATAGCCATCCTTCGAGGGAGTGGTCTATATTATGCTTTGTATGTTGATGTCTTTAAATAGCTATCCTTCAAGGGGGCAGTCTATTAATTACAGTAATGATGTAGTTGTCCTTCGAGGGAGCAGTCTACATTTATAGTTTATGACCTTTGTATAGGCATCCCAATTTTATGTTTTTTTTTTTTTTTTTTTTTTTCTGACTGAACTTTTGGTCATGGACTTGACTATAGAGGTTTGGGGGTTTCCCTTTTATAAGGACAAAGCATTCATGCTTTACCAAAGGGTTGACTAATGTTTGTAGGGAAAAAGGGTTGAAAGGAATAGGAATGACGATGACGGGGGTTGCTCAAGGGATGAGCTCAAGTTAAACATCAAGTGAATGATTACTTGATTAACAGTAGAATGGTCGTAGATGCAAGGCATTAAGGGCCTTAGGTTCTGGCCGGCCCTCAAGAGAAGACAGACGATAAGTCCCTGATCTATACTTGTGTGTTATGATATAAGGTCCGAGCCAATTAGGAGCAAACTTGCCTCATTTACTTCTTTCCATATTGGTCACGTGTTGGTTTTCTTTGAGGACAAGATCTCCGATTTTGAAATCTCGTTCTCTCAGACTTTTGTTGTAGGCACGTTGGATGTGATTTTGGTAGATATGGAGATGGTTGAGGGCAGCAAGGCGACGTTAGTCAAGTAACTCAAGTTGAGCCAACCAATCTTGATGAAAGTCATCGCTAAAAAGTATGTCATGCAAAGAGATGCGTAAAGAAGGTATTTGTATTTCAAGAGGTAGGACAGCCTTTGTTCCATACACTAAAGAGAAAGGTGTAGCACCCGTAGGGGTTCGAATGCTAGTGCGATAGGCCCACAAAGCGAAGGGAATGTGAATGTGCCAATCCCTTCCAGTATCGTTGACCACCTTCATTAGAATTTTGGTTAAGATTTTGTTGGAAGCCTCCGCCTGCCCATTTTCTTGTGGGTAGTAAGGCGAGGAGAAGCTGAGCTTGATGCCAAATGAGTCACAAAGTTTCTGGAAAGTTTTGTTTTTGAATGATTTGTCGTTATCGGTGATGATCTTGTGGGGTACACTGAAACGACAGATGATATGGGTGTTGATGAAGTCGATGATTTTGTCGACTTTAGTGGAGATGAGAGGAATAGCTTCCACCCATTTAGTGAAGTATTTGATCGCGGTGATAATGGACTGATGTCGAAGAGATGAATGAGGGTTAATCTCACTGATTAGATCTAAGCCCCATTGTGAAAAAGGCCATAAATCCTTAGCGACTTGTAGAGCATGGCTAAGGACGTGAAGTAAGTTAGCGTATTGTTGGCATTTGATACAACACCGAACATACTCGCTGGAGTCTTGGTGAAGAGTGGGCCAATAATAGCCTAGGCGAAAGATGCGCTTTGTAACCGAGTTACCACTAAAATGCCCTCCACAAATCCCATCATGGACTTGTTTGATAGCGTGAGATGTTTCAGTGGAGGTTAGACATCGAAGAAGGAGGCCATCGAAACCTCATTTATAGAGAAGACCCCCTAGCATAGTATATCGAGCTGTGCTTTTGATAAAATCCCATCATGCATTGCTAGAGAGATCAGGGGGGACAATAAAATAAGTTAAGTAGTCCACAAGTTGTTTATACCAAACATCCTGTGGACTAGAGTCAATGGTGTTGACGAGGTTGATGTTAGTGGAGATATATGAAGGTAATGCCAAACGATGTACCGTAACATAAATTCTCGAGGAAGATGATGAGGATGGAATGCGTGAGGCAAGAGAAGCCATAGTATTAGCAAACTTATTCGTAGATCGAGGAACATTTTGCAAGAGGTAATGGTCAAAAGATTTTAGCAGGGTGTCAACACAGTGTTTATACCTTTGCAAAACTTCATTTTTATAAAGATATGAACCGTTGATTTGATTGACGACTAGTTGTGAGTCGCCAAAGATGTTGATGGTCTTGATGCCTAGGAAAATGGTGGTTTGAAGTCCCAAAATTAAGGCTTCATATTCAGCCATGTTGTTGGTACATTCAAAGTCAAGTTTGAAAGATAGGGGCATGGGCTCACCCTCGTGAGGGATGAGAATGACCCCCGCACCCCCACCGTGTTGACATTTATACCCGTCAAAGAACATTGTCATTTGATATAAAATGTCATCGGTGGATAACGTGGCGATGGATTCGTTAGGGAATTCGCAGTGAGAGGGTTGGTTGTCAGGTAGAGGGGCATCCACTAGTTGGTCAATGATTGTTTGCCCCTTTATAGATTTTTTTTGGATGAATTCCAAATCGAACTCAGCAAGAAGCATGAGCCAATGAGCCATACGTTGGTTTTGGTATGGCTTGGAATGCATGTATTTGAGGGGGTCAGTGTGGGTGATGACATAAGTTTTGTGATTGAGAAGATAATGATGGAGTTTGGTAGTGGAAAAGATTAATGCCAAGTAAAGTTTTTCGGTATGAGTATATCGAGTTTCATAATCAATGAGCGTTTGGCTCATATAATAAATCGCTTGCTCATGATGTTGTTCATCTCGGTGTGTGATCATGGCACCTAAAGAATGATTTGTTGCTAAAATGTAAAGATAGAAGGGTTGATCTTATTTAGGTGGAATAAGGACTGGTGGAGAGACAAGATAACGCTTAAGAGCCTCAAAAGCCTCTTGGCAGTCCTTATCCCAATTAAAGGAGACGTCCTTGTTGAGGAGGTGATGAAAGGGTTGACATCGGTCGAAAAGCTGTGAGATGAAGCGACGAATAGATTGGAGCTTCCCTTGCAGGCTACGGAGTTGCTTTAGATTAGTTGGTGGTGGCATCTCGAGTATAGCTCGAATCTTAGCGAGATCAATCTCAATGCCATGAAGAGAAATGATGAAGCCTAAAAGCTTCCCTAAGAGAACCCCAAAGACACATTTCTTGGGGTTTAGTCGAACGTTGTATTGGAGGAGGCGAGTGAATATGATTTTGAGAATAGTTAAATGGTCACGACGAAGTTTAGATTTGCCTAGTAGGTCATCCACATAGTCCTCCATGATTTTGTGGAGGAGATCGTGAAAGATGTAGGTCATGGCGCGTTGATATGTGGCACCTGCATTTTTTAGGCTAAAAGGCATGACCCTATAGCAAAAGTTCCCCTGTGGGGTGATGAAGGTGGTCTTGTGTTGACCTTTTGGCGCAATCAAGATTTGGTTATATCCTGAAAACCCGTCCATGAGTGATAGCATCTCATGATCGGCCGTAAGATCAACAAGTTGGTCAATGTTGGGTAAAGAAAAATCATCCTTTGGGCAAGCCAGGTTAAGGTCACGATAGTCAGTACAAATTCAAATTCCCCCAGTCGCTTTTGTGATAGGGATGATGTTTGACACCCATTGCGGATAATCAATGGGTTGGATGAAGGATACAGAAAGCAGACGTTGAAGCTCCTCTTTGACAAGGAGTGCAACGCGAGGGTGCATTTTGTGAAGCTTTTGCCTGACAGGCTTAGCTTTTGGGTTTGTGACGATGTTATGGATGACGATATTAGGGTCGATGCTAGGCATATCGTTGTAGGTCCAAGCAAAGGCTTTGCTACGATCTAAAAGGAATTTGGTATAGTCAATTTGTTCCTAGGCATCCAAAGATTGACCAATCTTTAAGATGTGAGGAACGTCAGAAGATGATAGGTTAATGTCAATGGTTGATTCATTTAACATAACCTGTGTTTCTAAAGGAAGTGATCATTGGATGAAAGAGTCGTCTGCACTCATGTAGGTGAGAATGGCATCATCATCTATGCATTGGACAGTGTTGATGGTAGCAGATTCATCGTCTATCATGTTTGGATAAACGAGAGGGAGAGACCTGGATACCCCACCTAGTTGATAGGTTAGGGGTTCCAAGCGAATGGCGTTTATGTAAAAAAAAACTAGGAGGGATGGAAACCATCGACTCCGTAGGTGAAGATGGGGGAATAGGCGAGTTTGGAGGTGATTGTTCTATGATAGGTTCAGGGCAAGGGTTTTTAGAAGTTTCAGTAGGTTCTTCAAAACCCAGGCCATGTCGCTTCTTGGCATTCTTTATGGCCTCGTCATTTGGTGGTTCGACGGGCTGGTGGGAGCCTTGTTCGTAGTGCCCAAAGCCAAAGCCCTTCCATGCACACCTATAAAGATAGGTATGAGCAAAGTTTGGGTTGTCAAGAAAAGAGAAGTCAGACGTAAATAGTTGGGG
The DNA here is from genome assembly GCA_037957365.1 of Torreya grandis. Classification (NCBI taxonomy): domain Eukaryota; kingdom Viridiplantae; phylum Streptophyta; class Pinopsida; order Cupressales; family Taxaceae; genus Torreya; species Torreya grandis. The sequence goes on from JARHVA010003430.1 coordinate 627,731, forward strand.
TGATGAAAGAGGATTCCCATCAGTGGGAGCTCGATTTAGCCCTCCATAGATGAGATTTGTTTGAAGATTGGGAGGACCATAAGGGACGACCATTTTAATACGATGGTCATAGCTTGGATTGTGATGAAGTTGTCCATACTCTTGAGGAGTCTAGAACATGTCCAAGGTGAGTAAATGATACTCCCCAAGTGAAAGACGTTGGAAGGTATCTTCCATAGGGTCTTTTGTTGTCACTTGAGGAGGTTGTGTAGGTGTATCCGCCGTTTGCGTACTTGTTGAAGCTTCCACGGGTGGAGGTGGTGTTTGGGTCAATGTTTTTAAAGTAATGAGAACATCGTTGGGTTGATAAGTTGTGTTGCATGTCTTGAAAGGGGAGGGGTCTGCGGAAATGACATGGACTTGACTGTCGTGTTCAAATTTGACACAACAGTGTAATGTAGAAGGGATACAGGCCATGGCACGGATCCAAGGTCGTCCTAATAACATGTTGTATTGGAACTCTCCCTCGATGATGTAGAAGAGATCTGGGATTGTTCGTGGGCCAACACAAATATGTAAGATGACGGTGCCAACGGTAGTGGCGGTGGTGTCATTAAAAGATCGAAGAATTGCGTCGATTTTTGACACGCAATTCTTTGGGAGGGCTAATTGGTCATAGGCATGGGTGGAAATTATATTGATGCTGGCGCCCCCATCAATCATAACTCGCTTAATGCGAGCTTGATCAACGTAGGTTGTGATGAAAAGGGCAGCATCCTGATCTTCCAAGTTGGAGGTAAGAATTTCATAATCACTAAAGGTAATAGAGGCGACAGTGGGTAACGATTGGACTAAGGCAGCTAATGGTTGGGGGTCCTCGGGTTGGACCTCCACTGCCTGTAAAGCTTTGATTAAAGCTTGACGATGTTGTGGAGAGCTTTGAATGAGGTCATATAAGGACATCTTTATCAGAGTTTGGTGAAGTTGTTTCACCATAGAATCACGGATTGTCTCTGAAGAAGTGGGTTGGGATGTACCCAAGAAAGAAAACTTGGGTTTGGGTGGTTGAGCAGGTTTGACAAATGGGTAGGTCCAAGGAATAGCAACTCTCTCTTTTGCTTTATCCTTTAAAGTTTGTGACCTAGTGGCCACATTGATGGTGTTAATCTCGAATAAAGGGGGTGAAGGAGGTAAAGGGACCATAGTCTGATGATGGGATTATGATGAAGGTGAAGAGGTTTGAGAGACAAGAGACGGTGTTGGAGATTTGTTGACAGTATCCTCAACAAACATGTAAAATATCAAACCTTTTGGAATGTTTCCCAAACAAACATGTAAAATCTAGGGTTTGGATAAAGGAGAGAGAATACATGTGTATCAACGTAGGTCTGATGATGATCAAATGCATAAAAGACATTTACAGATACAAGCACATATTCTTGAGTAAAAACAAGATGACTCTACCTCTACGGATGAGTTCATTTGAATCAGACAATATCAAAATGTTGTAGACGTCTGATAATTCTAGAGGGGTCCTACAAATTTGTCAAAATCAATTCTTGATATGAACCTAGACAAAACTGATGTAGATTACTTTAGATGATTATCATATAATAGAGAAACCAAAACTAAGATATAAAAATATAAGTACTTTGTATCCCTTATGTGCTTGATCATTTATATATCTAACATATGCAATAAATCATAATTAGTATTCAATTTTGTATGATTGCTAATGTATATTGTGCAATCTGAATATTAAAGATTTTATGCTTGTTTAGATAACTAAATCCAAAACAAGATAAAAAACCTATGGAATACTCTTTATAAAAACATGCAATTTATGTTTAGAGGCAACAACTATGATTAGGTTATTGTGCTACTTGAAAAAAATAGAAAACATGGAGAATGATAGGTGACTTGAAGCAACAAAGGAATACGAGTCACATAGGAAAAAGAACACATGGATGAGCATATGGAATGTTGACATAAATGAATGTTTAAAACTTAATAAATAAATACAAAATTATGTAAATGAAAATTTTAGAACAATCATTTTAAGAAATAAAATAAGTAGGAAACAACAACACTATCTTACAAAATTCAATTTGGCCTATGAACATCACAAAAAAAAAACACAGGGGCCAAAATAAAATGGAGGGAGAAGATACTCATAGCTCAAATAAGAATTAGTTCCCACATGCTCGTATGTGAGACATGTGGATAGGTGACCTTTAAGAAATAATGGGTTAAAATGATATATTTGTTTTGCACTATAAGAGTAATAGAAACAAAGAAGCACTTCACCCTATAATGCCCAACCTACAATGACATCTGGGTTAAGTCCATGGAAGTATTGAGAGTAGATGTCATATTAGAGTTGTTGAAGAAATGGTAATAAAAACATTGAGAGAGATATTGACACAAACCAATAGGAGAAGAAACAACCTTGTTAAAGGAATACCTTGTCCCTCAATTTATACATCGCCATGCTCATTACGATGTTCAAACATGAGCTTATAACTTGGACCATGGATGTAATATGTATGTGATATCATGCATATCCCAAAGAGTCCTTCATCCCGATTACTTGATCCCACCCAATATTGATCACCAAAAAACTATAAATGTGTTGTTAATCAATCAATAGAATGGGTGGCTGATTAATGACACTCTATTGTGGTGCCCAAGTTACTACGTCATCAATGCCCCCCTATCAATCCCCCATATATAGGGGCGGTTGAGGTAGAAACAATAGGTGGTCCCTAAGTTACTATCTCATAAATGCCCCACTCAATCCCCCATACATAAATAGAAAGGTTGAGGGCCATATATCATATATATATATAGGAACCATATGGATCACTTAGATGAATCAATTCCATTACTTAGATGGATCACTGAAATGGTCAACATCCATTTACAGCTTCGCTCTCAACCCAACATTATAGAGGAGAGTTGGTCTCAACTCGACCCCCTCTTTATATATTCTTTTAATAATAATTGGTTTCAAAAACAAGACGACCAAATACAATAGAAATATATAGACCTCATCAAACATGATACCCTATAATTAAAACAACAATAACAAATTATGGTCCCATAGTATTATGTCTCACTACATGTAATTTAAACAATTTAATTCAACCAATATCTAGAACCTTTCTCCAAACAAATGTAGTGTTTGACCCACCCTAAACGAAATATTGTGCTAAACTACTTTTAGTTCAAAATAAGAAATCAGAGGCCTTAAAATTTAATCGACGATTTCCATCCAATAAATGTGTGGGCCAAAATTTTAGCATAATTGTACTTGACATGAGAGAGAATGATTTTGCACAAATAAATAAATGATATGGCAAGCGAATGAAACGGTAGGCCACTCACATTCACATTCACATGATCAAGTCCAACATAATGAAACGAAAGATTTTAATGACATCCATGAGACTGAAGAGTCTATGGGACTAGAAATAGAGGTTCTAAGCTGATTTTAGACTCTTTTCCATATTAGATCTCCTGTTGTGAATGTTGAGTACAAAACCTATAATCTTCTTAAGTCTTGTTTCTTCTAATAACTCATTTAAGTTATCCACCTTCAAGTTATGTTCATATTGAATACAAATATCATCGTAGGCTGAGCACTCCATGATAAAGTGCCATTCCGTCTCTACCACCCCTTGATTGCAGAAAAGACAAGTTATCCTTTCCCACTCTTCCTTGGGTATAATCCATCTGTCGGTTTCACATCTAAGATGATGTCATCCTGTCCTTATCTAAGATACTAACATCCTTACTTTACCCTTGATAGTTTCCCCTAAATAAGCTTTTTCATCATGATCCCAAGTGGGGTTAAATTATTTGATGTAGTATGCTTTCTTTCGACCAATTTGTTTTGTCCACATGGCTGTTCTAAATTTTTCTATCAGATAGTTTTTTTATTTCCTTGATGTTATTTGGACATTCTTGAAAGTTGATGTCCCATTTGTTCATCCATTTGTTGTTTTGCTTCATCCAAGTTTTCTTTCTACATTATAGTTTTTCCCCCACAACCATTTTGGGCCAATGAAGATTATCCATGCTTTTAACCTTTTTCAGATAGCTTAGCATCTTAGTTATTGTCAATGCCTCCATTAAAAAAGTGCCTGCTTTAGCCAACAAGATTTCATAAGGGACTGTCGATTTGACTTTAAGAGTGCTTATGATTAGATGTTTTTGGATTCTTTCTTGTTGTCTCCATCCATGATTTGAGATGCTACTTCCCCAGACCTCACAACCATACAGGGCAACCAGGGTGACTAGCAATCCAAAAAGAGTTTTCTTAGTTTTCTAGTCCCAAAGTTCAACTTTCCTACATCTATTTTGAAGTAGGTAAGATGCTTTCCAACCTCCTTGTATTCTTTTTGCTCTACAGGTCTCCCAGCTAAGCTTGTTATGAAAATCAATCCCAAGATATTTGTATTCTGTTACAATTTTTAACGGGCTACCTTCAAAAAGAAACTCAATTTTTTTAATCTTTTTAAAGAAAAAATCATAACTTTAGTCTTGCTAATGTTCGCTTGCATTCCAACTTCCTGGCAAAAGCATTATAAGGCTTTCAAATGATCCCTCAATCCTTGAGTTGTTTTTGAAATTAGGATGAGGTCATTGACATATAAGAGTAGCTTCACCACATAGCCTGTCAACTGTATGCCTCCTCCCTCTGTTTTGCTTGACCATTCTTCCAGCTTGTCAATGTATAAACCAAACAGGGTGGGAGAAAGAGGGTAGCCTTGCTTGACACCAATGCCACTACCAAAACATTCAAACATACCCTATCTAGTTCTGATCTTAGCTCTAACCTGCTCATGAAGTCTATGCACTACTACTCTAAGCTCGTCTGGAATCCCAAGTTCCTCCATCTTGTTTTAAAGTTTGTCTTTAGGTACCATGTCAAAGGCTTTCTTAATATCCACAAAACAACAAAAAGCTTCCTCTCCTTGAGTGTCCCATACTTTTTCAACCAAGTGTCTAAGAGTGATGCAATGGTTGATGGTTGAATGTTTAGGTCAAAACCCTGCTCGACCTTTCACCCTTTTATACTCTCTTTTAGCCCAACTGTTGATTTTATGTTCTATCATGCCCCCAAAGAGTTTACCAAGAAGAGGATTGACCATAATGGTGCGGTAATTAGATGGATTATTGATATCACCACTTTTAAATAGAGGAATAACAACACTAATTGTCCACTCCAACGAGAAGCCAGTATGAATGACATCATTGAATACTTCTCTGATGTGCAGAATGAGGACCTCAACACCCCACTTAAAAAATTCAGCCTGTAACCCATCAATGTCTTGTGCTTTACCACTCGCTAGATTCTTTATGCCCTGTTAGATGTCTTCTGTCAAGAAAATCTAGGTCAAAATATTAATTACGGGAAGGATATCCTTCTATTGAGACTGCTCATAGAGGATCTTCGCATACTCTAGCCAATGCGCATCTGTGATATTATTTTCTATGTGTTTTTTCTTTCGCTGCAACTCCCTCCAAAAGCCTTTTGGGTTATGTTTTCCAATAGAAATTAATTCATTCTTTCTCCTATTCACATAACTTTCTTTTTTGTATTGTACCGATTTCTCATATTTATTTTTATTTTCTTTGTCCATCTCACTTTCTTTTAAGGCTCTCTTGGCAACCTTACATTCTTTGTCATGTTAGGTTGTGGAGCTAAAAGATTTAACTTGTTGCAAACATGGAGGAGGATGCTGAAGTTCCATAAGTACCGGCGTCGGCAGTGTGACCGACGTCGGTCATGATGTATGTAGAAGGCAGCCGGCATCGGCAGGGAGTCGGCCGACGTTGGTCAGCACCAGTTAGACAGGGACTGACGTCGGTCGCCTGTGTGTTCCAGAACTATTCACTACACGAACAGTTAGTTTGTTGAACTGATTGTTTGCATGATAAGGCTACTTCCAGTCTTGAGCTGCGTGTCTATTATTAGTAAACTAAGAGTCTAAGTTATTGTTTAAGTCTGGGATCTATTTATAGACCCATTGGCATGTATTGTAATTATGAGCTAGAAAGGAAGGCAAGGAAGATCCTTCCATTGTAAGATCATTGAGTTGCAGGTTGTTGCAAGCTCATAGGAGATCTACATGTGTAAGTATGGTCTGTTGAATTACAGGTTGCAGGTTCATGAGAAGATCTACTTGAAGTACTTTGAGTACTTGGTGTACTGGCAGGGTTATTACTGACTGGTTGGAGAGGTGAACACCAAATCTGTGTGTGAGTTGTGTAATGGGACCGTTTTTTGGTAGGAGAGTGAACTTTTGAAGAAGAATTACTGTACACTTGAGGTGTGGGAAGCCTCTGTAAGGTAGAAGAGTATGGCGTCTCTTTATTGTATTTTTTTCTGTACAAGTATTAATACAAGATTGTATATTGTCTCTCATATTCTGTGCTATGTGTGAATTCTAGTTACTTGTACTTTTGGATATTTATGCATGTTTAATTGCTTGTATTTGGTAATCATATTGTGCTCTTTCTGAGGAGCAAGATCCTAACAAGTGGGATCAGAATAGGTGTGTTCTTGGATTCCCCATCAACTGGTATCAGAGCTTTTGGTTGGAATACTAACAGGTTGGATTAGATCTGGTTAGTGTGTGTTGATTACAGGTTACTCACAGGGGTTTCTATTTGAGTGGGAGTAGAGCAATGGCAGAAGACAGTAAGCTAAGAATGGAAAAGTTTAATGGCAGGAGGTCCAAGTCCAAGTATGGCAGAATAACCTGCTGGAAATATGGAAAGAAAGAGCAGGAAAAGAAAGATTATTGGTTGGTAGCAGATCAACATGAAGGACATGAAGAAGAAGCAGATGTTGCAGAGTTTGTTGCACAGGATGCTCTGGTATGTTCTTTGGATAAAGTAGAATCTTGGGTTTTAGATTATGGTGCCTCTTTTCATGCATCCCCAAATAGGGAATTTTTTCATGAGTATGTCCAGGGAGACTTTGGAGAAATTTGTTTAGGGGATGGTAAGCCTTGTCAGATGGTTGGCAAAGGGAAAGTAAAGCTAAAATTGCAGACAGGTAACACATGGGTGTTGAAGGAGGTCATGCATGTCCCAGTTCTGGAGCGAAATTTGATTTTTGTAAGAAGTTTGGGTGATGAGGGTTGCACAGTAACTCTCACAGCGGACTCTTGGAAGGTTTCCAAGGGTGCACTTGTTGTATCAAGAGGTAAAAAAATAGGTACGCTTTATCTATCTACTTGTATTACTGATTCTCTTTCTGGGTTATCTACTTCAGCTGTAGATTCGAAGATGTGGCTTAATAGGCTTGGTCACATGAATAAGAAGGAGATGCATGTTCTTGAGTCAAAGGGTATGCTTTCGGATTTGAAGAGCATAGATCAAGATTTCTGTATGCAGAAGAAGAAAGTAACATTTCTTGAGGAATTCGATGTTTGTGACAAGAGCAAAAAAGCCTTGGTTTTTAAGGAGAAGATGACGGACAGGTATCAGTCACAGGGGCTGAGGAATTCTAAGCAGAGCAAGGGTGATTTGGACAAGGGTTTGATCCAAAAGGAGCTCACAGGAAAAAGTCAGTTCTCACAAGAAAAACATAGAGACCGACGTCGGTTAGAAAACTGACATCGGCGTCCAGACAGGGGCCGATGTCGGCTATGTGCAGCCCGACGTCAGTGACTCAGGGCAGATAAACACCAGCGTCGGTTAGGGGGAATTGACGTCGGCAGTGAGGCAGTCGCATGGAACCGACGTCGGTCGGATGCAGACTGAGATGTGATCGGCATCGGTAACTGAGACAGATTTTGGGCGGACAACAAGCTGTCAAGGAGTCTCAAGCGCCCATATGGAGGACTTAAAGGGTAAGTAAGCCTCAAATTCATCATTTCCCTTCTTTACACTACTTGTTGCTCACTTATGGTAAAGAACCAGGAAGTTGTTAAAGAAGCAGAGCAGGTAGATCCAGGAAACAGTGGGAGCTTGGCATGGATGAGGATGTGATTCCTTGGAGGAGAACCAAATGGGAGTTTTTGGTGGAGTTGCCAGCTGGAAGAAAGCACTGAGAGACGAATGGATGTTTAGGATGAAGAAGAGCGGGAATGGACATGTGAGACGGAAGGCCAGGGTATATGGTCTTGAATAAGCTGCAGGACAATGGAGGTTTGATCATTGTGTTTCTCTTTACCAGGTTGGATAATATTAGCTACATTATCCTATTACTATACGTTGTGCTTGTAGCAGGGTTACAAATACAGGGAGTTGCTGAACTAAAGGTAAAGTAAGTTTAGAAGGTTTGTCATGAAGAATCTAGGAGCAACAAGATTCTTTGGCATGAGTGTGTTCTAGGGACATGGAAGGTCACAGGTTGACTTTATTTCAGGATGATTGTGTGAGACCGATTAGCACGCCGATGGTTGGACAGTTCTATGAACAGTGTCTTGATTCACATAATGAGGTTGAGTGCATGGTATGTACTAAACCTGAGTTTTCCCAAGCAGTGGGAGTTGTCACAAGTTTGGAGCCAATTCGGGAAAGAAGCATTGGAGGGCAGTTCAGTGGATTCTTAGAGGGAGCAGCAGCAGGTGCACATGCTATGCAAGGTCAAGTTATTTTCTACATGGGTTTGTAGATGTGAATGTGGCAGGTGATTTGGATGACAGGTGTTGCACCACAGGATTTGTGGTGGTTGGTCTTCAAGAGTGATATTGAAGAGGGATACAGAGCCAAGGGAACAAACTAGATGATGTATAGGTACAGGTACAGTTGCAACTGTTTATCTCCAAGTGGGAGATTGTTAGGTTGTGGAACTAAAAGCTTCAACTTGTTGCAGACATGGAGGAGGATGCTAAAGTTCCATAAGTACCAGCGTTGGTAGTGTGATCGACGTCGGTTATGATGTATGCAGAAGGCAACTGGCATCGGTAGGGAGTCGGCCGACGTCGGTCAGCACCAGTTAGACAGGGACCGACGTCGGTCACCTGTGTGTTCCAAAACTGTTCGTTACACGAACAGTTAGTTTGTTGAACTGATTGTTTTCATGACAAGGCTACTTCCAGTCTTGAGTTGCGTGTCTATTATTAGTAAACTAAGAGTCTAAGTTATTGTTTAAGTCTGGGATCTATTTATAGACCCATTGGCATGTATTGTAATTATGAGCTAGAAAGGAAGGCAAGGAAGATCCTTCCATTGTAAGATCATTGAGTTGCAGGTTGTTGCAAGCTCATAGGAGATCTACATGTGTAAGTATGGTCTATTGAATTACAGGTTGCAGGTTCATGAGAAGATCTACTTGAAGTACTTTGAGTACTTGGTGTAATGGCAGGGTTATTACTGACTGGTTGGAAAGGTGAACACCAATTCTGTGTGTGAGTTGTGTGTTGGGACCATTTTTTGGTAGGAGAGTGAACTTTTGAAGAAGAATTACTGTACACTTGAGGTGTGGGAAGTCTCTGTAAGGTGGAAGAGTGTGACGTCTCTTTATTGTATTCTTTTCTGTACAAGTATTAATACAAGATTGTATATTGTCTCTCATATTCTGTGTTATGTGTGAATTCTAGTTACTTGTACTTCTGGATATTTCCGCATGTTTAATTGCTTGTATTTGGTAATCATATTGTGCTCTTTCTGAGGAGCAAGATCCTAACAAGTGGGATCAGAACAGGTGCGTTTGTTCTTGGATTCCCCATCATGTCATACCACAGATTCGATGGAAAAGTGTTTCTAGCTCCTTTTCTAGGCTTAGTTCTTTTGTAGGCACTTAATGCCTTGTGAATAAAAGGAATCAACAAATTACTGCACACATAGCCACTTGTCCCCCTTGATTACCTTGCCCTATATGTCTCTAGCCATTTGAAATTGATGCTCAAGGGCAACAATGAAGATTTCTTAATTTTCTTTATTTGCAATGATTTTGCCTTGTTGTTGAGTTGTTTGTTGCACGTGATGAACTTGTTGTCTTTGGAGCTGATTTGAAAAGGTACCAAGCTTGACAAAAAGAGGTTTATGATCAGAATTCAACTCGATAGGACAATCCCCTATCTCGAACTCTAGCAACCTAGAAATAGAACTCTGAGAGCAAACTACATAGTCCACCACACTTTGATCGTTGTATGTTTTGCAAGTGATACTACCTGACCTAGGCCAATTCTTCATGCCATTGCAAATAACCATGTTGTATAAACTACATAAGCCTAGAAACTCAACCCCAAAATGTGTCACCTCTCCGTTTCCATCTTGAGATATTCTTTCCCAAAGTTGGCCCTCTTCTTCGTTAAGCCATAAAGGATTGTCATCCCCACTTTCTTCTCTGCTCAACTGAAGAGATTGATTGTTTACGGTCCTCACATTAAAGTCACCAATTAAAATTATTTCCCCTGAAGTACTAAACACAAAAATTTCCTTTTTTAATGACGCATATGGATCTTCATTATCTAGATTTCTTCTCCTATAAGTCTTTGAGCTTTTTGGTGCAAAGTAACAAGCAACCAATCTGATTGTTGCCTCATTGTCTGATATTTCCAGCCATATGTATTGCTTGTTTGGATCCTCCTTTTCAACTTTGATGATCTCGAGCCATATTTCCTTTATTAGCACCGTTATCCCCCCATGACCTTTACCTGTTTCATTCCCTTCGTTCCAAACTAAAATTTTCTTGTACCCTTCAATTTCTGGAACTTTGTAGCCCTCGTGTTCATGTGTCTCTGTAAGAATAATAATATCCTTCCCCTCTGCTATGGGCCCCAATCCGGGGCCTCTTCTCCATGGATACCTCCTGCAATTTCAACTTACTATGTGCATGGATTCCCGTGGGGCCCCAAATCCCTATTTCTTGATTGACAATCAATCGTTGATTTGGGCTTTCCCATTCCTCAACTGTGCCCATTTTCCTGCATCTCTTGCCTCTTTCACTTTCTCCCATTCCTTCTTTTGGTCTTCTTATTGAGCAAATGTCAAGTCTTAATCCAAATATATATATGTGCCTCTAAGAAGTCCCCTACTTCTTAATATACCATGTTTGTCTTCTATACTTCTTAGGACAACTCGCACATGACGATCCTTTCCTCCTATTCTCCTCCCAATCCCGTTGGCTTGATGTATATAACTTGTCCACTTCAGCTCGTCTCGAAGAAAGTCCCTTACCAAAATCTAAGTGCTTTCCTTTTCACCAAAGTCTTTCAGACCTTTGATAATAAAATTTACTACCTTGTCTTGCCTATCCCTTTCTTCTTTTATCTGTGTTTTGATGTGTTTCTCTATGATTTTCTTTTGTTCGATTGATGTTTCACTTACTACTTGTGACCAGCTTTTGGCCTCTTCTATCTGATCCTTTAGCTGGTTTTCTTTTGTTTCCATGTTTTCAATTGCCGATTGAATTTCATTTATCTGTATTGTTTCCTTCTCTTTTACCATTTCAGGGTTTTTCCTTCTAATTGTTTTCAGATGTCCTAGTTCCCATTTTAGAATGACTAACTCCTGTTGTCCTCTTTCCATGATGTTTTGAAGATTTAGTCCCTGTTCTTTGAGAACTTTATTTTCATTTTCCAACTTGTGTCTATATTTTGCAAATTCTTTTCTCTCGTTGTCCTCTTGCCGCTTTGTATTTTCTAAAATTCCAAGTCTCTCTTTCATGTCCATGAGCTCATTCACATACAATTCTGAAGACCAAAGTAATGGGGTAGAGGTAGCGTTGTAAACTTGCCCTGTTTCCTCTTGTTCATCCTTGTTCGCTGTCATCTTTTTCAGTTTTGATTCATCTCTACCATCCTTCATCACTGATTGGTTTCCCTCCATTCGATGTTCTTTGAATTTTTTTTTTATTTTGTTAGATGTTATTTTCGGTAAAATCAGAGTGAAATTTTTCTTTTGAGTTTGTCTTAGTTTTTTGCCCTGCGTGCGTCTTAGAATCCCTTTATACTGTTTTGCATTCACAAAGGTCACTGTACCTATTTCCTATGATTGAGAGTTCCTTGTCACGACCAAAATTTTGTTTTCTGTCGATAAATGTGTCTCTGGCATGGTAAGCCTTGGTAACTGCAGAGTTAGATTATCTTTAAAACCCTCGCGTTTAATCATGGTTTGCATGTTTTGTGGGGATCAATGTTGACTGACAAATATATTAAAAATAGAAATTGTTGCAAGAGGAAAAGTGATTGAGTCAGGGGGGTCTACCTGTCAATAACGATCCTTGCCTTTGGTACCTGGGATACTTGCCCCCTGTCTACCTCCCTGCTTACAACCCTTATCTGTTTATCTGTCTGCGATGCCTATCTATCTGCAATGTGATACGTGCTCGTCTCAAAAAAAAAAAAAAAAAACTCAAACAAATACCTTACCTCCGCATTAAACCTGTGTTTACTTTTTTTTCTCAGCACTTTGCCCCACTCCCCACTTCTCTCCTCTTTCTCAGCACTAAGCGACGCTGCCGATCCTCAGGGCCCACCCTAAGTTTGGCAAAGATACGTTGATACGTTGCACGATCCAAGTGAGCGGAGATTAACGCGGAGATGAGGAAAGAGAGAGAAAGGGGAAGAGGGGCACCGGGTTTAAATCCCTGCCCCGCTATGCGATATGTGATAGCCCCACCGCTTGCTATTTTTAGTCTCGTGGACGTTAAAATTTTATTATTATTATTATTATATACATAATATTACGTATTAAAAATAAGCAAAATCCTACAACGATCGACATAGTCCTCGCGTGAACCAAATAATCCAATAATTGGAGGAAAAAAGAAAAAACTCTATGCTCGCAGAGAACAAACATTTAATTAATTTCCAAAACCCTACCTGCGAGTGGGAAGAGTGGATTCGTTGTGGTGCAATTGAATTGAATGATCGATCCGCCTTGTACTTATATTGAGATCTATTCGAGTTTCAACTTGAAGGGTAATTTGGAATAAATGGGAATTTTGATTGGGCCCGGGATGGACCTGCACCTGTAACTAGCAGGGATGTGGTGGAATAAAGGGTTTATTTAGCGTGTTTGATTGTTTTGAAAATGGACGCGATACGTAAACAGGCAAGCAAACTGCGGGAGCAAGTCGCCAAGCAACAGCAGGTACAACTTTGTTTCGTTTATTTTCCTCGTTAATCTTAGTTCGGAATAATCATGGTTGCGGAAGATTTTGGATGTTTTCGGTGATGTTATTCGCGGGAGTGTCTTTACATATGGGACATTCTTTGATTTGTGAGTGTGTTAAAGTTTGAAATTTTATGGAAAAAGAAATAAGGCCTTTGATCCGTCCAGGCATATTCTTAAATCCATAGGATTTTGTTTAAATTATGAGAATTTCCATTTCTTCAAGGGATCGGAATCGAAGTGTTCAGCATAATTTATTTGGCCTGTACCTTAGTGGCATTCAGCTCCTACTTTATGAATGTCTACTATCGGCAAACTTACATGGTCATTTAATTTTTCACATGTAATCATTTTAGTTTGTTTTTGTTTTTCTGGAAAAATCTGGGTTAATCTTGAATATCGTATGCAATAAGTTAGGGTTTATCATGCAATGGAGATTCATAGACGCCTTCGACCTCCTCTCCCATTGGTTGAGCACATATTTGCCCTAAAATTGGCCAAGTTCCTCTCTTGTTGGTCAAGGGAAAACTTTGGTCTCCTGACACCGATCAAGGGAAGTTCTATAGGCCATGAAGTTGGTCTACTGCAGAAATGTCGTTATGTCAATAGAACGCCTAAAGATGGATCTTAGACCGACAAAGAGAATAGGTTGAGGGTCTGAAGGTGATCAACTGTTAGGGATTGACCACCATGAGAGCACTCGACTGAGAGGAGGCACAATAAAATTAAATCATATATGTTTTTAATTGTCTTGTTATTTTTAACAACGAAAATGTCAGGTCACCAGCTTTCCCAAGTTTTGTGACCAACTTGTTAATGATCCCTCCAATTAAATTTTCAGAGTATATTTTCTTTTTTGATATATTTGTTTTGCTGTTTTGAAAACCATTGCATGTTTTAGGATTTATCTAGTTCAGCTACTCGTTGAGTGATTTTGGTATGGTGCAGCTAAAGGTAATGGTGGAGGAAACTACACTATGGAAAAAGATGTCATTAGTGCAAATTAGTAACGGTGGAACTCTTTAGACCTAGTTGATGAAAGATCTGACATTTTCACAAGAAACGGCAGTTGATAAATATAAAATATTAATCGTTTTATAATGCAAATAGGCAAAATTATAAGATTATTAATTTATGTGGAATTTTACTCGTGTTTAAGTCATGTCAAGGTGACCTCCTTATGAGTATTCATTACCCTAATGACATTTTTTCTCACATGTTTATGGTAACAATCAGCATGCAAGGGCATTTGTTAGTAGGATGGAGGTATGGTGAATGTAATCGACTGCTTTAGGGTTCTCACCTTCTAGTCTATTTCTCCATTGGCAAAGCTTTTGGAGCATGTAATGCTTTATAAGTCACCCTTGTCTCACAATTTTTACCAATGTGGGTTTAACTCAATTACAATCCAATCATGCATTTGGGTTAAATAATTGAAGGCTTACACATGCAATTCTATTATAGAGTTGTTGATTTTTGTGAGATTTTATTCGTGTGTCTAAGTCATCTCAAGATGATGTCCTTGAGTAGTCATTTTTTAATGACATTTAAGTTTGTTGTAAGAATTCAATTAAAGTGCTCATTAGGGTAATGACTACTCATGGAGTGTCAGGCCAGGGATTAAATGGCACGATTTAACAATTATTGGTGCAAGCTAAAATTGTGTTCACATTAATTTGAATGAGCAAACATTACAAATATATAAGCCAAGATATAGTTGTTTACTTCACATTCAAGATATCCTTTCATATTCCTACACGACTCTTGAATTATTCATTACAAGACAAAAACATTCCTAAAACTACTCTAAAAATAAGCAAATATTGTGTACAATAATTTTTCATCACCTCTTAATCTGTAGGGATTGTTGTGAGCCCAAGCATTCCTTTGAACTTTTCAATTTTTTCTTGTCCAAACGCTTTTGTCAGGATGTCTGCTAGTTGCTTTGTTGTAGGGCAATGTTGCAACTTGACATTGCCATTTTTTCACATAGTGTTGAATCAAATAAAATTTGGTATTGATATGCTTGGTTCGGTCATGAAAGATTGGATTCTTTGCCATTTGAATTGCGGAAGTGTTGTCAACCATGAGAAGTGTTGATAAACTTGTTGTTTCTGCAAATTTGAAAGAACCCTTTTGAGCCATAAAAATTCTCTGGTTACCTTTGAAGCGGCTATATACTTTGTTTGTACTGAAGAAATTGCTGGGATTGATTGTTTTTTGAATTTTCAATTGACAACGACGGTTCCCAAATTCATTATAAAAGTTGTAGTGGATTTCCCATCTTCATGATCACCAACATGGTCGGAATCTGAATATCCAACCAGTTTGAAGTCTCTTGCCATGGAGTATTTGAGCCCAACATTCTGTGTTCTTTTGAGATATTGAATGATTCTTTTTGTTGCTACCCAAAGACTATCTCTGGGTTGTTGCATGAGTCTTGAAAGAACATCGACAACAAAAGATAAATTCGGTCTTATTGTGGTCACATAAATTAGACTTCTAGTGAGTTGTCTGTATTTAGTGGCATCTACCAAATCTGTTGTATCTTCTAATGTCAATTTTAGATTCTGTTATTTGGGCGTGATGAGAGGCCTACGATCTTTCATTCTGAACTTGCTCAAAATGTCACCATTGTACTTTTGCTGTGTGATGAAGATATACTTTAGTTTTTGAATTACTTCAATACCCAAATGGTAATGAAGATAACCCAAATCAATCATTTCAAAGCTTTTCATCAACTTTGATTTGAACTTTGCAGTGTACCGTTCTTTGTTCCCTGTGATGAACAAATCATCAACATACACCACCACAAATACAATTGTTTTGATGAAAAGAGTTGCATCCTCAAACTCAAAAACATTTGAAGCTCATGTTCATGTTCATGAGGTGCTCAACTAGTTTATCATACCATGCTCAAGGGGCTTGTTTCAAACCATACAACGATTTTTCAAGTTTGCACACCTTGTGCTCTTGGTCGTTTACTATAAAACCTTCAGGTTGTGTCATGTACACTGTTTCCTTGAGGTCACCATTTAAAAATGCAGTTTGACGTTCATTTGGTGAACTTTCCATCCATTGTGAGCTCCCAAAGCCAACATGGTTCGAATGGTAGTCCAATTTGCTTTAGGTGCAAAGGCTTTATTGTAGTCAATTCTTTTCTTTTGAGCATATCCCTTTGTGACAAGCCTAACTTTATGCTTGTCAAGTGACCCGTTGACCTTGTATCTGTTGCGGTAGACCCACTTGCAGCGAATTGGTTTGCAGCCATATGGAGGATCAACCAATTTCCAACTCCCATTTTTGACCAATGCATTGTACTCATCTTTCATTGCTTTTCTCCAAGGTTCAAGCTTCTCAACTTGTTTGAAAGATGTTGGTTCTGAATCAATTGCAACATTGAGTTCTTCTGGAGAATCATGCAAGGTGAGATTTTTAATCTTAGTTTGAATTTCTTCAATGAACTTGTTTGATAGTGATGCGCCTGCATGTGCACTTTTAGTACTTGTTTTTCCAACATCATCGAGTTTGACATTGTTCAATGTTTGGTTGGCCCACTTAGGCATCTTTTTTTGTGGTTTAGGTGCTTCAATTTCATCTTTTGAAGTTCCTTCACTTTATGTTCTTCGTTCTTGTGGCCCATGTTCATTGTCTAATGAAGTCTAACTTTCTCCTTCAGGAAGAGTTTCATTCTCATGTATAGGAGACAATAAAGAATAAATTGGTTTGCCAATTGTATGCCCCCCACTCATTGTTTGGAGCATCCAAATCACTCTCCTTGTAAACATCAAACTTTGCATATTTATCAAGTCGACTCAATTGTCGATCAATGATGGCTTTGTCCTTTGCAGTTTCACAAAAGATAACTTCTCTTGCGACAAAAAAACTTATTTTTCTCATCATATAGCCTATATGCCTTGGAGGATTCAAAATATTTCAAATGGATGCATGTGCGACACGTGTGGTCCAACTTATTCCTCTTCTCTTTTGGAATCAATGTGTAAAAAGTGGATTTGAAAACCCAGAGATGTCACATTGAAGGAAGATGACCACACCACATCTCATACAAAGTCTTGAATTGAAGGGTTGTTGATGGTGATATTTTGTGGAGGTATACTGCTATTTTAGCTGCTTTGACCCAAAAGTGCAAATTTACCCATTTGAAGTACAACATAGCACAAACCATATTCATCATAGTCCTATTCATACTCTCTACAACTCGATTTTGTTGTGGAGTGTTTGGACCTATGAGATGATGTTTGATCTCATTTTTCTCAAGATAGGATTCAAGCTTCTTTGAAATGTGTTCACCACCATTATCAGTCTTGATTGTTTCAATGCGGGTTTGAGCTTCATTTTCAATCATCATTCAAAACTTTTTGAATGTCTTGAATGCTTCAGATTTTTGTTTGTGAAAATATATCCAATTCATTTTGCTGTAGTGATCAATGAACAACATGAAGTACTTTTGACCACCAACTGAGAGAATCGGAAGAAAACACAAATCTGAGTGACTTAGTTGCAACTTTCTATTGGCTTTCCACTTGACTTTGGTGGTTCTCTTGCGTGGGTCAAAGTTTAGACAACAACTCCACTTCAAGCACAGACAAAGATTTTCGATGAGGTCTTCCAATCTTCATCGGCACATGCTTTTAGGGGCTCTTGTTAGCCCCCCATTGCTATTTGTATTGGTTCCAATACCACCTTTGTTAGTGGCACACTGCTTTACTTTGTCTTTTGTACTTTGGCTTCTTCGATTCTCTTTCCTTGAACTTTCTATTGTTAATGGTTATTTCCAAGAGTCCCATTGAACTACTTTTGGTCATCTGTGGACATCAATATAATTTCTTTCTTTCTGTCTCCACCTCCAAAAAGTGAAAAAGCAAAAGCTTCTATTGCCTTGAGGATTATCGTGGCCAGGCTCAATTTGTAACTAGCAAGAGCATAATTTCACCAGCCCAAAAAGAAACGTGAGGTCATGATTGCAATACTGATGAATATAGTCAAGACAAATGATGACGTCATTGGCAATTTGTAGAAAATAATCTACATAGAAAGGAATCTTATGGCTTTAGTGCTGCAAGAGATAGATCCATGTGACCTGAATATGTTATTGTTATATGTTCTAGCTGCTTCATTAATCACACCCTTTTCCTAAAGAACAAGGAGGGGCATTTAAAGAGTATCTCAAGGAGGGATCTAGTCCATGGAAATGTCGATACACTAGTTGGGGAGTATCCAATGTGGAAGGGGCCAGGTTGGGGAGATCTTAGGGGGAAGCAAAGCACTTCTTCTAGAATCTCCGTTAACATCCAATGCCGATTTACTTCCCGTAGTACAAAAGAAACTTGTAATGTGAGTCTACCCTTTTGGTCTAGGGGGTGAGCGGTAAGTAGTAGATCCATGTCGCCAGAAAAGGGCAGAGCCACATTGACGGGAAGAAACAAAGCCACGATGCTGAGGGAGAGCAGGTTGGGGGATTTGAGTAATACTGATATACTGAGAGAAGCGCCACTTAACTAATCTATCAACTTTGATATGTGATGCACCAGTGTCTAAAAGGTGCTTAATATCACCAATCACTTGGATGGGATAAAAGAAAGAGGTGATCAACATGGGGGCTCTAGAGCCTCTAGGCTATCTCCTATAGGGATTTGTCTCGGAGGGTGACGGCCTCGCGAAGTTAAGGATCAAGGCACCGTTGGTTTGGATATCTAAAGAAAGTAGATAGAGTGTTGGTTTAGTCCTTGTAGAGGCAGTGATATTTTCCTCGGATCTCATAGTCAATGAAGCATCTGAAAATGAAATGTTCCTCAGTTTGAACCTCTTGGAGGGAGCAAAGACGGCATATCTGATCCGGACGTAGAATGTGGTGATTTGTTTCAACTCGTAATTCGTGAGAACACTCTTATCTGGCTAAGGGGAAACCTCAAGCCGTGGGACCAATGGTGTTGGAGATAGTGAGGGTGATAAATAATACCATCCACTATTTGTAAGAAATGCTTGGTATAGAAAGCAAGCTTGGGGCCAAGCGGCTCAATGGGGAGATCTAGGTGGCCTGAATATATTGTCTGTGGATGTCCTCTCGGCAGCTCTAGCAATAACGTCTTTTGTGCGATGGAGGCTGGGGGGGGTGTCTAAAGAATACATGAAAGGTGGTAGCCAATCCATAGAGATTCATATGCCAATAGAAAAAATGATCAAACTAGTCTCAAAGTACAAACCATGTTGGCGTCTGGTGGGAACCAATGAAGCAATCCTTTTTGAAGAGCTAAGTGCCGATCCTTCATACCTATCCAACAGAGGAACATTATTTTTAGGTGTCCCAATCCTACTTACCATGAGATCTGAGTGAAATATTATTGCTACTACAGAGATTTTGGAGGTTCACTCTACCTTTTTTTGCTTGGATATTACCTTTGTGAGGCATTCACCTTCAGATGTCAGGCTTTGCGGGCACCCTTCCAATCTATTCCAGCTGCTGAAGGTGTTAAGCAGCCTTTAGACGCTGCAACTAACCAAACAATTGGTGAGACTGCATCCCTTGCCATGAGCAACCATTGGGGTACCTCCATCCTTCTTTCTTGCAGTATTGTGCTTTCTATTCTTTTTAACCTACTTTGTTCATTCGTGGACATTTCTTTCTTTCTCAGGTAGAGAACCTTAGTCTTAGTTGTCATCTATTGCAATGCTTCTGACACATTCCATGCATCCTGAGATGTATCCAACAGTGAACATGAAGTATGATGTCATCTGTGATGGGAAGATGTTAAACACATTCTGTTCTTCGAAACAATACCATAGTGGTTATAGCATCTTAAAACTTGGGAGAAAAACAGATGGCAGCATTTCCTTTGGCCTTTCTGTGATATGTGAACAACACAAAACAATGAGGTGAAATTTATTTACAGTACGCCTTGAGGGCTTGATTACCTATTATACTGATAAATTTGAAAGAATTTTACTGAAAAAATACCGTTGAAGGTTGTACACTGCCTGTGCTGCTTTCCTTCGAAATTATCAGCAACAGTTGACTGTGGGATTATGGCTGCTGTTTAAGTGACTTCGAAGCTTAAGAACCAACATATAATCCATCAACAGAACACTTAAAACAATTGAGAAAAACAGGGGAGTATTTATGTCTGCAAGTAGTCTGATAAATGAGATTTGTTTGGTTTAGGATTAGGAACCAGCTACTTCAAGTAACAACAAAACTATTTCAAGACTTGCAAGCTATGGCTTAGGATGCTCAAAGTTTAAGACATCTCATACGATCCTGTGTTCACAATGAATATTGAGCAATTGCTACTTGGGTGAAATTCATTGGTATTCATTATATGTACACCTGAGGGCGAATGATAAACTAGTTAAAGGTAATATTGGACTTACCCACGAGTATGGGATTTGAGCAATCGTTACTTGGTAAAGATTATTGGTCTTTAATCATGATGATTAACCTTGATGATTGATGTACAAGTTAATGAGAAATTGTTACTTGCACATGACTATGTGAATGTGTATTGCAATACTAGGTGAATTTCATAATGTCCAATACTTCCACGGCCAAAGTCTGGCAGTTTTAGATCTTGAGGATACCTGTATGCTGTTTACTGGATTTGTCATGAGTCATTTGATGCTTTTATCAGTTTTCATTGTTTCGGGTCATTACTGATATTCATTGACCATCAAAATATTTTTTGTTGTTGCTAAAATATGTTTCTTTAAATTCGAAAAATTACACGATGATCAACAAAATATGAACATGTCAGTCTTCCATTTTCCATCCTAATATGGTATTAGAGCCTCAGTTCAAGCCCAAAAATGGAAAAACCATGCAAGTCAAAGATCATTGAGTCTGTGGCAAGCATGACTAACTTACCATATTTAACCAGAAACCAACAAGTATTAAAGTTAATATATTGAAAATGAAACATAATGATCACCATACTGCTAGCACAAATTATGACGCAATAAACTAGAAACATGGATGAAGGGGCCAAGGAAGCATTTGTTATCCTTCTCCAACATAATGAGCTTCTTGCATCTAAAATATGAAGCATGTCTTCTTTCCTTGACAGAATGGCTTCTAAGCCACTGCTGGCCATGGTTACAGCATCTGTTAAGGTTCCTTCATGCTTCAGCAGATTCTCAATCTCCAATAAGGAGTGTGAACTCCAATAGTTACGCGTCTTGCATTCAGGGACCTCATCAAGGAAGCGAGACTGCATGTAAATTTTTTGGAAGCCCATGGGACCAAATTCAATAAAAAACACCTAATGTGGAACTTTTTCTCGCAGAATAGAACAAAACAGAGAATGTTTTCTTGAGAGAATGGAAAAGGTAATTTTGGGAAGTGATTTTATGTACTTCAAGGAATGCACACGTGCTATAATGCATAGAAATATACAGAAAATTTTGAAAGATGCTTCAACTTTGATGTTTTGCACTTTTGTTGATGTAATTACTTAAGCTTCTTTTTGTATTGTGGCAGGCAGTTCTCAAGCAGTTTACTGGACATGGATATGGGAATGATGCAGTCATCACTGATGAGGCAGAACTTCAGCGTCATCAACACCTTGAAAGGCTTTATATTTCTACTCGAGCAGGCAAGGTATGGGCAGTTCTCAATGCATGAAGCTTTTGTTTATTTGGTTTTTTCAATTATTAGATCAAACAAATGCATTTGATTGTTTTTAGAACTTATTGATTCTGCAAAGGAATGAGATAATATATCATGTGTTTCAAAATGTATGCTTTAACTAATACCATATCTTCATTTTTCAGCATTTCCAGCGTGATGTTGTGCGAGGCGTCGAAGGCCTGATCTCTGCAGGCTCAAAACAGATGGAATATGGTAAGTTATCATAATAGCTCTTTCTCTATATTTCATTACATTTGACATTCATTATTTATTTTTCCTTTAATTTTCTCATTGATTTTTCATTCTGATGCTTGTTTCCCTAGCAACAAAGTTAGCTGATGACTGCTGCAAATATGCAAACGATGGTCCTAATTCAAATACAGCACTTGCTAGAGTCTCACTATACTTTGGAAATTCTCGCAATGCAATGGAGAAAGAGAGGGAAAACATGCATCGGACAATTGGTGTCCAGGTTAAACTTGAAAATTGAAGTGCCTTCGTTTCTTTATTCCTACTATGCTATTTGTATCAATCATATAATTTTGATAAGACCTAGTTTCTGCATATATTGTATTTACATGAAGAAGAGAATCTGACACCTTCACTATGTTCTAAGTTTAGCACCTTTTAAAAGATCTTTGTATCTGACTGAGTCTTTTAGGGAGGGTGTGATTATTGACCTAATTTGACTTTCTTTTAGCATAGAGGTTGTTAATGAAGATGTTAATGCTAATATTGTTTTCATTACTGCAGGATTATTAACTTTTTATCAGAGTAACTTGGCAATATTTTCATGTGTTAATAAACAATGTAACAACCTAGTTGTGACACATTAGCCAACCTTCTTATTGAGTGAGGTTCCTTGAGTTTTTTGGTTAGTGAATTTGTTAATTGTATTGATATTGGTTTAGTTGCTTTTCCAAATGGCTTTCTTATACAGGATTTTTTGGGATGTAATCATCAATTTGGAAACACCTGACCATTGAGAGACATATCACTTGAGAATGCATTCTTGCTTGTGGGTATGCTACTTATTTGTTGGTATTCTCTAAGATTATATTTGTGTATATAGCTGAGAGATGCCATACATACAACCTTCAGGTACTCTATATGGTGCACTTAGAACAATCATTTATATTTTTCAGGTTGCTTGTGGACACTTTTATCTTTATTTTTCTGATTCAGGAGTTACAAAAGCTGAAGTTTATGATTGACAATGCTAGATTAGACTATATTTCATTTTATTCGATATGAAGTAGAATTCTAATGTATCAAAGCTTAAGACAAGACGGGAAGAAACACGTACTATTGAGACAAAGCATGACTGTTGAATTAGTAGCTGAAAGGAGTTCTAATCATCATTCTCGTTTCCGAAGACCTGATCTGGTTGGTCTGCTTAAGTGAGTTGATACCATCATTTCCATGCGACACATCTTATTCTGCCATTACTAACTTGTGTCAAGAGATTGTGTTAGTCTTCATTATGTAGCGGGGTTTGCCTATGCCCACTAGCTATGGTGGCTTCTGCCTTACCACTATGCCCCTTTTCTTCTGCCTAGATCCTAGCTGCAATTTCTTAAGGATTTTATGATAGTGCTTTGAGAATTCTCCCAATTCGTAATGCTTTTGAATGTTTCAGCCTAAGTTCCCTGGAAACGGGTATGGGTATAGGTTCAGGTACGAGACGATTGAAATGTTGGAAGATCTAGTATTTGAAAATTGTATAATATGACTGATTTTTTATGGGACCATGGGTTTGGTTCATCTTGGAAACATCCGTACATAAAATATACAAAACTTAAAGAAAATTAACCATAATGTCAGTGTCATACGCATAATTAGTATTTAACATTTAAAATAAAACAAAAGTTTACAAAACACCAATACTTCAAAAATATCACAGTTTTGCAAATATGATTAATTCCATCTGTTCAAAATACATCGGTGGTAAAACAGTCGTAGTCAAACTCAAGAACTGCATGAACATATCATAAAATTGCTCTCCATCGATAGCATCAAAACCATTCCTTGTTTCATTGGAACCCCATGCCACTCCCACTAGTTGTCCTATGCGGCTCCTGTGTATAAGTCTCTTCCTCCTCATCATCAAGTGATTGTGTCTAAATGGGCTTAAACTTGACTATAGGAGCTCTTGTATGTGGTCTTGTTCTTTGAGAATGTCCACACATAAGAACCTCCTCCCTGAATCTTCTCTACTTCTGTTGTATATTTCCAAAGAGGGGATAAGGGTCAATTTTGAAGGCAGGTCTCGCTGCCCCTTGGCCCACAAATATTTAGCTTGATGCAGTTGTAGAAAAATAAAAAAACCTATATGTTGTTTTGTGTGGAGGGCACACAAGTGTTCAAGACTTTACATTAACCACATAAAAGGGTCTTGCGCAATGGGTAAATCAGGCCTAAGTACAACAATACAAGGAATGCAATGATAAAGACCTAATTTAGTGCGGAAAGAATGAAAGTACCATGAGCTTGACAAATTGAATGGAGAAATGAAAAAATAGCGAGATGCGCACGTAGTTTCTGATTTACCTGAGTTCTCTCCGTGATTGAGATGCTATAAAACAGGTTTGGAAGCAATGTCAATGAGACTCTAGAAATATGGGAGTAATCTGCGATGATGACCAGTTTTAGACTGTTCTGAAAACGGCAGTGACCAGAAATGGAATTCAAAATAAAATAATTCATGTAGAAGAATAAAGTCACAAGCCACATATTATTGCATAAATGGAGCCATATAAATAGCTCATAGAAATGCTACATACAAGTAGAGCCCATACAACCATAAGCTAATCTCGGCTTAACAATAGAACTTCGGTTTGAAATCTACTAACAAGCTAACAAGACTAATAACAAGATGAATGAGCTTATAACTAATAAGCTATTTATTCTAATAACCTCCCTTAATGACTAAACCACATGTCTTAGACATTATTACGATAAAAGGATTAAGTCCATACATGAACTTAAACAAAATGCAGTTCTGCTGCCATTGTAACAATGTATCCAAATGTCCCTATTGTTGCCAAATCCATCTTATTGGAGTACATGGGTAATGAGGTATTGTAATCGCCAAGTAAAGTAGGAAATAGTGTTGAATACTGGGTTCACTGGATTCTGTTATTCCTTGAATTGTTGTCATGTCTTGAATGTGTCATGCTTTCCCTGTTTGTTAGAGTGATCAATTTCAACAAAATGGTTAGATTATACATCAAGACTAAACAACATAACATATCCCCTAAGAGATATTTATGTGTCTAGCTGTTGAAAACTCAATGCCCACTACTTTTCATTGTTGAATAATTTTGGGAGATTTATTGTTCACAACACTCGTGTTTTCTCTGTGTGCCCCATCATCTTTAACCAACCTTCATGGAAAACTTCCATTTTGGTTTGAATTTGGTCTTTGAACTTGTGGTTGGTTTCAATACTTGAAACAATAGTGAGAGCAAAATTTTGCTGCTCTTCACCTTGCACCTTTTGTTTTCTTGACTTTGTAGATTGCCTTTCCAACAAGTAGGACAATTCATCATTCCGTACATCTTTCATCATGGTATGGTACCACTTAGGCCTTTTATGTTGGTCTTCTTGATTTGATTGTGAAGAGTGAGAAACACTCTTTTCACCACTATAACTTGACTGTTCTAGTTTTTTCATCTTTGAACCCTATTCAAATTTAGTACCAAAACTTGTTCCAGAAACATCATCAAAATGGAGTACTATATTACTATTAGTAGATTGACCATTATCAGAAAAGAATGGTACTTTCTCAGCTACATCAATATCTTTACTAACCACAATTTTGTATGTAGAGCATAGTTACCAAGTTCGGAAATTTGGCTCCGTTTGGGACGGCAAAAAAATTTGAATTATGGAATTCTTGAAAAAGTTAGGAAAAAGTTGATCTAGAATGTATACATATATATGTGAGCATAGTTTTATAAATATGCAAAACTGACAAATACGATGAAAAGAATTAATAAAATAATATAAAATGTTAATATTTTATCATATTTATGGTTTCCGGGCTTTTTTCCTGTAGAAAACCTTAAAAAAATAATAAAAAATATTTTTTTTGAAAAAAGGGCTGACCTGTATGAGCTTATTTGTGCCAAAAAATCCAAATTCGGTCGGATTTGGTATCTATGATATAGAGACATTTGGGAATTTGTATGCATCTCTTTGCTCACAAAAATCAACAAACACGTATACTTTGCCCAATATAGAAGCAGTGGATCCAAAAGCACGAAAATTACTTACATTCGGTGTTTTTTCAAACCATGTTTCTTCCGGTGTTACATTCTGTAAGGCTTGTGTGGGACTTCAGTTGATTGTACACAGTTGTATTCACATCTTTTGCCCAACATTGATGCAATACATTTTGGTTAACCACCATACATTGTGCCATCTCCATGACTCTTTGTTCTGCCTTGCCATGACTTCATTCTGGTATGTAGAATATTCCCTGTGTATACCTTCTTTTTTGCATAATTCCATGAATCTTTCAGAGACAAAGTCGTCCCCATTGACTGATCTATAAGAGCTTTTACATGTTTTCGTCTATGTTTTTTTACCATAGCTTTCCAAGCAACAAAGTTAGAGAAACATACTGACTTTCTATACAGAGACCAAACCCACATTTTCCTAGTAAAGTCATCTATAATCAACAAGTAATACAAATCTCTAGATATTGAAGGTGTTCGCATTGGACCATGCAAACCCACATGTACCCAATCCAATGCACCTTTAGCTATTTGTTCCTTACCAATGTCAAATTAATGTGAAAATTGTTTATCTATTTGACATCCAGAACATACATTCAGAATCTTTTGAAAAGAAAACATTCCATTCACCATGTTAGTCAGACTTAATATATGCAAATGCTCATAACTGAGGTGACCATATTTTTTATGTCATAGTTTACTAGTGCTTTCAACTGTTGTTGGTGTATGTTCTTTTGTTGTTTGGGGATCAATCAACTTATGAAATCCCTTGTTACCAATAGAAATAGCAATGACTTTCCGCTCATGAAGATTACTAACTATGCATCTGTTTCTTTTAAACTCCACACAAAGGTTATGATTCATAATTATTTCATTTATAGAAAGAAGATTTTTGTTCATGTCAATTACAAACCAAACATTCTGAAAAGTGCAACAAAATTCAATGAAATACGAACATCTCCATATCCTTTCACATAGTGAACCCAACCATCATCTAAGGAAACTGGTTCATTGCAACTATTATCTTCTACAAAGTTTACATACTAGTCTTTGTGATATATGGTGTCTTGATGCACCTGAGTCAAAATACCACATTCTTCACTTCGTTGAATGATTCTGTGCTGCCACAAATGCAAACTCCCCTGTTGAACTTTGTTCATCTTCTTCAACCACATTTGCAGATTGTGACTTTTTTCTATTAGTTGCCAAATCATATTGTCGCTCACGACAATCTTTTTTCACATGACCAGGTTCTTTACAATAAAAACACTTCCATTTCGATTTCTTACAAGTAATTACATTGTTGTTAGAGGAATCTTTTGAGTAACTACTAGCACTCCACTGTTGACCCTTGCTCTTTGATCGTGTCATGAACGCAGTTTATGTAGAAGTTGATGTTGAAGCAACTGAATGTTCTTGCCCCCTTTCTTTTTGCATGAGAAGCGTAGACAACTTTTCAAAATCTAGGGTCTATATTTTCGCGATCATATGAAGTGGCTCAACAAATGAGTCATATGATGACGTCAAGTTCTGCATTACCAAAGCAATCAAGTCTTGCTCATCTACAGGTTTCTCACTTGCTTTCAGTTGATCATGTGTCTTTCAGCTGCAATAAAAATTCATAAATAGAGCCACCTTCATGCATCTTAGTTGAAAACAATAATTTTTTCAAGTACAATAACATACCGGCTTCAGAAGTCTGGGATTTAGTTGTAAGATGTTTTCATAAATCAAAAGCAATAGTGGTATTCCTAACTTCTGGGATTAAATTGTTAGTGATTGAAAGTTTTAACAAAATCAAAGCTTCTCGATGACGCTTATCATAGTTATCAGGGTCATGATTTGGTCTAGTTGCTTTAACAAGTACAATTTGATGAAGATTTTGATACCCATAAATGGTAAGTATTTCGTGACTCCATAAATTGAAGTTTTAGTCTATTAGTTTTTGAAAATCTAGCATCATGTGTTGTAACAAACTAGCCATTTTGACTTAGTTTTTCACTAAAATAATAATTTGGAAAAACTATAAAGACTTACAAAAATTCTTTTTGCATGTGTATTCTACTCGAAAACCGGAGAACATTGCCAATTTTTAACAACAAACTCTTAATTGTTTATGAAAAATTAAAATTTGTGTTTTCCATAAAACTGCCTAAAAATGATGGAAAAAATTAAATCTAGAAATCTACAAGGAGTCTAACAAATTATTTTTTTGCACACCAGCCTAGACATCCAACCAAACTATGTGGCAAAGTTTTGGTCTTCTACTCCTTTGGGTGTTTGAGAAGAGTAATTAACCAATCTCCCAGACAAATATTAAAAGGATTATATATTTCTTCTAAAGTTTAAAATGAGTAAACTTATAAAATATATAAAATATTCCTAAAAACAATCTTTGCCCTACATTGTTATAAAACTTGAAAACTTTGCTTAAACTTTTATAAAATTTGATTGACCGATCAAAAAGCACCTGTGCAGCAACAATGGATGGCGTTCCAATTTTGCATATGGCACCTCTTTTACTGTGGTTTTGGCTGATTTGGAGCTGTATTGAGTTGATTCATAACAACAAATAACTTTCTTCTCCCTTGGGTGCCTCTTAGAATGTCAACCAGTCAGACAAAAACTAAATAGAACTTTTAATCAGAGTGCCCTGCTCTTTACCAAAGCGCCATTCTTTGCCTATCACGCCCTGCACTTTACCAAAGTGCCACTCTTTGCTAGAACATTATTCTCAGTGAAGCGTCCTCTTTTTCAGCTCAAAACGCTTTTAGGCATATCAATATTTGCCACTCTTACC
This sequence comes from Torreya grandis, assembly GCA_037957365.1. NCBI lineage: Eukaryota > Viridiplantae > Streptophyta > Pinopsida > Cupressales > Taxaceae > Torreya > Torreya grandis. Next base: position 656,475 of record JARHVA010003430.1, read on the forward strand.
AAAGCACCACTCTTTGCCTATCATGCCCTGCTCTTTACTAAAGTGCCAATCTTTGCTAGAACACCGTTCACAATGAAGCGTCCTCTTTTTCAGCTCAAAACTCTTTCAGGCATAGCAATAATTGCCACTCTTACCAAAGCAAGTTAACAAGTCCTGAAAACATTTTCTTTTTCACTGCCACGCCTCTCTTCAGGGATCACGCCCCTCTCCAGGCAACACTTCCTTCTCTAGGCAAAGGCTGTTTATTGCTGGATGAATACTATATATGTGAGTCACCTTAGGGGCGTTGCTTCTTCACATGCTTCCTCCTTGTCACACACAATCACCCCAAGCAATTTTTCCTACTTCACAGCGTTATCTCCAGGTTCTACCAACCCTTAGCTGTGAGACCATAAAATAATTACGTGAAGCCACAAGCCATATTTTAATGCATAAAAATAGCTCATAAAAATGCTACATACAAGGAGAGCCCGTACAACCATAAGCTAATCTAGACTTAACAATAGAACTTCGGTTAACAACCTATTATCGAGCTAACAAGACTAATAACACACTAAACTTGCTTATAACTAATAAGCTATTTATTCTAATACAAAAGAGATAAGCAAGTTAGAAAGCAGTCAGGTAGGTCTGAAAATGGCTTTGTAGATCCCTGGGGTCTGAAACCCTTCGACAACAGTAGAAGTCCATAATCCTCTCTCTAATAAGCCGAATGATATGTGCAGCTGTCAGAATCTTCTCTCCTTTTATGTAACCTTAATCTGTCCACAATATTTAGCAATACATTCAAGACTAAAGGAAATATGTAAAGTTAGTGGCTCAGGCCCCTTGAGTGGGGGTTGCTCTACATATCGGTGTTGAGAATCGGGGATCAATGTAATCCTAGTGCATGTGTGTGACCCATCCCAATGTGAGAAAAGTCTCCATCTTCTCTCCCTATTCGCACAAGTAGAACTATATGATATTTCATGAATGCAATCTTTCTTTCGGTACAATTATGTAGCTACAAGACTTCAATAGATAGAGAGTGGAATAACAACATAGTATGTGAACTCCTTGACAAGTGTGTGATAGATATACTCAATGTGCGAGATAAGAGATATAACTTGTAGCAGATGAAAAATGGCTTAGAGTCCATGTGTATATATGGCATTTTTGAATTCAAATTGGAACACATTTCGTGCGTAGGCTGACCATGGAAAGGTGTGAAAGCTAACAATTAGGGCATGAAAAAACATGACATGGTGGCACAAAGGACCCACAAGCAACTTGACCACTTTCAAACTGTTTAGAAAAGGGTCAAGTCACTTTCGGGATGCTTCAAAAACGGTCAAGGCAGAAAACCAATGTAACAAAGATCAAAACGAACTGCATGATAACTAGGTGGATCTCGAGGCAAACAAATGATAGATCTGAAGGTGTTTATGAGCAAATGCGGATGACTAAAGACTATGAAGGGTTTAGTGAGGAGGGAAAGTTTACCAATAAGAGCCTAATGTAAGCAAATGAACCAAATGTACGAAAGCACAGCAAAAGCATTGCAACTACAAGGCTTGTACCAATATTAGTTGTTTACATAATGCCTCACTTTTATGTGTGTATGCATACATATCAAAGTAAAACAAACAAGTGCGTATACCTAAGAGGGTTTGAGAAAATCGTGCTTCTTTGAAATTTGCGTGAATGCTCCAATGTAAACATCTCAAGTGTATTTGCAAACAGACATGAATGTTTACAAGTAGATTAGTGTCTTGAAAATTTGATAAAATGTAACCAAATGAAATAAGTTAAAAATTTAAAGTGTGCTAATGAACAAATACACCTGTTGGTATGCGAACCCATGTTGATATCTCTGAAAGCTCTAAAAATTGTCATGGGCCTCAATTGCCCTAGCCAAGCAACATAAAGTCTAAAACCAGATCCTAATGACCTATCTTAGGGGGTAAAATCTGCTTCTTGTGCAAAGAAGCAAACATATGCTACCACTTTCTAACTTTTAACCTATAAGCTCTTGATATTTTGTAATCAAAAAGCAAAACAAGTAGGCTGTCTACCCCCACTTTTGAGGTGAGAGATGTTTATGCATATCACTCATTTGAAAATAAAAATGATTAAATGCATGGTGTAACATGGATAAAAAGCAAAAGCTGTAATAATCTTGAACACACATTTGTAAACACATGTAACCATAAAAAGATATTATCATGTAAGCTTGTCAATAACCCAATGTTGATATGCCGAAGCTGAAGCATGGCGAGTAAGGGTGTAGAAAGGGAGCGGCAAGTGATATGCCTTGAGTGTACCCCGAAAAGAGGGACAGGGGATATGCCCCACTATAACAACATGCCCCAACATGGACAAAATATAGCAGTGAATGTATCAAATACAGTCGCTTGCAATGTGACTAAGATGCATGCAGGACATGAGGCAGAAGTCTATTTTGATATAAGCAATGTAGGATCTATGGACGCATGGCTGCACCATGCCCCCAATGGCTATGTATAGGTGATAGGCACAATAATAGTATGCCCCCATAAGGACAAAACATAGAGCAATGAAACACACAATAACAGTCTACCCAACGTAGTCACCAAACATAATATACCACAAGTAATAGTATGCATGATATAGATCATGGCATGAAGCATATAATAGCACATAACATAGTCAACATATGTAACCACACACAATCATGTAAGCACATAGAACAAGTGAAACCATTAGATGAAGCAAAGTGACCAAAAACAACAAGCAATCAATCCCACTCAAGCGACATAACTTGACAACTAGAGGATCCTATATAGACAACATAATACAAGTCACGACAAGCAACATGCACAAGCACGCACAAACACAAGCACACATGCAAGCAATCGAGCAATCATAAGGCAAACAAGAGAGTACACCAGAAGCACAAGCACACACATGCAAGCAATCGAGCAATCATGAGGCAAACAAGAGAGTACGCAATGTAACACAATGTATCCATGTAACCAAGCACACAAGATATCTATAGGCAACTATTTAAAGCTCTATATGATAATGGAAAGTAGGAAGAATAGAACTGTAAACCCTATAAAAAATGCTCCCAGTATATGCGTGCCCCCAATGTAAGGATGCCCCTAGGCATAGGCGTGATGAAGTTGCGAAGTAATTGTAACTCCATGAGCATACATAACTTGTATATCTTGCATCTAACTCAAAGAATTCTATGAGGAATGTGTAACAATGGATATGTAAACGTCTGACATAGGTGGATAAACATGATATGTAACCGTGCAACCGAAAAAGATAAAGGAAAATATTTTTTGATTTTTATATTTTATCATTTTTTTGAAGAATGGAACCAAGCAAGAGATGAGCCAAGAGGCACAAAAGCAATGAAATTAAGGAGACAAGCCAAAAGGCAAAAACAAATGAATCAAGGAAAAAAACCAAGAGGTGAAGGAAAAACAAATTGCAAAACAAGTCAAGAGGCGTAACGCAAAAGGAAACAAGGAGACCAAGATCAATCAAGCGAGACACAAGCCAAGGGGCAAAAACAAGAAGCAACAAGAAGAGGAGAATCCCTACTAACCTACAACTTACCTCAGGATTCAATGTGCAATGGGCTAGAAGTCCTCGATATATATGTGTTGTCATCATTGAGAACGTTGTGTAGGCTTTTGGAATGGGAAAGAACAATCAGAGGGCAAGGGCCAAAGAAACAAAGCAATCAACATAAACCAAGGGGCTAGAAGAATGAACTAGCAAAATTGAAACATGAAAGAAGATGGCAACCTCAAAATTCAAGCAAGAACATAAATGCCAAACCTAGAAGACACATGAAGCAATAAACAACTCAAGAGAGGATAGCAATAAAAAACTAGCAGGAAGGGTGATGAGGAACCGAAAAGCCATACATGTTCTTGAGAGAAAGCACTAAAGAGATATGACAAATAAAAGAAAGATAAGCTAGCAATGCTAACCAATAGTTCCGTCTAAATGTCCATCATATACATAATAGGCTAGCCACTTAGCTTCACGATCAAGATCCGAGGATCTTGTGGACCATGAACCTGAGTAATCAAATGTGTCATCTATAGTATCCAAAATATAATCATTAGGTGTAGAGTAATTTGAATCATCATCACTAGTAGCATAATCATTATTGTGGAAATTAGCTGTAATATATATTTTATCTTGTCGAAAACAAGCACTTTGTTTCGACCGTATGGTGGAAACCTTACGAGGTGATTTAGGTTGAACAAATGCAAGATGTTGCGATAAGACTACCATGGTGCGTGGATGAGTAGGTTAGGTACTTGAACTCTCGTTGTTTTCAATTGAAGTTGTATGATTTGTTCTTTAGGTAGAACTTTGGATAATAGCTCATGGTTTTGTTGTATGGGTGACTCATAAGTTGTGCCTCGAATAGTAAAAACTTTGCTATAATGCACAAACTTAAGACATTGGTGTAATGTGGATGGGATAGCTCGCATTTGATTAAGCCAAGGGCGTCCAAGTATTAGATCATATGGCCCGTTATCCGACAATACATGAAACCACACTACAAGGTTCTTAGGACCTATGGTGACAGGTAATGTGATACCCTGAGAAGTGTTCGTGTAAGACTGACATAATCTTTAAGAACTATGGTTGTACCAAGTAAGTCTTTGTGAGCATATCCTCTAATAGCAAGAAATTGCATTGTACTTATATTTAAGCTCGAACCATTGTCAACTATCATGCCATTTGTTAATGTAGAATGTGAATCAATGAAAGCTTGTATAAATAATGGTCCATTGTTTGAATTGTCTGTTGGAATCTCTCAATAATAGAATGTAATAGAAGGGACCTCTTTATGTGCATTTTTGACCCACTTTGAAACCATCTAAGAAATGGGCATTTGAAAACGTTGGTTGTTGTTTAGGAGCTACCATGAGAACATTGTCTTGCTTCTTAGTGTCATGATTTGGAAGCGGATTGGTAAAGACTTCCAAATGTTGATTGGGTTGAGCAACTGATTTATTCAATGTACTATTGTGTCCTTCCACTTGAATAACATTACCATTAATTAGATCTTGAATCTAATGTCTCAATGCAAAACATATATTGTAACATGACCCAAAGCTCAATGATAATCACAATATGCATTCACAACATAATGTTCAGGGAAAGGTTGAGACGAGTCAAACTCACACTGAGGAGGTAAAGATATCATATTGCATTCAAACAATCGTTTAAGCACTTGGTGAAGACTCTCAACTAACTGTGTAAATTGTCTACACTCTTGGAAAGGAAGGACAAAGCTATCAAGTGGTTGTGATAGCACGTTTACTACATTCTTGACCTTATCTTAGCTTGTAAAGTAGGAGTATCATTAGCCTTAGATTTGAATGTTGATTTACCTTGATATTTGGGGCCACTAGAGGTAGGGGCACTAATATCATATTTAAGCATGTTGGCCTCTAAAAGCTTGATCTCATAGTTGCGAACCGTATAACAAAGCTCATCGAAATATGGATACATGTTAAACATGACTTTGTCCTTGATAGATTGCAACAAATTTTGAGAGAATATTTTGTAACTCATTAACAGGGAATTTGTGAGACATCTTCATAAGCATTGTTTTAAATTTAAGCACATGCTAACTAATAAGCTAATTAGGTCCTTGTTTAAGCTGCGTAAGTTGTGAAAAATGACATTTTAGCTAATGTTGATTGAAAAAGAGCTAAGAAACTATTGACAAAAGACTTGAAGTAATACACGGAGCCAGTTTGTAGGGTGTATAACCAATTCAAGGCATATCCTTTAGACCTTAGTCAACAATCAATCCTTTTGTACAAAGTCAAAACATGAAGCGTAAAATGATTGAATATGATGTGAAGGATCACCCTTGCTATTGAATAATTCAAACTCCGGTACAATGAAATCTGTAGGCAAAGGGTAGACAAGGCCCTCATAAGCCAACGGGTTGTGTAATATCTTATGAGAAGTCATTGCATGGCTCTCTTTTGAGATCCCTAAGAAAGTTGTTGAATTTGTGTTTGCATATTTTGAATAGTTTGTTGAGGCAATGCATCTTGAGATGTAGTGGAAGCAACACGTGTAGGAAGAGATACTCTAGTGTTTTGATCATGACCAAAAAATGGAGCTTGAGAAGCAGGTCGAGATACAAGTGGCTCAAAAGAAGCATCAAGCTGGGTAGGAATAGATAGTAAATTGTGTATAAGTAGGCAGAGACACAAAAGTAGGAGCAATAGGAGCACTAGCCTCATGATCTAGTGTAGAAGGATGACCTCTAATAGGTGGATATAAGCATTCAAAGATTCTTTTGAAACATGTAATTCTTTAGATGAAGATTCCTTAGCTAAATTTTCTTTCGTACTTGTTTTAAAACAATACTTCTTCATACAAAAATTCCTTAGCTAAAATTTTATTTTATACATTTAAAACAATCAATATGTCACTCAGTTGATCAGGGCATTCTTTAACCATTTGTCTAAAGTGAACAAGTCTTTTTACTCTATCTTGATCTATTTCATCATTATCTATGGCATTGTTATCACAAATTTTTGCACTTTGTGGTAACACCACCAATTGCACTCCTAATAGGCAATCAAAAGTAAATCAAAAACATGGACGATAAAAAATGGCAGAATGAAGATGATGTTTCCGTGGCCCAATGGACAAGGCATGACAAACCCATTCAGAGTACCATACCAGGGAAATCCACAAACAAAAATTGTGCATGACAAAAATTTGAAAACTGGGGTTCGTGGGCTAAAAACCAAGTTTCAGTGTTTTTTGAACATAAGAGCTATCAGGAACAAATGTTTGTTTATGTGACCACATGAAAATCAATGCCAACATTAGTGGCATTTGGTGCTTATTTACATTTGAGATTTGTTGATATTTAGCGCTTAATGGCATTCAACGCTTGTCCAACTTAGTGCTTATTCCACTTGGTGTTCATCGTACTTGGTGCTCATGGCACCTAGTGTTCAAAGTAGCATTCAACACACTCAATTTTGCGTCAGTTTGATTCGGTGTCAAAGTGGAAATAAAGATAAAATTGAGCATCCAGAAAATTAATTTCCGTGAGTCTGAATTAGGGCCAAAAGGAGATTCGTGGTACGTGGAACACCCATAAGTTCTGCCTACAAATTTTGACCTCATTAAATTCCAAATTTTTTCATTCCATTGTGTAGACCAAGTTGAAGAGATAATTTTGAGTATAAACACTTAGTCCAAAAAAGTTCAATTTGTGTTTCAAAAAATGGAACTCCACTCAACGACAATACTTCCGAAATGCATTACATTCTCTAGGTGTTGTCTGGCCCGATTTATCCAATTTGGTCACTAAGTTCTCAAGGTATGTCTCAACTTGATTCACCCGATAGGGTCTTGGTCGCTTTGGTGCAAGAAGTTCCTTTGGTACTCGATACAACCAATCGCTCGACAGGGTCTAGCAAAATGTTGTTCAAAATTATCTAGGTGCCAACAAGCCCTTAAACACTTGACATGGTCTTCGAGGTGTTCAAACGACAAAACAAAATGGTTTTGAATGTGGCTTTCACATCTAGATGGAACTTCGGTAAGGTTCCTAAGTGAAGCAAAAGTTAAGAAATGGTCGAAGGTGCGAAAAGTCCATCAAAGTTGAGAAATGGACCAAGGTTCCTTAAAGACGCAAAAGTTCCGAAATGGTCTTGGTTCTGCCGAAGCATAAAAATCCCAAAATGATCCAAGGCAAAAATGCATATTTTTGATTTGGTCATAATTTTCACAGACGGAATCCGTTTTGAATCTCGTTTGAAGAGCTGGAGGGCTCTTTCAACGAGTGATCCAATACTGTGAAGTATTTGATCCTCAAAGACATTTCCAGAGGGGTTCACTTCTCAGTGGCAGTCAAAAGTCCCTTTGCGAAACCCCTTTACAAATATATGTGGCGTACATGGCAAAACTATGAATAAGTGTTCATGATATTTCCACATTCTACTACCCAATTGATAAAGCCTCAGTGGGTCCATGTTATGGAATAAATAACGTTTACACAATAGTGATTCAAGTTAAATTCTTTTTGGAATTAATCATTATATTTAATCTGCAAAAGTTATAAACTAATGTAATATGTCAAGTCATGTATTTTTCATTTAATTAAAGTGTCGACATATGTAATAGATGAAAAATTGGGCTCACAGGTCAAAGTGAAGTCATAGTTCAAGTCGAGTTAAAGGTATTCAACTGCCTTAGAGGTGGAAGTTAGTATAAAAGACTTGAAAAACAATTATAAAGGATTCGGTTTAGATTTTATCTCTCAACCCTAGGAGAGGACCTGTTATAATTGTGTGTATAGGATGTTCTTTCAATATTATTAAGGGAATGCATTGGAATGTGTATAGCAAATCTATTGCTTTATTGGTATTTGATATTCTTCATTAATGAAATATACCTTGCTGTTCATGAATAAAGCTACATGTTAAATTTTTGTGTTTTATTGATCACGTGTAAACACTTGGATTTTGCAAACTTTGTGTTGGAAACCTTGGAGGATGGACTTTGTATCAGATACACATAATCGAGTTCGAAGGAAGACTTTGAGCTTTCAGTGAATCTTTGCTTTCATTATATTTGCTGTCCTATATTTCCATTTGCATGCTGAAAGAAAAATTCCAATGTAGGACTGTTTGATGCTAAACGAAGCTTTGTTTGAAAGAAGGAAAAGAGACTTTACATTCATTTCTAGCCAGTAATACAAAGATGTTCAATAGTACTTCATGTCTTGAAACCCCTCTGGTGATCTAGATCATTCTCTTGTTTGAAGTATGTCTTTCTCACCTTTCTAAGAGTATGGACTCCCATTGTTGAATAGTTCAATCCATTTCATTTAAATCCGGGTTATCTAGGTAGTTTTCTACATTTACTCTGTCGTGGGTTTCCCATTCTCCTTTCCATCTCCTTTCATTCTCTCTCCATTTCAATCTTTCTCCATTTTCCACTTTTTGGTTAAAAGTACTAAAAAATCCCCATCATAAGAGGGAGCTGCCCCTCTAAAAAGCACAAAGAAAAATCACTCGTCACACGGTGATTTTTTCAATGTTGCAAGTTTTATGCTCCTTTTTGTTGGGCGAGCGCGAGAAAGAACCAAGAAAAATATAGCGACATAAAATCTTGCCAACATTTTTCAGTGACTCTGTTGGGGTTCGAATTGCCTCGTGCATTCAATTGTCAGAAATTTCAAGGAATCTCTCTTGGAATGGAGGTTGGTGACTGTTGAAAAGCGGTACTTGGAATCCAATCTTGCTTGACAATGAAATTTGAAACTAATTTATCTCCCGCTGTTTTAAATCTGTATCATGTTGCTCAAGATTTGGTTGAAGACTACAAATTTGCAGCTTGAAATTTTTGACTATAGCAAGAATATGACCAACTTGTAGAGAGATGCCGGTAGAAAGATGAAGAGATCATGAAATTGCACCAGAAGTTCTCTAAACTGATATTGGCTGAAATTACTTCATCTGATGATCATAGAGTCAAAGCTATTTGGAAACAATTTAAAATCTGTGTTGTAGCAAAAAAGATCAAATTACACCCTGTTGATGATCACAAATCTAGGCATTTGATGAAACAAATGTGAAAGTGGTGCAAGCTTTTACAGACACGAAATGAACAAAATCAATTTGAAGAAAAGTTGGCATTTGTAGCAAATAATGTTATCTCCACTTCATTGGTAGATGAAATACGAGTTGAAGAAGAGCTCACAAATGATTCATGGCTTGATGAAAGACTCAAGACATTGCCCTTTCTATGCCTTCCTACTGATACATTTCTTGCATATGGTGACGAAGAGATGGCTGCACTGAAGATAGAATACGTTCTGAGAATTGAAAAGGTGATAAGAGGACAATCAAATCCCAGCGTCAATCATGAAGTCTTACAATTTGCAGAAGCCATGCAAAATAAGTTTGAAGAGCTTGACGTACTACAAAGCCAAGAAGCAAAAATCGATTGGTCAGAAGAAGTTCTTGAAGCTTTTCAATACCCCAAAGTCTTTGTTCCAAGTTAGTACCTAGAAGCTTTTGACGAAGACTTCCTTTGGGAGCCACTGAATACTTTCCCTCTCACAACTATCTTTGAAAAAGATCAAACTATTGAGGAATGCAAGAAAGAAGACTCGTCATTTTCTACAGCTTCATCTCAGCGTTTGATTATGATAGAGTTATGTGAAGATTTTGTTTGCAAGAAAGATGAAATTCACTATCATGAAGAAAATGGCCCTATGCTCATTGAACTTGCTAGTCATGAAGTGAATGATCTATGCTATGGGGGCCCAAGACCAGGCACGCAGGGGACAAACGTGCATTAGATATAACGCGCATGGTTATGCAAAGTGAATGCACACAAAATATTCATAAAGAACAAACAACACACATTCAACGGAGCAGAAGGGTTGTACATGCAAAAATGCAACTCCTATTCAATGAGAGTGAATAAGGAAAAAAATATAGTGATGTACAATTTGAGTATGATAGAGTAGATATGCAAAGCATGCTACCTATTGTTAAGACTGTGTATGGCATCGAATGTGGATCGTATCGACCCTTGGCCAAATGCATATATTACATATTTATACATGCAATTCCAAGAAGCAGTTACAACTGTTGTCAGTTACAAAGAAGACAGTTACAAGACACTTCATCTTCCTTGTTAGGCAACGATTGAGCTTCTAGGTATGTTGCGACTAATTGTCCAACTGGATAACTGACAAATTCCAAGCTGAGGAGTGCCATTTGGCAAGCCATGCAGTCGGAGCAAGCTAACACGTGGATGTGCTAGAGCTGAGACAAGTGTAAGCATGCGAGTCTGTGAGTAGGTGCTAGTGAGGCGCACGAGACTGCGAGCGAGCTTGGCGTAGAGTGCGCAAGACTGCGAATTGGTGCAAGTTGAGTGCGTAGTTTTGCGAACATGTGTGACATGTACTTGCGGGGCCGAGAGCAAGCTTAGCACGAAGGTGTGTAGTAATGCGCAACAAGTGCGAGTGTGTTGCTAGAAGGCAAAGGAAATGCACACTGTGCAGGGACTACGCACGGATTATTCGCCCTTTATTGAAGAGTAGTGGTCTTGATTGCATCCTTGTGTAGCTACTGGAATTGCACGTGAAGTTGCTAAGAGTTTTAGCACTTCGCTTGATCAATGTACTACCCCACTTTGGCCACTTAGAAAAGTTGATTTGTGCCATGGCAGGTGCTTGCGTTTGTCATTTCAATGCTTTGATCCTTATTTGTTGGATGCAAGTGTTCGAGGTCTAGATTAGAAGAATGTTGTATCACTACTGGCTCACGAAGTGGAGGAACGTAGGGTTGGAGGAGCTCAACATTGAAGACTAGGTGCATGCCCAAGTATGAAGGCTGATCAAGAATGTAAGTGTTCTCACCAGTGGTGCGCATAATGGTAAAAGGACCATAACACAGAGGCTTGATCTTTTGGTTTGAACCTGTGAAGTGCTCCTTCTGAAGATGCAACGAAACGTTGTTGCCAATTCAAAATGCATGAGGTGTTGTGCGATGTGTGTTGTGGTGCTCCTTGTACTTAGCTTGTGTGTGAAAAAGGATCTGCTGAACTTGTTGATGAATAGATTGTATGTGGCGCAAGAACTTCTCGGCTTTGTCCACTTCCTATTCCTATGTGTGCGACTCAGTGTTGGTTGGTGCACTATAGGAGATGTCTAGAGGCATCGAAGACTGGAACCCAAGACATGTCTGGAATGGACTATGCCCCTTAGAGTTGTGCAAGGCTCTGTTGTAGGCATGTTGAATGTACAAGAGATTCTCATCCCAGGTGCAAGCATGTCCACAGTTGTATATTCGTAGTAGATGAACAAGTGTGCGATTGACAACTTTGGTTTGTCCATCTATTTGTGAATGAAATGTTGTTGATTGGCCTAGTTGCGTTCCCATCAAGTCCCACAATGCTTGCCAAAAGTGACACACAAAGTGCGGATCTCGATCATAGACAATGGATGTTGGAGTCCAAAGTGAACCCAAACATGGTTGAAGAAGGCATGCGTAGTGCCAAATGCGTCAATGTCTTTCTTACAAGCAACCATGATAGCCATCTTTGACAACCTATCCACTACAATGAACACAACATTTTCCTGGCGTCTTGTCGCAGGCATCCCAGTCATGAAATCCATGATGATAGATTCCCATGGTTTGGATGGAGCTTATAGAGGTGTGTAAAATCCTAGCTTCTTGTTCGTGGGCTTGGCGATGCAACAAGGAATGCAGGACTTGATGTGGTGTTCCACGTTTGTGTGCATGTGTGACCAATAGAAGTGTGATTGCAATGTGGCTAGAGTCTTTCACGCCGAAGTGTCCTGAAGTCTTGGTGCAATGTGCCTCCCAAATGTCTATTTGGAGAGGTTAACCACCAGGAACGTAGAGATGCTCGAGCTTGTAGAGAAGTTGGTCGGACAAATAAAACTCCCAAACTTGAATACCTTGTGCAAGGCTGGTGTAAATGTCTTCGAAATCCTGATCATCGGAGTAGTGGGATACCTTGTTTGTGAATTTGTGGTTGAGCGCGTGAATCGACAGTCGGCGAAGGCAATTTGTTGCCTTGGTGTCCATCCCTTTTTTGTGCTTGATCACATGATGAAATTGATGCAGGTAAGTCACCCATTTCATGCGGCGCACGTTCTCCAACTTCCTTTGTGTTTGTAGGAATTGAAGTGGCGTATGATCAGAATGAGCAACTGTCTCCTTTCCCAAGATTTAGTGATGCCGTTGCTTGATTGCTTGCACAATAGCATGCAATTTTTTCTCGTAGGTGGAGTACCTTTGCATCGTGTCATTGAATGTTTCTGAATGATAGGCGTTTGGATGTCCATGCTGTATGAGTACTGCATCGAGTGCATGGTCAGATACATCGGTGTGAAGTTCGAAGGAGTGTGCAATGTCGGGCATTGTGATATTGGCACTGCACAAAGGCATTGCTTGAGTGCCTCAAAAGTGGGTTGTTGCACATGAGTCCATTCAAACTTGGCTTTTGTGCGTGTTATCTGGTTGAGCGGCCAAGAGATGTGCAAGAAACTAAGGACAAACTGCAATATAAGTTGGCAAGTCCAAGAAAGATCCTCAATGTTGTGAGTTTGCGCAAGGTTGGCCAATCTTGGATCACCCTAATATTTTTTGGGTCTACATGATTTTTTGTGCAATTAATGATGTTACCCAGGTGCTAGATTTGCGTAGCGCCAAATGTACACTTTGCTAAGTTGGCTTGCAACTTGTGTTGATGCAAGATGTCTAAGATGCACGCGATATGTTCCATAGTCTCCTCCCAAGTCTTGTTGAAGATGAGGATGTCGTCCATGTAGACAATGACAAAGGAATTGAGGAAAGCCCTAAGTAAATCATCCATCAAGCACATGAAAGTGGCTGGCGTGTTGGTTAGACTGAAAGGCACAACCAACCATTCATACAATCCTTCTTGTGTCTTGAACGTTGTCTTCTAGATGTCTTTAGGATGGACTAGAATGTGATGGTAACCTGACTTCAAGTCGATCTTGGTGAATTATTGTGTACCTCAGAGATGGTCCAGGAGGTCGTCAATGCGTGGCAGTGGATATTGATTCTTCATTGTGATTTTGTTGAGTGTGCGATAATGTATGTAGAGATGCCAAGACCCATCCTTCTTGGGCACGAGGACCTATCGAACTCCTGCAAGGAGAAGAGCTATCCTTGATCTTGCCTTGATCGAGGAGCTCTTGTATTTGGTGTTGGATTTCATCGTTCTCCCAAACGGATTTGCGATACAGAGGGCTATTTGGAAGAGGGGATCCAAGAACCAAATCGATGCGGTGCTTTACCATGCAGTGCATTGGAAGGCCTTCAGGGTCTGTGAAGACTTCATCATGCCGCTTTAGTAATTTGTCGAGCTGCTATTGTTGTGATGCTTATTGTGCGATGTGCATTGTCAAACCTTGCTTTGTCTTACGTGCAGGTGTATCAGGACGAACCATGAGTAACACGAACCTTTGTGCATGTGAAATGAGTTTCATGCATTGCTTGGCAGAGACCAAGGCGACTTTGGTCGTGGGTGCTGACTTGAAGAGGTTGAAGAAACGATCTTGTGTGCAAACAGTCCAACGTTGTGGCTTGGTTTGATATGTAGCTTAAAAGTCATACAAATACGGTCTTCCCAACAAGATGTTGCAGAGCTTCGGAGGTGCGATGTCACAAGTGACGGTGTCGTCCATAGGCTTGACTTTGTATTAGAAGGTGCATTGTCATCGGAGTTTATCCTTCGTTGTCGGAGCCACCCCAGTGAGTATGGCTTGGGATGCATAATAGTATCAAGCCCAAGGCGTTGTGCTATGGATTGCACAATGATGTCTTCTGACTACCACTGTCAATGATGACATGAGGAGGCTAACCCTTCACCCAAAACTTAGTGTGGAAGAGACGTTCGCACTCCTCAAAGATGTCTATCACAGTGGTGCTGGTGTTTAGACAAGTCACATTTGGATCAATGTCGTTCAACGACACGGGCCTAATGTAGACTGGGCAATCAAGGATTGTTGCACACGGCTTTCAAAGTCATCATGGGTGTGCGAGCTTTGACAATGGCACCACTTTTCACCAGACTTCTTTTGGTCTTTGTCTAAAGTAGAAGACATAGGAGCCTTCGAGTTCTGTGCAGTCTTCTTGTGCTGCTCTCCTTTGCGAGAAGTGCTCTACTTCTATGTAGGAGCCTGCAATGAGGAATTTTGCGAGGTTTGACCCTTGTGCATGGTGTTGGATGAAGAGGTGAGGCGCTGCTTCATCTTTGCCTTGGTTTGATCTTGGCGGCGTTGTAGTAGGCTTGCTCCAGATTGTTAGAAGTCAGGGATTGTATTTTCGCACGAATATAAAGGGAGAGTCCACTGATGTACTTCAACACCTTATGTTGTTCGCTCAAGTTCTTTGCAGGCATGAGAGTAGACATGGAATGTGTTGGTGTAGTCTTCCACCGATTGGTCCTTGCACTGGCACAATTGTTGGAACTTGATGTATTTTCTTCCTTAAGGTGACAGAGAGGGTAGTACTCCTTTAACACGTCAACAAATTTCTTTAAAGACTCAATTGGAACACATTCTTGTGCATGCTACGCGCTGAAGTTCTCCCACCAGTGAACCACCAGAATGGACATCTTCAACGCTATGAAGGTAATCTTTTCAGCATCAGTGAAACGATCGACTGAGAAGTACGCCTTTAGCTGCTAAATCTGGGCATCTAATACTTGGCGTTGATTTTGCCTTTGAACAAAGAGATGCCAAGATTGACTTGCACTTTGAAGGGGGTTTGTTGTTGAAACCGTTGTTGAGCGAAATGTGGAGGGGGATCGGAAGGCGTCAGGTTGAGTTGCATCATCAACTTATGAAATTGGCCAAAAAGTTTGGTGCGCTGTGTCTCCAGTGCATCGGCAATGTGTCTTTGAACGTCTGGGGATGCCTCAGGTTACTTCTAGGTGTCAACCATCTTGCTTTTGCTACGATGTTCCTTTGGGTGGTCTGAAATAGAATCGACTGAGATATCTTCTTTCTCTCGTTGCACTCACATTTTTACAAGCATAGACAAGATACCAAAGAGCTTTGCTCTGATACTAATGATTTGCGCTACAGGGGCCCAGGACCAAGTGTGCGGTGGGCAAC
Organism: Torreya grandis; assembly: GCA_037957365.1. Taxonomy (NCBI): domain Eukaryota; kingdom Viridiplantae; phylum Streptophyta; class Pinopsida; order Cupressales; family Taxaceae; genus Torreya; species Torreya grandis. Next base: position 672,148 of record JARHVA010003430.1, read on the forward strand.
TGTGCATTAGCGATAATGTGTATGGTTATGTAGAGTAATTGCACGTAGAGTATTCAGAAAGAACAAACAACACACATTCAACAGAGCAGAAGTCTTGGACTTGCAGAAATGCAACTTATATTCAATGAGAGTGAATAGGGAAAAGAATACAATGATGTACAATTCGTGTATGATAGAGTAGATTCACAGAGCATGCTACCTTTTGTTATGACTATGTATGACATCGAATGTGCATCACATTGACCCTTGGCTAGATGCATATGTTACATGTTTATACATGCAATTATAAGTAGTTACAATTGCTGTTGATCACAAAGAAGACAGTTACGAGATGCTTCATCTTCCTTGTTGGGCGACGGTTGAGCTTCCAGGTACATGGTGACTAATTGTCCAACTTGATAACTAACAGATTCCAAGCTGAGGAGTGCCACTTGGCAAGCCACGCGATCAGATCAGGCTGACATGTGGATGTGTTGGAGCTGATACAAGTGTAGGTGCATGAGTTTGCAAGTAGGTATCAGTGAGGTGCGAGGGACTGCAAGCGAGCTTGGCATAGAGGAGTGTGTAGGGCTGTGAAGTGGTGAGAGTCGAGCGCGTAGGTCTGCGAACATGTGCGTGGCGCTGAGAGCAAGCTCAGCGCATGGTAGTGCGCAGGAATGTGCAGCAAATGCGAACATGCCGCTGGAAGGCAAAGGAGAGATTGGCATTGCTTAGGCGCTGCACACTGATCAGTGAATGTGCAAGCAAAGGAAGGAGCAATATGCTTTTCACAAGACCTGCACAAAAGTGATCAAGCCCAAGAACAAAAAGATTTGGCTCAAGAGGAGGAGTTAATTGAAGAACCTGCTGCAAGTTTGTATTCAGCCTATGTCAAAAACATGAATGGAACAGTGAAGATCACAAGCATGCAGATTTTGTTAAAGTGCTAAGTTCGGGCACGAAAGGAGATAATAAGGTATATCATGAAAATTTTGAAGACAATAACAAAGAGTTGAGCTTTCCCCTTCGCAATGAGGAGAATGTTGCCTTTCCATTTGCCTGTCAAATAAAGAACCTTGCTGCAATGAACTAGAAGAATCAACAGTGAGAAGCATTCAAGTGCAGGAAAACAAACCAACAGATATGTTGTGGGGGGGATAAAAAAGAAAGTGATACAAAAGAAATTGCTAATGCCCTTCTTACATTCTCGGATTCTCAATCCAATCCAAAGGCATGTAGAATCATAGAAGAGACCATTGAAGACATCAAAGATTCTCCCAAGGTGCTTATTGTGGAGCAGGGAATGCATACCCCTGAGAACACTGCTGACTAGTCTTCACACAAGTTGATTCCAGAATCAGCATTGGGAGAAAATGAAGGTATGTTTCAAAACATCCATGCCACAATAAGACAAACTTTTTTAAACAAGATGCAAGAAAACAATTTTGGTTCTTATGATCTCACTATTCATCCTCATATTCTGAATAGAATTTTGGAATTCATCTTTCGTGTTCATGATCACATGCATATAATCAACCGGTTCAGTTCTACTGTATTTTTCTTTTGTCAGTTGTATTCCTCTGACCCATGGAGACCTCATGAGTTCAATCCACTGTTTTGTGAAGGTACCTACTTGTTAGAGCCCATCAATGTATTTGCATAGTCTTGCGGTTCTCCTCTAACCCTTTTAAATAGTTGTCTTTCTCCCATTTTGGCTTGTTTTCCCTTTCCTGTGTTTTGTTTTGTATGTATTTTTAATAAATGCAGCCCTGGTCGATCATTCCCCTGTTTTCCCCCACTTTGGCCTTCCCATATATTTTCGTGTTTCTCGTGTCTGCCTATTATTCAGTTGTATCGCTATTATCTTGCTCTGAGAGGTAAGGAAGGTAGTCCGGTATTTTTTGTGGATGATGCACTCTTGGTTGTTGGCTTTGAAAAGTATCAAAGGCTTTTGCTGGCTTATACTGGCATGGGTTGGATTGTAGAAGCAGTACCGATGGGTTGGATTGCAGAAGCAGAACCGATGATGTTACTTTCATTTGTGGGACTGGTAGTTCAATTTGAGTAGGGGTTGTCCCCTTGTCAAGATAGCATGATCATCAGTGTAGTATTTGTTAAGATTATGGTGGAAGCATACTTATGGGCCATCTTTCAGATTCAAATGGGAGAAGATGTTGGTAAGAACATAATTTGCATATCCATCTCTGGGTGTCTAGATGGTAGTGCCTTTAGACAAATAGTCATCAAGGTCAGAGTAAGTGGAATCAAGAAGGATTGTCGCATAGTAATCTGCATGTTTTTGAGAATGCTCTTAAAAACAATGGTGCACCATCTTTAACAAAGTTGAAAAGGAATTTTTGCTTCAATTTAAGACTACTACATTGATGGCAACAAAGAAAAAATGGCCATTGGATTGATGAACATGACAGGGTCTTGCACTTTGGAAGGTGACTAAGGTATATTTTCTTGCATATATGGGTGCTTTTATGAGAGTCATCTTCATCTCTGTTCAAATAGGCCTTCTCATAGCGGAGGGCATCTTTGTGCTGAAAATATTGCTGCATGTAACAAGGCCATTCATTGTCCTGCTGGGCTATATTCCTGCAACCACGTAATATAAAAACATGGGGCAATACAAGGAAGTAGTGAGAGTGTCACGGTCTCAACATTGAATCACCAATATACTTACTAATTTTGCACAGAAAAAAGGGGGATATTGAGGTTGGTAAATCAAAGGAAGATAGATGGAAATGTCATCACCAAAAGAGTGTTTGAGAGTGTCTTAAATTGTTAAACTGCCAATATTGACTTTTGTATAAAATATAGTGCCTTAGTTTACTAACTTTCATGATCCAATTTGCATAACCTCGTATGTTTCTCCTAAATACTTCAGTGTCAGTTCTGCGTACACAGTTTCCAGAGAATAATTAAGTGGCTTCCATCCCAATAAGTTACTTCTATAAATGGCAGGTTCTCAGCAAGTATAAGCTAGAGTTTGAAGTCTCAAATTGTTCTTAGCACATTCGGCTGTTCTTTTTTTTTAATAAATTTCCTGCAAAAATATTTGAGATCAAAGTTTTTCAAGTTCACTCTCACTTCTCAACTTTAAGAAATAAAAAATGGCTTTCGTTGGAGAAGTTGTTGGGAAAATCTGTGAAATGGCCATTGAGATGGCTGTCCAAAAACTTGCGAAGCAGGCAGGTCTCGTGGTGAACTTCAGGCAAAACTTTGAATGGTTGAAAAAGGAACTCACACATCTAATCGGTTTTCCCAGAAAAAAAATGATGAGGTGAGAATATGGCTTCAAGACATTCAGGACATTGTCTTGCAAGCAGAGGACATAGTGGAATAATGTGCTATAGAATCTCTATGTCGTAACAACATTCCATCATGTGGGTCGAGTTGCAATCAAATCGTTTTTTGCAACAGAATGGGGTGAAAGATCAAAGATGTCAAAAAGAGACTCAGAGACATTATTGAAGATGCAAACCTACTGAAGATAACTCAAGGTTACGTTTTGTTGGTAGAACAAGCATCAAGCAGCACATTACAAAGAACATACTGGAAGAGATCGAGTCTCCTGCCAGGTGATTCCCACCCAGTGGGCATTGACTGCAAAGTTGAAGACATAATCAGATTGTTAGACAACTCCCACCATCCAATTGTTGAAGTTGTCGGAGGGGTGGGGATTTAAAAAAAAACTTATCTTCTTCAGCATGTCTACAACAAAATAAAACAAAGGTTTGAGATATCTATTTGGCTTTCGATTTCTCAATCATTCTCTGCTTCTAAATTACAATATGATATGGCCTGTGATTTGGATTTGAGGAAGGAAATTGTGGAGGGTGACGTAACAGAACAACATGCAGCTTGGGTAGTTAATGTCAAATTGGAAGGAAAGAAGTCTCTGATTGTCTTGATGATGTGTGGAAGCCCATCTTTGAGGAAAATTTGATAGAAAGAATTGGTCTCAAGTTGGCAATAAGTACAAAATTGTGATTACAAGAATAAATAAAGAAGTTTGCAGAAATGAAAGCAAGCAATTGGCAGTTGTAAAGCCAGACTGCTTGACCTTTGCCAACATCCTGCCTGCCTGCGCCAATGTGAGCATGAGAGATGGTCTCAGGCTTCCCAAATTTCATTGAGGCATTTTGTCAAACATATCGCGTGCTTTCTCATTGCATTTTTGTTTTCCTTCTTCCAGCCAAGGTATGGCTCTCTACCATCATTGCGTAATTGCACATTGTCCCCTAGCCTCGAATATATTGCCAACACTTTTTATGTCTAGACTGTTAGTGGCCTTCATTGAAGCTTACGTTATTGTCCCTGCTATCCATTGCATTTGTGTCTTTTGGCGTCATGAATACCTGCCTTTTTGCTTCCTCACGTTGCTTACACCACTTTATGAGCCCAACATTCGTCTTGCTACCATGCCCAATAGCAAACAACCTGATACGTCAAATGTAACTACTACTGCTAGTGAAAACATATGGTTTTTTCTATCAAATGATCACCAGAACTAAAAATAGGATGAGAGCCATTGAGAACTTAATTCTTGGTTTCCATAGTGCACTTACTAATAATGTTACTAACATGATTCTATGTCTGGAGATGCAAACTGAGGTTTTGACTGCCTGCAATTTTTTCAAGAATCAGTGATTTGATATTCTTGAAGCAGATCTCAAGCATACTCATCAATATGTTAAGGAGATAGGGAAACATTTGCCGTATTTTGAGTGAAATGTCTTATCATTTTTAAGCAGCAAGAACAAAGAGACAATCATGATCTCATAATAAGGGAAATTCAGCATCTCTGTGACCAGGTTCAACATTTTGACATGCTTAGTTGAGTGTCATTATCAGGAAGGATATGCTACAGTGGCTAATTCAAAATACGAAAGTGCAAAACTTATTGGGAGTGGAAAAGAAAACATATGGAACTCATATCTAGAAAGCATTTGAAAATTGAAGAAAGAGGCAGAGTTCCTTGAGGCATCTTTGAGAGCAAATGCAGCATCAGTGCTGCAGGATCTAAAAGAAAATTTTGTTCACAGTTCTCAGGGTGGTGCTCGAATGCCCCGATGTACCCGGCAGGGTTGATGAAAAATTCTAAGAAAGAAAATAAATGGAATTGGATTGCAGCTATCATGTCCGGATAGACCTTGGGCAAGGTTCCACAAGTGTTGATGGTACTTGATATCCCTGATCGACCCGAAATGCAAGAGGAAAGGAAATATAATAAAAAATTAGGGAAGTGCCGAAGGTACCCAGAAGACCTGAAGGACACAAGGTTCAAAATAAAATTGATTTAAAAGGCAAGGTCTTGTCCACCGGAAATATAAAACAGTTTAGGAAGGTTTCACAGGTCCCAAGAGTTTTAGAGACACCCAAAATGCCCTGCAAGGTCTTGGAAAGCTGTTGAAAGGGTGCCCAAATGGCGCAGCAAAGCATGATGGTGAGACACGTAAAAGATGAGGTGGCTGCCACAAGGTAAGTTGATATTTTCAAATGCATGGTTGACGGTTTGACCGTGTTGTGTGCTTTGAACAAGCCAACACCATGCTGGCTGCTTTGAGGGGACTCTAAACTTTATTTACATGTTATTCGAAGTTTATTTGCAAAGGCAACATGGCTTTGGTGAATGTAGTTCAACTTTTAATATTAATGATCACGAAGACCAAAAATAGTCAACAAGATTATATAAAAATACATTTCAAATAAAAACATGTAAGTGAAATTGAATTATGATTGAACATAAAACACAAGAGCTAAGTTGTGGAGATTTTCCCCTTGGCTCTCATTCCTGCTAAGAACCCTCCGAGGTTGAAAATGAAAGAATGAGTTTGAAGTTGAACAGTGAATCAAAAGTGAAACTGTCCTCAGACTTCATGATAAACTAGATACCTGAATGGAAAATGCTTCTCCGATTCCGAATCATTCTTGCAAAGTTTGTATAAGTGCCAATGTCGCAGGAGAGTGCTCCAAATCTGAACGATGTTGTTGGAATCAATCCTGCCATTTGTGGTTTTAAACACAAAGGAAATTTGTTAAATGCCATCGAGTCGAGTTTCCCTCACTTGCAAAAATTTGTTCAAGAATTGATGTGTTCATCGTTCTCTCTCATTGCCTCAAAATGCACCCAATCCATTTCCTTATCTCGAAATGCGCATAATACTGCTCATCTGTCCCTGCTTAATCAATCAAACGTCACACTTCTTGCATCTAGTTGCTGAACCCACCATGATCCAAAAACGTAACGCGTCAAAAGTCCCTTCAAGCCGAAAACCTCTGATATACCATTCAACTCTCCCCAAAAAACCTGTGAATCCCGTCTAGAAAGTCTTACCCATTTTCCAAAATCCATGCTATTAAATTTTTTATTTTTAATCAGATTGTCTGTGCAAGTGCTGTTAAAATAATGTACACTGTTTTGGTTGCATCTTCTGTATCTGGAGTCCGTTTTGACTCCTGTTTGAAGTGCTGGAAAGCTCTTTCAGCAAACCACTGCGTAATAAACATTGTTTACCCATTAGAGGTCAAGATGGACTGGAAATTTTTTAAGTGCCTTCCTCAAGTGGACAAACAAGTAGGTATATGTGCAAAATTACCAAAGCAAGTGATCTAGCCCGATAGCACATATTCATTTCTCATATAATTGAGATTGGCGAACTGGGTGCCAGTTGGTTAGATTGGAACTTGCAGATGTGTCACCAAAGAATTTGAACTTATCTTGCATTCCTCCAGGGAATGCAGTCTCGTAGCAAGAGCCAATTGTTATCACGAATTTTTGCACTTCGTGATAACACCCCCAATTGTGCTCCTAATATGCAATCAGAGGTAAATCAAGAATAGAGACGATAAAAATTGGTAGAATGAAGATGTTGACTTTATGGCCCAATGGACAAGGTTTGACAAACCCATTCAAAGTACCATATGAGGCAAGGCCATAGGGAGAAATTATGCATGGTGAAAATTTGAAAACTGATGCATGTGGGCTAAAAACCAAGTTTCAATGATTTTGTGAACATAAGAGCTATTAGGACAGATATTCGTGAATGTCAATGCCAGTTTTAGTGGCATTTCGCCCCTGTTTGCATTTGAGATTTGTTGATATTTTGGCGCTTAATGGCTTTCAACACTTGTCCAACTTAGTGCTTATTCAACTTGGTGTTCATCGTAATTGACGCTCATGGCACTTGGCATTCAAAGTAGCATTCAACACTCATTCAATTTGGTGTTAGTTTGATTCGACATCAGAGTGGAAATAAAGATAAAATCAAGCATCCAAGAAACCAATGTTTGTGAGTTTGAATTAATGCCAAAATGAGATTCTTGGTACCTTGAGCATCCGTAAGTTCTACCCAAATTTTGACTTCATCAAAATTCCAAAATTTTGCATGGACCAAGTCGAAGAGATGAATTTTGAGTATAAACACAATCCAAAACGTTCATTTTATGTCTCAAAAGTTGGAGTTCCACTCAGCCTCAAAACTTCCGAAATGCACCAAGTTTTTTAGGTGTCTTTTGGACCCAATTTGTTTGATTTGGTCACTAAGTTCTCAAGGTACTGTCTTGACCAAATTCACTCTACAGGGTCTTGGTCACTTCGGTGAAAGAAGTTCCTTTGGTACTTGGTACAACCGATTGGCCCGATAGGGTCTAGCAAAAAGTTGGTTGAAGTTCTCTAGGTGCTGCCAACCCCCAAAACACTTGGTAGGGTCTTCGAGGTGTTCAAATGGCAAAACAAAGTGGTTTTGAATGTGATTTTCACATCTAGATGGAACTTAGGTAAGGTTTCTTAGTGAAGCAAAAGTTAAGAAATGGACCAAGGTTCCTCAAAGGCGCAAAAGTTCCAAAATGGTCTTGGTTCCATCGGAGCATAAAAATCCCGAAATGGTCCAATGCAAAAATGCATATTCTTTTCTTGGTCATAACTTTCGCATCAGACTTTGTTTTGGCTCTCATTTGAAGCGTTGGAACGATCTTTCAACGAGTGATCCAATACTGTGAAGTAATTGATCCTTAGAGACATTTTATGATGGGTTCACTTCTCAATTACAGTAAAAATTCCCTTTGCGGAACCTATTTTCAAATGTATGTGGCACGTACATGGCGAGACTATGAATAAGTGTTCATGATATTTCCAGACTCTACTACCCAACGGATAAAAGCTTGATGGGTCCATGTTATGGAATAAATAACTTTTGCACAGTAGTGATTCAAGTTAAGTCTTTTTGGAATTAATCATTATATGTAATGTTCAAAAGTTATAAAATAATGTAATATGTCAAGTCATGCACTCTTCTTTTAATGAAAGTGCTTGAATATGTAATATACTAATAGATGAAAAAGTGGGCTAAGCATGGTTAGGTCAAAGTGAAGTCATGGTTCAAGTTGAGTTAAAGGTAGTTATTCAACTACCTTAGAGGTGGAAGTTAGTATAAAAGACTTGAAAACCAATTGTAAAGGATTTGGTTCAAATTTTCTCTCTCAGCCCTAGGAGAGGGCTTGCTGTAATTGTGTGTACAAAACTTTCTCTTCAAGAAATTGTTAATGGTTGGAACGTGTGGGACAAATCTATTGTTTTATGGGTATTTAATATTCTTCCTTAATGAAATCTGCCTTGCTGTTCATGGATGAAGCTTTGTTTGATTATGTGTAAACTTTTGGCTTTTGCAAACTTTGTGTTGGAAACCTTGGAGGATGGTCTTTGTGCTAGACACACATAATCTAGTTTGAAGGAAGACTTTGAGCTTTCAGGCAACCTTTGCTTTCATTACATCTGCTGTCCTATATTTCTATATGCATGCTGAAAGAAAGATTTCAATCAGGACTGTTTGATGCAAAATGATACTTTGTTTGAAAGGAGGAAAAGAGAGACCATGTTCATAAATAGCCATAAATACAAAGGTGTTTCATGGTACTTCACGCCTTGAGACCTCTCTAGGGATCTACTTCACTCGATTGTTTGAAGTATGTCTTTTGCAACTTTCTAAGACTATAGGCTCCCATTGTTGAATAGTCTGACCCATTTCATATAAATCCGGGTTATCTTGGTAGTTTTCTGCATTCACTCTATTGTGGGTTTCCCATTCTCCTTTCCATCTCTCATTTTAAGATTTCTCCATTTTCCCCTTTTTGCTTCCTTTTCGTACTATTTGGTTAACATTACTCAAAAACCCAAAAACCCTATCATATGAGGGAGCTGCCCCTCTAAAAAACGTAGAGGAAAATCACTTGTCATACAGTGCTTTGTCCAATGTTGCAAACTTTATGCTGCTCCTTATTGGGTGAGTTAGTGAAATAACCAAGAAAAGCACAACGAAATAAAATATTGCCAACTGTCATGAGATCCATGAACACCATTGTCAAACATAGCATTATCATGAAAACCATTGGCATCACAAACATTTCATCATGCACATTTGTACCATTTGCATTATCATCATCAATATAAGGATCAAGAATATCTTCAATGTTGACAATTTTATTTTTCAAACAAGCACGGGTATCAAATATGTTATGAAATCACTATACCACTTGATTATAATCACAATAATAGATCACAATTTGATTGAAATAAAAGTAGAATATTTGAATATATGATGAGCCACTTCAAGGGGACAACCTCCACAACCTTATAATAAGAATATAATATCAATATAATGATTAAATACTCTCCACTAAGTCCTATATATACCCTACTTATGCTATAGAGAGACCCTAAGTAGAACCTACTACCAAAATGAAGTTTTAGAAATGATCAAATGACTTAATCAAAGGTTATGCTAACCACAAGTCGGCTATACATCCCAATACATGCTATAGGTTATGGGTGTAACATGCCCCTCTCCTTCAAACCAACATTGTCCTCAATGTTGACAATTACTTGATGCTTTTTGTAGGAACGTTTTATCCTTCCGTGTTGCATCTTAACTAATCAGATTCTTCCACTTGATTAAATACTCTATAGTGACCTTCTTCCTCGTCCTCTTAGTGCATGTTTGAAGTATTTCCCAAGGTTCCAAAATCATTCTTCCTTCCTCATCAAGCTCCGGTATCTATTTCTGAGCTGAAATTTCCTGCCCAGTGACATTATTCAAGCAGGGAACGTGGAAGACAGGATGTATTTTTGCTGACTGAGATAACTTATGTTGGGTTGAGTGTGTTCCTTGACTATTCACACTTGTGCTTGCACCTTTGAGGATGAGGTGATGGATGGTGGCTTGTAAGCGTAAAATTCTCTTAATTGAGACATTGTGGAAGAAGTATCTCATTTAGGCAGCAATTCTTTTGTCATATAATAAAAAACTACTAAGTGCCCATCTACAATTCTTTGTCAATCTAGTGGTGTAGGTATCTTTCATTTTTGTGCCTCTAATGAAAAAAATTGTGCCGCAACCCCATCCCTACCCTTTTTACACATCTTTTGCATTTGATGAGAGCTTACCATCTATGGGGACTTTGCATGCAACCCTCAATTCAAATTTTCCTGCCCTTTGAATGAAACCGCATGAACGATTCCTGGAAGTTCATCTCAATCATTTCCAAGGTAGTAAGCCATTAGACTCCCAAAACAATGTTTGCTCTGCACATGGGAATGGAAAACGTAGGGCAATCTACCATGTAGTCTCCCATGGTGAGTTTAATGCACATTTTCCTGAAAAACTAATTGTACTCCCATCCGCAACCATGACTGGAAATTCTAGAGCTGGGGTAAACAAAATAGTTCAAGCGTGTAGCTAACCTATGGTTGATGAAGTTTTGAGTACTTTTCGAGTCAGTCAATACTATCACTATTTGTTCTTTCAGGGGACCTACCAATTTGAGGGTTTGTTTGGTGCTAATAACTGAAAGGGCATGGCAAGAGATGGTTGGAGATCGCTTGCCTCATCCTTTATATTATCAACAATCACTAATGCTTCTTCTTCACCCTCTTCTTTTGCATTGGCGCTCTCAATATAGAACTTTTTGCACATTTATGTCCACTACTATGTTGGAAATATTGTCATTGATGTCAAAGGTCTAGCATTATTGGTGATAAAGGCCCCATTGCATTTAATGGTGTTTTTAATATTCATATTTTGGCTAATGTGTGTTAATATTTATTTAATATTAATGAATATATTTTTGGTTGCATATAAGTCAAAAGAGGGCCCATGGAGTAGTCAAAGAGTTACGGGGTAAAAATAAAAGAGGAATGGGACGCATTTTCTCATGAAGAATTATCTTGAGGAATTCCAAGAGTCACCATGTGAAGACAAAAGAGGGTATGGCGCATTTTTCCATCAAGGGACACTTTGAGGAATATGAAAAGTCACCAAGATAAAGACAAAAGAGGCAATGACGCATTTGCTTATGAAGGGTCACCATATGACTTTTCAAATGCAAGGATACGAAGGGTCATGCAAGTTTGGTGCCATTTTTCATGAGAATTGAAGGGTCACAAAAGGGTGAATGCCAAATGTCATTTGGAAAGCTATAAATAAAGGCTTGAGAAGCCATTTGTAATATGCAAGAGAGTGTATGGTTTGTATTTGTTTTCGAAGAGAGAAAAGCAAGAGATATTGTAGAGTTCTATCATTTGTTGAGTAAGCAACATTGAGAGATAGTTGTGTTTTATACACAAGAGGGGTTGGTGCTCCTGTGGGTTGGTGCTCACAAATAGTTGCTGTGTTGGTGCTCGGCGAAGGGGTTGGTGCTCCTGCAAGTTGGTGCTTGCGAACTTTGTAATTTGAGTTGGTGCTCATTCATATACTCGAGATTGTTCTTCGTGGTTTTTCCCACTTTGGGTTTCCACGTAAAATTTTGGTCTCTCTCTCTCTCTCTCTTGTGTGATGTATATTATTGTTTCAGTTTTATTGCATATCTTGAATATATGGTTAAGTGATAAAATGAAAGGAATTTGATTAAGAAATAAGATTTATAATATATTGATTCACTTCACCCTCTTAGTATATTTCGTGCTTAACATACTCTATTTCCCATTACAGTCAAAACATAGTTTTTTCTCATTTTTCTTCAATTATTTGGGGTGGTAATCATAGGGCAATCTAGCATGTAGTCTCCCATGGTGAGTTTAATACTATAACATTTTCCTGAAAAACTAATTATACTCACATCCGCAACCATGACCTCAAATTCTGGGGTTGGGGTAAACAAAACAATTCAAGTGTGTAGGTAACTTATAGTCGATAAAGTTCTGAGTACTTTTCGAGTCAATTAATACTATCACCTTCTGTTCTTTTAGGAGACTCACTAACTTGAGGGTTTATTTGGTGCTAAGACTTGAAAGGGCATGGCAAGAGATGTTGGAGATCTCCTGGCTCATCCTCTATCTTATCAACAATCACTAATGCTTTTTCTTCACCATCTTGTTTTGCATAGACGCATCAATATAGAACAACTTTTCGACACATTTATGTCCACTACTATATCTCCCATTACAGTTAAAACATAACCCTTTTTCTCTTTTTTCTTCAGTTATTTGGGGCGTTAATTGTGTTGGTTGAGGAAATAATGGTGCAGATGTGCTATTATCTCTGATGCTGGTGAATGCATGTCTATTAGAAGCCAATAGTTTTTCCTTTGCCCTGCACATCATGATAAAGAATTAGTTACATTAAGTGGATTAAACATGTGTACCTCAAGTTGAATGTGGTACTTGAGAGTGCCAAAACATGTTCAAGTTCTCATTTGTAATCACCTGCACTTGCAAGGACATGTTTTGGAATTGATGATTATAATCCTTGACCGATCTTGTTTGCTACAACTTTGCCAATTGGCCGAAGTAATTCTTCGTCACACCACTGCCATAGTGCATTTGCAATTCATCTGTAAAAATTGACCAGGTGACATTGAGAACCTCCTTTTGAGCAGACAACCATTGATACCAGATGAAATCTTTAGATTCCTGATAAGGAATGCAAGGTAACTTTCTACCCACATGGGATTTGATGTAGATCAAGACAATTTTCCTTTTGATCCTTTCTATCTAACTTACGCACATGCAACTTTGTTGACGGGTTCCGTGGCCCATAATTAGTGCTAGTCTTGGGATGAGGCTGCACAACATTTGGATCAAGACTAGGTTGTCCTTTAGATCCACCTTGAGTTGGTTGTGAGGCAAACAACTTATTGATGGAAGTCGTGAGAGTAGCCAATTGTATTATGATGCTAGCCATATCTCCTTCCATTTCATGTTGCATGTTATGCATATTCTCCATATCTCCATGTAAGTTGGGCATACTATCATCCAGATTGTGCACTTTCTCGTTTAGTGAAGAAAAACACCATATTAGAAATTTGAACACTGATTTTGTCTCCTCTTTGTTAGGAGTTTTCCCTGGTGTGTATGAATTCTTGTCCTGGTATCTAGTTTTGCAACCTTGTCATGTTGAGCCTTGATAGTGTAGATTTTGCTTTTCACCTTTGATCAAACTTTGACTAAACAATTTAGAATAAGGTTGGCAACGATTTGAGATATGATCAATTTCAAACTGTTCTGAAAAGGGCAGTGACAAGAAACGAAATTCGACAGAGGCAAGTAGGTACGAAAGTGGTCAGGTAGGTGTAAAAATGGCTCCATAGATCACTGGGGTCCGAAACGTTCTTAGAACTTTCATCAACTACAAAAGTCTAAAATCCTCTCTTTGATAAGTAGAATGATTTGTGTAGTTGTTCATAAGCTTCTCTCCTTTTGATGTAGCCCCAATCCATCCACAATATCTATCAATACATCCAAGTATAAAGGAAATATGCAAAGTTAGTGGCCCATGCCCCTTGAGTGGGGGTTGCTCTACATATGAGTGCTGGAAATTAAGTCCCAATGTAGTTCTAGTGCATTTGAGGGACCCATCCCAATCTGAGAGAAGTCCTTGCCAAATGTGTGATAGATATGCTTAATGTGTGTGATAGGAGATCGCTTGTAGGAGATGATAAATGGCTTAGGATACATGTGTATATATAGGCAGCTTTGAATTCAAATTGGAACACATTCTCATGTAGGCTGACCATGGTTAGGCGTGAACGCTGACAATCAAGACACGGGAAAACATGACACGGTGGCACAAAGCACCCAAAACAACTTGACCACTTTTGGATTGTTCCAAAAGGGTCATGCCTCTTTTGATATGCTCTGAAAATGGTCAATGTCGAAAACCCATGAAACAAAGTTCAAAATGAACGGCATGATAAATGACTAGACCCTGAGGTAGACAAATGACAGATCTAAAGGTGTTTATGAGCAAATGTGGATGACAAAAGACTATGAAGGGTCCAAGCCAAAGGGAAAGTGTACCAATAAGAGACTAATGTAAGCAAATGAACCAAATGTATGAAAGTGCGACAAAAACACTACAACTACATGGCTTGTAGCAAAATCAGGTGTGTACAGTTGCAAGTTCTAAAAGAGAAATAAAAAACTTAAATCAATAAAAACTAGAAACCCTAGAGGTTGCCATTGTTTGATGATGTAACAATTTTAATCACACGACACAAAACGGACAATACCCAAATTATATTAAATTTTAAAAGAAACATACCTTTAAACTATAGTAGCATTCCATCTGCACGGAAATGATGCGATGTGGAAAAAATGTGTAAAGAAAATATGAATCATGTCATTTATTGTATGAATTGGAAGGTGTGAGGTTTATGGTAGCCTTGGAGGTAAGGTATTTATGCTTAGTATTCCTGTGACACCTTGATAGTTTTGTTGGTTCTTGAGACTGCACCCTTGCTTCAGTAGCTCCAAGAGACAATTTCAGGCAAATTCTCTCTCTGTCTCTGTCTCTGTCTCTCTCTCTCTCACGTTAAGCACGGTTCAACATAGGATAACAATTGCTGAGAAGGGGTTTACTCTTCTCACTTTTGGCTCTGCACAACCAAGGGGTTCATCCCTGATAGTCCTAAGGAATAATTGTCAAAATGAATATGCCAGAACTCCTAGATCTGGACAATGAATGTAACCCTTTACGTCCGTATGTCCTATTTATTTGCCACTAACACTACAAACATGCATTCTTTTAATATTTCCAGATATAGACTAGAAATAACAGATATGAAAATTTGTACAATAATCTGCCTATTGTCCTTTATAACCCATAATGATCGTGACACACAACATTCCTATGTATGTCATTTATAACTCAAAAAAGGATTCATTTGATCTTTATTGCGCAAAACATAATTCTTATAAAAGAACATGAAAATATTATATAAAGATGACCAAATTATCTAAGACCAGTGCTTTTCATCCATTGGGCAAACATCCTCCATTTCATTCATGCCATCTATAAATTATCTTGTAAAGAAACATCTAAGACAAGCTTTGCACAAACTGTAGAAGATATTTCAAGTGACATACATGAATAATGATAATCCTTACATAGGAATTTTCGTTTATCATTTAATTAAATAACTTCATAGTCAATGCAAGATCTACCTACAATGATTGTTACAAAGAATTAATGTATTATTGGAACATATCCAAAACTCATGCCATAAGACTAGTACGAGGATCTTTACAAATTTGCTGCAAGTTTGCCTACACATCAAGCTTGAGCTCAATGACCAAATCCTAATCCTATAAGAACTACTAACAGCCTAGGAATGATATCTTCTCAGATCCACGTCTTCCATGAGCTCCACTCTGCTTCAACAACCTTCTTCATAACCTGAAATCATAACCAGGCCACTCAATCACACAAGACTCTTTATAAAGACAATAATTAGATGAAGACAATGAAAACTTTTCAGTGCAATAGCATACCCAGATAGCCAAAAAGATGATTTGAAAGGTACGTGATCTACTTATGTAGCACTTTGGCAACATGTAGAAGTGACTTGGATGCACTTGACAGCTGTCCCTAGGATGCCATTTTTCTTTATGTCATCTTCTTTCAAAATCTGCCTTTACAACATAGTTTCCATTCTTTAAAAGAAATACCCTACCTATTTACTATTCGGCACACATGGAGATTCCAAAATATCCCTAGTATGCTAATTAGCGCACATGTAAGCACATTCATATAATAGGTACCTAGGGTATACAAAAATGACATTATACATTAGATGTCCTTACAACAAAGTCATCAACATACATTTTTAAAGTGCCCATGCAGAACATACAACATATGGCAACATAATGAGAATGATGACATGCATGTTTCAAAGTGACTATGCAAAGGCACATCACAATAAAACAATTACAATGATTTGCATGAACATTTAAAGTGCTTATGCAAAGGCACACCACATCACAATAGAGAAAAAACCACTAAATTATCCCTCCACCTGTTGGATCCTTGGGGAAGTTCCCATGCTTTTATTCCACTCCTACTCATTTGGGAACGTGGTCCTCATGGTTTTTGTTAGTTTTACCAGCGTGGTGTTCCCGTTTTGGTCATCAATAGTAGATATGCTGTTGACAAACATTTCGTTTTTTAGCTTTAGTGATACAACCCCTTCAAATGCTTTACATGCGAGTGATTGTTGAAATCTTGTAAAATGTACCTGCCCCCTGTGCTGCGTCGTTTTGACCCGGGTTCCCTGGTTTTTTCAATAAACTTGTCAAACCCGGTCAAAATCAGGACAAAACGATTCAAACTGGCAAAAAACCAGTTTTTTGCCAAAAAACCCGTGTAATTGAAAAATCTGGCGTTTTTTTCAAACTGGCTGTGGGTTTTTTGCCTATAAGCCCCTCAAAATTTATTTTCTTGTCATTTTTTCAATTTCAGGCAGCGGGTAAGCAAATTTTCAGATTTCCCTGGGTGATTGCAAAAATTGAACCAGACATTTTGTAATTACCAAACTAGGCACGGCAGCACACATTTGACATTTGCTTGTATATGACTTATGAGTAAACGAGTCTATGACAATATGTACTCTAAGACTGAAAAATTGATATTTAATTAGAACTCGAGAGTAATTGGCAACATTGAATCTTAATATATGTTTTGTAATTGAAATTTTGAGTTTGTTTCTCTTTCTACGCACTCTATTTCGCATGACATAACATTTCCATTTTTTTTTTCCGTGTTTTTATGAGTATTTTAGTGTCTTCCAATTTGCCGTGTTTTTCCTGTTTTAAACCTATGTAACTGAATTCCATTTACACTTACAGTTTGCCGTGCCGTTGCCGTTGCCGTGTATTGTTACTATGGATGTCACTGCTAGTAATGTCCTTGCCAAACATGGTGATGAGGGCCTTTATGCCATTTAACCAATCAGCTTTACTTCGGAGGGCATTGGCATTGGTGTATGGATGTGGCATTCAATTTTGATTATAATATCCAAGATATCCATCTTATTATTTATCAAATTGCTAACGTGATCCCTCATCCATCTTCTTCAGTATGCTGTAGCGGCTGTACACCTGTGATATTATGTATTTAAGGGTTTTCCAAAATGTCATCCCTTTTCTATGATGCTATCTTTAGGAGTCCGTACCACGCATGCGTCAAGGTCTTCTATAATGGCTAACTTGGGCAACCAAACAATTTTTATCTCAGCCATCTTTTCAACTGCACTTTCACATCTTGCTTTAATCCTTCTCAGTTTCTTAATGGCTTCACACACTTGTTCAGCGAATGCTTCAATTTTTTCCACCCTTGATGAAGTCTATTATCAATTTTCTGAAGCAAGCTTTCAAAATATCTTTCTTAGTCTTCAACACTTCATTTTCTTCCAGTAGGGTGTTTTTTTCAGTGGTAACTTGTTTTAACTTTTTCTCAATCTTCTTTAGCTCCTTTTGCAGTTAGCTGGCCTTGGGATGCACTCTGGCAATAGATGATTGAAAATTGGAGGATGCAGGAACTTCTATAGGAGAGCTGGGACCTTCAGGGGCAAGGGAATGCAAGAGGAGTCACCTTGAGTTGTTTCATCTCATGCAGGGTCTTTCCAATCTCATTTGTGAATCATTTTTATTATCATTGCCTTCCTCGGTTCCATGTTTTCCTTCCCAAGTCTGAGGTTATCTTGTATACCCAGCTTAATCTAAGAAAACTTTGGAGGATTCATCTGTCTCCATGTCCCCAATCTTCAAGATAGCTGATTGATTGTCCTTTGAAATCTTTTGGGGTGAGTTGATTCATGGGATTTTTGTGTCAAGGAGCCACCGTCCATGTAGCCAATGTCTTTGTATCCACGTTGAACTCAGTGCTATGAAAGTACCTAGCAATTTGGGCTGACTCAAAACTTTGCCCAAATGCCTTATTAGTGTCATAGCTCTGCAACATCTTGTGTAACACCATTGCTTGTGCAATATCCCACCCAAGTAATAGAAGGTATCCACTATTCTTCACAATCTCTCTAGCCTGTTGAGGATTGGGATTGTCAAATCAATATCTTCAGGGGGCAAGCGGAAAAAAGTCTAAACCTGGATGTTGCAGTGTCAACTTGTTCTTCATGATTTCCCACATCCTCTAACATTGGAGCTTTACCCTTGTCTTGCTGATGACTATATACTGCAAGGAATGTTTTAAATTCTTTGGTCTTGATGAATTCATCATCACTCAGTAACATTTGGTGATCAATCAGCCTCTGGTATTGTAGCCGGGTTTCATCAGAAAATTTGATAACCTCAATCTCTTCAACCTTGCCATCCTTCACCCATTTCTTAATCCTCCTAAAAATGCGTTACCCTTTGTTGTTCGTTGAGTGAGAGATACTGGCCCATCCACCATCATTATTCTTTCCAGATTTCCTATCATTTTAGTACCTAGGATCTCTGTGTCACCACCTTGAGCAGATGTACCCACTCCTCCTATTGGTGTTTCTTGAACGTCTGGGGGCACATTTTCAATTGGAGCACTCCCTCGGGGGTCTCTTTGACTATCACCTTGCCCTTCAACAACAGTAGCAGGGGGTTTATTGCCAATATTTTTTTCAGTGACCACTATTTGAATGTATTCTTTGACTTCTGCTTTTGCTTTGGGAACCGTGGGGCTTTAACTAATAACCATATGTGATTCGCCATCTAACTTGTCTGAATCACCCACATACAAGACAACTTGTTTCTTCTCTTCTTTGGTAGGTTCAATGTATTTGCCAATATTGTCCAGAATTTTCTCCATTGCCTTGATAGGGTTATCAATATTTGACAAAGCCCTAGTGTAAGATGGATTTATCCTCTTTTTGTTTTCTTCAAACATTTTAAACCTACTCCATAATAATTTCTTTTCCATCACCTCATTAGGATCTAGACAATTTCTAAATAGATCTTTCCATTCATCATGCTCATGTGCATATCCAATTTTCCTTTTGGTAAGCTTCCTCTTATCATTAATAACTTTTTCAAGGTCATCATCTTATTTCATTCTTCATCATTTGGGCATAATTAGGACATACACATATTGGAAATGGTTAGGGCACATCGGTGCTCAAATATAAAACCACCTAATTGGAATCTGAAAGTGTTAAGACCTTGTTTTCTTGCTCCAGCAAAGTCCTAATCTGCAGAGGCCAATTGTCTAATAAACTCCATGCAAACAGTTCTGAATGGTACATGTAGTGGGAGTACTAGGGGTGCAACATTGTACCCATACACTAGTGAATGTGCCATTGGGGGTAAAATACCAGTCAACCCAGTTGTATTGTGCTCCTGTCTCAAGGGAAAACTATGAAGGTCTCAAAATATTCATAGAAGCAGAACTTAACCTAGGCCTTTCCTGTCCATGAAACATCTTGTGCAGTGGATTGATGAAGTAATCCTTAAAACACTGATACTATGCCCAATCACAATGCCTATCCATGTGAGGGGTCCATGCCTGTACTTACTTCATAGAACTTTGTCGAGTTTTGTAATCAATGGCATACATACATACTACTAGCTTGGGCGGCCATATTTTGTGATGGGTAGCTAAGTGCATATGGCATTTCTGGGAGTAATATCTGAATTTCCTAGGTTCTAATGCCTTTTTGTACTCTACAGATTGCCCATGGATTTTCTTAGACAAGATTGGAGCATAATCACAGGTGACAGGGTTGTGGTAATGCAGGACATCACATAATCCGACAACACGATCCTTATCCACCAACTTATCATCCTCATTTCCAAACAGTTGAGACAAGGTGGACAATGCATGTTGGAATAAATCTGCAAACATGGTAATATCAAATAGTTCTAGGATGCCATTTTTCATAGATCACTTTCTCCGAGGTCTATTCACGGGGTCATGCCTTATTCCTATACATAAAAGTTACTCCTATACCTCTATTTGGTAATTTCCATGCCTAGTGACTAAAGATCCTTAACATGGAGTTTAAACACTTCCCTTGTAGCTTCAAGGATAACATCTAACATTATCGTTCCTTCAAAATTCTTTACAACCCTCTCTCAGAACAATGATTACTGGCTGCCCAGTATATAATGTTGGGGTTTTCATCACAGTTTGGCACTGCAATCCTTCCTAAATAATGTTTCCATATATTTTCTACGGGTCTGTCATGTTTTGCATGGTGTCATGCATGGAAGAATAACTCTACCATAAAATATTAATACGAGATCCATCTCACTAGCTCTCACGTCCAAATAATAATCCTATATGTTTATTTGATCTTCACTTGTAGGGGCCTTTTGGGATGGCCTTGGGAGATTAGGTAAGTTTCTGACTCATCCGAGGACATATATTGGTCTAATTCCTCTTTTTGTCTAACTTAATGTTTTCAGCTGACATCATTTTGTAGAAAATGGATTAACAGGGGCAACGAATTGTGCACTTACCTGTGAATTCTGAAGCTTGTGGCAATGGATGCTACTGCAACCCTTATCTTTTTGCCTGTAGCTCATGCTGGATTCCTTGATGTGCTCAAACTTCGCCCCTCGGCAATTCAGTGTGCTCACAATGTAGCATGAGTTTCAAATGAAAGTATGGCCATATACCTATTGCATGGCATTTGAGGCTCTCATGGTGGCACAATTAATGCATTGTAATTAATATAGTCTGGCTTTGCCTAATTCTCTTTTGTCACTTGTTCAGGCTTTGATATGTGAAACTATGCCTAATATCAACAAATGTATGAATCATTGAAAATACCTCTCTTTGTTGTCTTACCCGTTATTCAGATGTTCGTGTTTTGATTCTAATTCTTTGGCAATTGATCGGCGAACAGGTGAACAATAGAAATTTATTCATGACTCTTCTTCGGGCATTCAATCTTTGATATCTTATTCTTGTTTATCTATGAGTGAATACCCAAACAGCCTTTCACGTAAAACCATCTTGATTCGGGCGTTTGGGCATGTGACTTTAATTTACACGTATATCTCCAAATGGGGAATAACACAACTTTATCCATTTTGATGATTTGGGATTTCAGACTTAATGGATTGACTTGTTCTGGGCCAACCCCCGAATGGGTGAACAATACATTCATGTTGGCTTTCCTTATTTGAGCCTTTGGGCATATCAAAGTGATCCATTCATGCTTACTTCTGAAAGGGTGAATAACACATTTTTATTGAACTTAGTGATTCAGGTAATTGGCCTTGACTTGAGTTTCTTTGCATATCAATGAGTGAACCCCTGAATAACCACTTAAAATTCTTTCATTGCTTTGGGCATTCAGACTTGATGAATCTGTTTGCGTTAGCTAATGTCCGATCAAGTGAACAATGCATTACAACTTATATTCTCATTTTGGGCCTTTGGACTTGAATTTCTTTATGCATCAAATAATGAATGCCTGAATAACTTCTTTAAGCCATTACAACTTATATTCTCATTTCAGGCCTTTGGACTTGAATTTCTTTATGCATCAAATAATGAATGCCTGAATAACTTCTTTAAGCCATTTTCTTGATTCGGGTGTTCAGGCATAAAAGGAGATTTCACCCACAGCAATTACCGAACAAGTGATCAATGCCTTTTTATATTACTTCATGATTCACCCATTCTGGCGTAGTTAAACTGTTCCTTGTTGCTGATCGGCAAACAAGCGAATATTCTGATTTTCTCTTGATTCATTATTCGGGCATTCGAATTTAGAGGTCTTTTTCAACTTATGAAACACCTGTACAGGGAATTTAACACATATTTGTGTCCCAATGATTGCTTATTCTGATATTAATGCATTTAGCAATTTTGTGAATAGTGAAAAAGTGGTTGCAGGGTTTTCATCATAATGTTCACATGATGTTTTGCCTTGTTATTGTCAACACCCTAAAATCTTAAGTTTTTGCCATAGCCTAATATTTAGATAGAGGAAATTATTGGATCCCAACGAGCTCTAAACTTCAACTTGTTTAGTAGTGTATTAAGGATAAAGGTCCATCTATTCTTGGATCACCATCTTGTCATTATTTAACAGATTTGGCATGGTTTTGACACCTCTCTAGTTAAACCATTCCCTTTGAAGACCCGAGCAGCTAGGTATGCTTTAGTGAGTGGATTCTGTCATCTCCATACCGGACATCTTTATTCTACCTTTTATCCCCTGAGTGAAGTGGCAGTATTAAGGTTCATTATGAAGGGCAAATTTGCCCATGTTGCATGGATGTAAGGTCTCCTAGTTATTGCGACTCTCAATCTCTCGCTATACTTCCATGTTCTAGCTCCATTGCAACCTTCTATTCTTGGATTTCTATTTGGTCAATCAATGTTGCACTGCCATGTCAGTTGAATTTGTTATGAAATAGTAGTTGCTTCCTGAAGGAAAAATAGAACCTCATCCTGTAACGTGTTTACCAATCAAAATAGTTGTGGACTTGGGCTTGATATGTTGAGATGTTGTCATTGATGTCAAAGGGTTTGCTATTCAATAAATAATATGGTCATTGATGTCAAGAAATTTCTATTGATAAGAGTTTGTAGTTTCTGTAGAGTCCGTAGTTACTGACTGAGTCTGTAGCATGCCATGAAAGTTGTTTTTGGTGAAATAGACAATTGGCCAAGAGACTTGTTATCTGTATTTTACATCATATGGAGACACATTAATAGACTGCAAAATTAATTTAGACTAAAGACCATTGAATACGCTATTCTGTGTGAAGGAAGGTGATCTAAGGATTATGGAGAATAAGATCGTGTCCGGAGTTATTGGGCAAGCAACTATGGTCTGCATCAGGTTTGCTATGCACTGCATCAGGGGTGCTACAGACTGTATTAAAGCTGCTATGAACTGCATCAAGACTACTACAGACTTCAACATAACCGCTACAAACTTGTTTGGAAAGTATTTCTAAACGTATTTTAATGATTGTTTGGTCTATTCCAACCTCGTTTCACTTAGGGTGACTTATGTGAGTGAGCTTTCATATAAGCTAATGTGAATTATGTTTTCAAAAGAGAATAAATCATTATATAGCCGACTACAGAGTTTTGTTTGGCCAACTTTCAAGAGGTTGTTGATCAACGTCTTGTATATAAGCAAAGATCAAATTGTCTTCTAAAAGTGTGAAAAAAATAGGGGAGAATTATTTTTGCTAAGGAGCAGAGCAAAGGTCTGCTGAGGAATGGATGGCCAGATAGGTGTTAGCATGAAATCATCGAATGATTCATAGGAAGATTAACCCTATAGTATACATAATCAACCAAAAGAGATGAGTAGAGAAGGTAGAGAGGGCAGAGTCTTTGAAAATAAAGAGCAGAGAAAGAGAGCCTAATGTGTCTATTTGATTGATAAGTAGAAAAACAATAGAATGAATCTGAGATCGATAAGCAGAGAAAGCAAAATTGTACCATCATTTGTTGATAGAAGCAACTGAGAAAGGTGGATGATCTGAAGCAGCTGAGTTGGTGCTTAGGGGGTTGAAGCTCCTTGTAGATTGGTATCTACATATCAAGGAGTTGGAGCTTCCTAGCAAGTTGGTGCTTGCTGAGTCTTTTTGTCAAGTTGGTGCTTGACTATTTGGGGTTGGTGCCTCAAGCTGAGTTGGTGTCCAACAATCTTGTTGATTCATTGCATATCTGATTCAGTTCATGTAGTCCATGCAGTGATCAATGTGTATTTTCTTCCCTTTAAGGATTTTCCACCTATATCATGGGTTATGATTTTTTGTTGTTGTTGTGGTTTGATTGCTCTATGGATTTTGCATTGATGCTTGACTAACGAACTAAAGAATTTGAAGCCCCTTGTAGATTGGTATCTACAAATCAAGGAGTTGGAGCTTCTTAGCAAGTTGGTGCTTGACTATTTAGGGTTGGTGCCTCAAGCTGAGTTGGTGCCCAACAATCTTGTTGATTCATTGCATATCTGATTTAGGACATGTAGTCTATGCAATGATCAATGTGGGTTTTCTTCCCTTTAAGGATTTCCCACCTATATCATGTGTTATGTCTTTATGTTCTTTGTTGTAGTTTGATTGCTCTATGGATTTTGCATTGATGCTTGATTAACAAACTAAAGAATTTGAAGAAAGTTGTAAGAGATAACTGATTCACCCCCCCTTCTCAGTGGCTGTGCTTCCAACATGATATCCTTTAGGCATGCTGAGTAGTAATGGAGGTCAATGGTGATTGCATCCTTTTAAAAAAATGTGATAGACTTGTAAAGTTCCTTTGCTGCCTGGATGTCATCCAAAAATGGGTATTATCCCCAAATTCTTTGAATGTAGATAGCTTATGCTTAGCTTGGTCTTTTACTAGGTCATGCAGATTATTATTAGCTAAAAATAAATATTCCGTATATATAAGTGAAATAAGAGATGGTCAGTATCTATAAAAATAATGTCTTTCCTTGTGTCAGTTTTACATCTCTCTCTCATTGCTTTGTTTTTCTTTGTATTAAAAAACCTGAAATTCTATCTTCAATATTTACCATTAAAAGGAATAGAATATTAGAACCTATATAAAAATAACAAAACAATAGTGTTATAAATTATAATGACATTGAAATGATTTAAAAAGATATAATTGGACGCAAATCAACAAGTACATTCTACAAAGTTAAAGATCTTGAAAGAGGTATGTCATTATTTCTGGTTATTATGAATAATAATACTAAAAACCATAATTACCAAATCTGTCCGGATCCGGATTTTTTGGCTGGCCCGGATAAGTTCATCCGGGTCGGCCCTGTTTTAAAAAAAAAAAACATTTTATTTATTTATTTATTTATTTTTTAATGTTTTCTGTGAAAAAAAGGCCCAGAAACCATAAATATGATATAATATTAATCT
The DNA here is from genome assembly GCA_037957365.1 of Torreya grandis. NCBI lineage: Eukaryota > Viridiplantae > Streptophyta > Pinopsida > Cupressales > Taxaceae > Torreya > Torreya grandis. The sequence continues at coordinate 697,247 of JARHVA010003430.1, forward strand.
TTTATATTACTTTATTAATGTTTTTCATTGTATTTGTTAGTTTTGCATATTTATAAAACTATGCTCACATATATATCTGTATATATTCCGGATTGGATTTTTCCGAACTTTTTCAAGAATTCCGGATTTTGGATTTTTTTGCCCTTCCGAACGGATCCGGATTTCCTAACTTGGTAACTATGATAAAAACACAGTACATCTAAAGTAGTGGATCATTTTAGTAATATTAACATTTCAATGTCAGGGAATCACAGTTCAAATGATTTTAATTCTATTTTCTTCACTGTTGTTGTAGCATGAGTCTGCTTTATCATTTGAAAAGTAGATTCTATGCTTTAATTGAAAGAAGTAAATGCATAACTGCAATGGCAATTCCATTTGGGCAGATTTGCCTTTGTAAGAATTCACTGCCATAAGTTGAATGGTACTGTTTATAATGGCTGTTTACTTGTTTGATGTGTGGTGGGACTCCATAGGTTGCAGAGCCCTTACGTGCGATGGTTATGGGAGCCCCTTTGGAGGATGCACGCCACTTAGCTCAGCGTTATGATCGAATACGGCAGGAGGTGGAAGCTCAGGTTATTACAATGAATTGTTTTTTAGTTTAATTGTTCATGCCTGATATCACTTTGCATTGTCTGAATTTAAAAAAATTATGATAACATTTGCAGAGAGCAGAGGTTGGAAGACGGCAAGTGAAGTCTAAGGAAGCTAGTGCAACTGTAGATAATGCGTTGAAGCTGCAGGCTGCAGAATCAAAGTTGTCAGATCTTATATCTACGATGTCAGCATTGGGGAAAGAGGCTGCTTCTGCTATGATGGCTGTTGAAGCTCAGCAGCAGCGACTTACTCTCCAACGACTTATTGCAATGGTAATTCAGTTTCTCCTTAACTATATGGATGCCATACAGCCAGGCAAGGTTCTTTGGTCTTTAATATTTGAATTGCATTTAGTTTCTCCTGTGACTCACAGCCGTCCTCTATTTTGTTGAGGTTTTTCTATGGAATTTTTACTCTTGTCAGCCAGTCTTGATTTCATTGATGTATAGCAAACTACTTATGGTTTTTCTGATGTATGCTTCAAACTTGTTGTGGCATTTGTCTGTCTCTCTATTTCTACATCCTTCTGCCATGTTCTCACTTATCAGTTTGTGGGTGCTGCAAGTTGTATCGTGATGTTAAAATAACTGTATTACGAAATTTGCATATTGTTCAGTGAGGAAAGTTAATTTGCTAGTCTCAGATGAATCGGGGATGATAGAAAGTAAGTGTTAGTTTTATTACTTAATTCTTAAAATAAGTTATTAATGGGCTAGTTATTGATAACTATGAAGGTGAGTGTAACCACACCCAAATAAAGAATGTATAAATAAGTTCATTCTAAATAAATAAAATGCTGTCCTTTCCTTAATTATGCCCTGTTTCTTTGATCAAAGCTTTTTCAAATGTGTATTCCAAGCTTAGGACATATTTGTTGGGGATATAATAAGAATATCAAAAGAGATTCATTGAAGTTGCATTAATGTTATTTAGGTGGAGGCTGAAAGATTATACCATCAATATGTGGCAGAAGTTCTTGACAAACTTTATGCTCAGGTACATAATTTCTTATCATCCAATACTTCTGGTATCTTGCATAACGTATTAAGGGTGCTCGTAGATATAAGTTTCTGTATCTGAAGTATATTTAACATTTTTGCTATGTAGAATTCCGTATGTACCTAAGTTTGCAGTTTTTTCTTATAATTGGATGATATGTAGATGGCAGCAGAGCGTCAACGCAGTGAAACAGCACAGTTAGTGGGTAAGTTGACGGATGTATATGTGCCACCTCCCTCATATGAGGAGGTCAAAGCAAATGGTTCTGGCCATGGTGGGATTGGCAGTGCCACACAGAAAGCTATGTATTTTCTGGCAGAAGTGAGTAGTTTACTTTTTCATATTTTGGAAATTTTCCTTCCTGATGCAACAGATCTTGTCATTCTACAATGACCTTAGGAGACAGAATGGAAAGAAAAGTTATTAGTGGTGAGGCTGACTTTCATAATTTTATGTCCATATCAGGATCCTTATAATATTGTATATGTGGAAAAGCTGAAACCAATGTAAAAAAGCTCAGCACATCCCAATCGATGTTGATTGTTTTCAATTTATAGTTTTCTGATTTTAAAAAATTGCAAAATGGAAATCAGGATTTGCAAACACTATCATTTAGGATAGAATTGTGTCCAGGTTCCCGTTGAGTAAGACATGAACTTCCGTTTTGCCAGTTTTTTAATAAGAACAGAGCATCTATGAGTGTCCTGAGTTAGGTTCACGACAAAAGTTTCTTTTGTTCCATAAATTGGTTAACACTCACAACCAGGGCCTAAATCGGTTCACCCTGCCTGTCATGATTTTTTTTTGATGACAGTTATTAATTCATCATAGCCCTTCAAATGCTAATATAATTCATAGTAGGAAGAAAAAACATTAGAGAAAATATACACATTTATTATAATCCTTTATAGTTTTTGACGGTCTGCCTAAAATTTTACCTTGCATTTGATATGGTCGCTTAAAAAAAGTGATGGTATTTTATGGTTAAAAAAAGTAAATATAGCCATACGGTTATCAAATTTAGGCCCTTTGAGTCACCACCACTGCCTTGTTTCATTCCTGGGAGGAATGCACTATCAAAAATAGAATAGTATTGGGTTCAATTCTGAGAATATAAAAGTTGGTTAAAAGCAAAACTATTTCTTTGAAAATTTTATATTAGCTCTCAGATTTATTTGCCTATTGAATGTTAGAATTTGGAAGCCTAAAAATTTGTTTGCTACCATAAGAAGTAAGATCAGGGAAATTAAAGAGATGGTGCACCTGATTATGACCATTAAATAGAGGTACAAGCAATGTTCCATTCATGCCAAAGATGGGAGGGGCAACAAAATTCTAGTAAAACAGAAACCTTAAATTTAGAGAGCAAAAGGGAAAGAGTGAAGCATTTCATTGAGTTAGCTAATGAAAGATGTGAGGAGGTTAGGCCTATATCACCTTGTCATAGCAGTGGGAATAAAGTGCCTAAAATTGTTAAGAACTAATCTAGATGGTTAAGGAATTTTGGAAACAAACGGTGATAGGTAAATATTAGTCAAATAACATTAAAAGGACACATTTGAATGGGAATGACAATCCTAGTCAAAGCCACATTTCTCTCCTCTTCATTTAGTTGTATGTGGCCATAGTAGAATCTTTAATTTTTTTTGAAATATTGTGGATGTGGATTAGATTCGCATGGTTTAAAAACTCATACTTGGCAGCCCAAAATTCTGATCCATACTCGGGACACGACAATTACTTGATAACTGTATTGATACTGAAAATATATATAAATTCATAAAATTAATTGAAACACATAAAAAATTGAAAGGAATGTAGAGAACACATAACTCAGAGTCACAAGTATGTTTTAAATTAGTTTTGACCAAATAAGAGTACATTGTTCAATTTTAAACAAAAAGAAGAGTACAATGCTCATAGACTAGTTGTCAATGCACGATGCACCATTAAATTGTTTCCAATTCCTTTGCTGTGCCCTAAAAGTGAAAGGTGAAGATTCCTCCTTTGGAACTTCATCCACAAACTTATTGTCCAGATCTTGACCAACCCCTCCCGATGCCTCTGCTTCCCTTGATGCTATCATTTTTTTTGCTTACCTCTCCAAATTAGTGACCTCCTAGGTAAATGTGGGCTCTTATTGTGCATCCCTAGACTCAACAATCCAGTCTATGTATGGATCAATATCATCCAAGTCAATTACTTCGTGGGTATCTTGCCCTTCCACTTGTCTCCAACGAAGATGAAAATTATACCTCACAAAGACAAGGTCATTGAGGAGTAGTGTTGTCAGCGTATTGCACTTCTTTGTGTGAATGACCTCAAACATACTCCAATTTCGTTCACACCCAGATGCGCTATATGGCTAGGACAAAATGCAGATGGTTGACTTTTGAAGAGTTGGTGTTCTTGCACCATAAACTTCTCACTACAAATCTGCAAACAGGGCATTATAACATTGTAAGTCAACTAGGCGTGCTTTTATAAATAAATAATGACAATACAATCAAATGACTTGGATTGAATTTTTTTTACTTGGTTATGGATCGTTCACCTTCAAATGCATAGAGGTGAAGAAAAGAGCCTCCTCTTTGTAGTCTTGTAAATCTATAGCTCATCGGCAATTATGTCTCTAGAGGCTTTGTCATGGATCATCCTCTCTATGCATGTGTTTAGGGCATCCATGACCTCATCGGCCCCAAATGAATCCACATAAAAAAAATCGGGGTTCAAGTAGTAGGCAATGTATAAAAACTCGAGGTTCAAGTAGTAGGCAATGTATAAAAACTCGAGGTTCAAGTAGTAGGCCGTTGCATGTATATGTTGGTGGAACTGTTTGTTTCATCTACAATCAATTAGGCGTCAAATGGACTCATTTTTATTTATTTTTCCCATAATAATTTGCTATGGCCTCCTTGGCCTTGTCCATGGCATCATATAAATATTCCATTGGATTTTTTTTTCCATCTACCAACTGTAGAACTCTAACTAAAGGCGTTGACACTTAAAAGGAAATAATGTATAATTTTAAAATTAAAATTAAGAGAAAATTAAGTCAAACAAATTATAAAAAAATAAATGACAAATAAAAAATAAAGTCTAAAGTTACTTTAATTACTTCATTTGTGGTCTTTGCAAACACATCATCAAAAACAGTCTTCACGACCCTTTCCCTTTTGGCCTTCTTGTTATATGGAGACTTCAAACACTATGTGCTCACAAAAATCTACTTAAGTGATGTTAGCGAGGCTGCAATGGTCTGCAATGCGATGAAGTTTTTGGCGAATCGTGTGGCTCCAAATCGCACAATCTCCTTTCTGTTGGTATGCTCTCTCATCAAACTTAGCACCCAAAGATGAGTGTAGATGTATTTTGTGTATTTCTTGCCTCTTTGACCACATTTTATATCCATGTCATTTTTCCTATGTCTTTAAGTAGGAGATCAATGCAATGGGTTGAGCATGGGCACCAAAAAAGTGAAGGGTGTCTCTTCTCAAGAAGTCTCTTTGTTGCTACAAACGCTGTTGCATTGTCAGTCACAACTTGGACGACGTTCTCGACACCCACCTCCATGACCACATCGTCAAACATATCACACAAATTTCTTACATTTTTCACTTTGTTGGAGGCATTGATTGACTCCAAGAACACCAATTGCCCACTTGAAGCCAATAGAAAGTTAATCAAGGTGCGATTCCTTCCATCCATCCACCCATCAAACAATATGTTGCAACCTTTTTTACACCATATATTTTTTTGCTCATCTACAATGATTTTTTTATTTTTAATGAGGTCCTCCAACATTGGGCCTCTCAAGTCGTGAGAATTAGGGGCTTTGAACTTATTCCAAACAACAGTCAAATCAGTTATCAAATTCTCCCAGTATGGACTTTTTGGCACATTGAATGGGATGTTGGAGTACCATAAGTTTGCCACAACCACCCTAGCTTCTTTGCAATGCTCTGTTCCAAGCCATACCTTTCAATGAAGGTTGTGTCCTAAGGGTATTTCAAGGAATAAAAAATCTCTATGAATGTGAACCTGAACGGTCTCCACTAGGTGAGCCCCGTCCTTGAACTATCCTTTGGGCAGCAGAAGAACTAGAGACTCCTAATTCATTAGAATCAATCTTGCTGCACCCTATTCATCATGGCTGCAAGTGCTTCACTATGCAACTTGGACAACAACCATCTCTTTTTGAGCCTTAGGTGGCGCTTTGTTGCATAGCCACACATCATTACCTAGAATCTGTGCTATGTGGTATAAGCCGCAATAATTGCATATGACGGAGTTGTTTTCTGGGCCGTCATAGCAATGTTTCTATGCTGGGTCATCAGACTTCTTAGGCAGAAAATGAGAAAAAAAAAACAAACGTCGGAAGAAAATGGGGAAAAAAAATAAAAAATAAAAAATAAAACCCTAGATGCACTTACCTCTCAAATCTGCACTTCAAATATCAAACCATTCAAATTTTGTGGGTCTTTCTGGTATGCTGTTGCTTTCCTTTGTGCCACAGGGTCCAAATGGGAGTGGGAAAAGCAATGTTATCGATGCAACTTCTCTGTAACTGATGTCACTTCACCTTTGGGTTCTACTTTAGTTTCTAAAAGAGATTTGGTTGAGATATTATAACATCTTTGACATTCGTTTTTGATGTCCACAAACAATGGCATAAACTTCCCTTATGCTGCTATGCCAGGTTCACCAATGATATCATATGTTCAACGGCAACCTACTGTCTGCTTTAACAGCTATGCAGAGAAGTAAGGTAGCAGCTGATTTACAGCAGTTTATAACAATAATGATCAAACAGCTATGAAACCTGTAACAAAACCTGCATTTTATAACAGTTTATGATTCTTGTATCAAAATCTGTACCAATGATTTAGAGCAGTTTATAACAGCAGTAGCATAGCTGAAAATTGCGATGTAAAAATTTGCAAATGACTTTTTTTTCACCACTTTTCATTATGTTTGTACAATTACCGGGTCAGGGCCAAACCGTGCTTATCGATGAGTAACCGCAGTTAGTTACTCGCCGATAACGGCCGTTATCATGTGTTTAACTGACCCACGGTAAGTTGGGCGAAAACCCGTTTACTTAATTTTTGCAAATACGGTTAGTTACTTGCCGGTAATTGCAGTTATCAGGATTTCCCTCCATGGTAAGTTGGGCGAAAACCCATTTTATTAATTTTTTCAGAATACTCGCGGTTACCTGATGGTTACCCGTGTGTTTTGATACAACGGATTAGAGTCTTAAACACATAATATGGAAGCATGCAGTAGCAACTCAAGTAGATAAAAATCAAAGAAATTCAAAAAAGGTTGTGAAGTTGGTGGGAAATAAGTAAACACCTAGAAAATTGATACGTATAGTGTATACAACAAAAGATGGAGACTAGCATTGACTTCCCATGCTGATCATCGGTGGGACGGGTGTGGGTTTTTCCAAGAGCTTACTAGAGCAATTGACCCCTAACCCTTAGAGTACCTTAGGTCCATTATTAGCCTTTTAGGTCATCATTTGTCCTTCATTGGATCATCCCCTATCATTTAGGCCCCCTTGGCTTGGCATTCATCCCTTGCTCCTTGTCATAATTTAGATCCTCTTGGGACAGGTTCGGCCCATAACAAACGCATGCCAGACATATTTGATTGGTGTTGAACTAAGTAGCTAGGTTTGGGTTACCCCACCACTGGGTACCGGTTCAGGACGTACCCGGTCCAGTTTTGGGTCTCGTTTGGCCTTGGGTATGGCCTAGGTATGCCTGGATCCTTCAACAGAAGGATTTGAGCGAACTCGGGGCAAACCATTTTTTTTAATTTCGTTTTTGATTCTGCCTTTATGGGGAAACTGCTTTTGTGCTTGACGGGCTCTGTGATTCAGGATCTTATTGAGATTATTCTATTTGTGGTATAAATTAAAATCTATATTAAACTGATATCGATCCCTTTACATTTTTTTTTCCTCAGCTCTTTGGTGTTATTTAATGTTAAAGTGATAGTATTTGGTTAACTCCTGTTTATTAGGCTAGAATATTTATATTTTTAATATTTTATATATTTTTTGTATTGGTAACTTAGGTGATGAACCAGTCTCTTTTGCCTTTGTGGGTCCCATTGCCTCCCTTGGCACAAGGACGCATCCCCCAGCCATCCACCTAGTTTCCTTTAGGTTCTGTCACATTTGTTTTGCCTTTTTCTTACATTGACAGTTTCAGCAAATGTCAAACTTGTCACTCTTACGGTGTGAGCCCTTTTTCTTTCAGATGTGTATATATATGCAAGGCAATTGCACGTATCCCATCAGGCAGAATCTGGGCCTCACATACCTGCGAACTGCAGTCTGCTCTTCTTTGTCTACACTTTTCTTAAAAAGGATAAAGGTCTTCTTCCTCAAGGGCAAGGTCAATGCCGTGGCAAAGGGTCTGATTTCAAAGTAAGATTAGCACATTCCAGCAATGTGGCTCGAGTCTTGTCGGTCTGCCATCCTCTTGATCACTAGGCATCTCCTTTGCTTGTTTGACTTCACCTTTTGATGTTTTAACCCAAGCACGTGGTTCGTTTCTTGGCCCAAGGGGGAGGCCAATGTGTCACATTAGGCCTTGATGTTTGTACCTTGATCCTTTTTCAGATTTTTTTCTGGTTCAGCTATTGGACGATTTTACTTTGCAGGTCGGTACTCCTAAATCCTCGTAAAAAAGTCATTCTTCCCACTATCTCCTGTTCATTTCTAAGTAATTCATCTCAGATTTGGGCATTTGGTATCCTGTGATCTGTGCTTCTTTTCCATGGGGTTGTCTCTCCTAAAGAGTGTCCTTTCTAGGTCATCATTTAGATTCCATTGGGACAGGTTCGGGATTTACCTGGTCCGGTTTTGGGTCTCGTTTGGCCTTGGGTATGGCCTGAGTATGCCTGGATCCTTCAATAGAAGGATTTGGGCGAACTCTGGGCAAACCATTTTTTTTTATTTTGTTTTTGATTCTGCCTTTATGGGGCAAAGGATTTTGTGCTTGACTGGCTCCGTGATTCAGGATCTTATTGAAATTATTCTATTTGTGGTATAAATTAAAATCTATATTAAACTGACATCGATCCCTTTACATGTTTTTTTTCCTCATCTCTTTGGTTGTATTTAATGTTAAACTGATAGTATGTGGTTAACTCCTGTTTATTAGGATAGAATATTTATATTTTTAATATTTTATATATTTTTTGTATGGCTGTGCTCAAGCCGTACCTAGGGTAAAAACTTTGCTGTACTGGTGAACGCGTATCCAAAATGTTGGCAATATTGTCATTGATGTCGAAGGCTTATGGACAAGATTATTGACAAGATGGTTGTCATTGATGTCAAAGGAAAAATCATTTGTTCAAGAAGAAAATAGATGATTGTGGTAAAGGCCAAAGGCCACTAAATTGCCATCCTTTAGCTATCATTCCTGGCCAACTTTGTGAGAAGCATTTATTATATCTTCATTATATTCTTGTTGGCTGACTTCATATGTATGGGAGCGCTGGGTTTTTATGAAGAACGTTTATTATTTAATTGCTGGCCGACCTGCTAATTGGTGGTACCTGCATTGGAGAATAGTTATATTTTAATTTGAAGCTTGATTGCTGGCCAACCGTTTAAGTGGATCGCTGTTTTTTGAACAGTCACCTCTCTTGGGCATTTGACAAGGTATAAAAGGAAGATAGAATGGAGGTTAAAAAAAAAGGAAAAGTAATGGAACATTATTCGATTTAAAAACAGACCTATAAGCAGATGTGAGGCAGTTTTACAAGCAGATTTAATGAAGAATTACAAGCAGATTTAAGAGCAGACTTTGAGCAGATTTTGAGCAGAGATAAAAGATGAATAATGTTGCAGATTTGTGAAGGATCGCCTCCCTTGTGAAGAGGCATACAAGATGGTATTCAAGGAAGATGAGACGAGTGATTTTATTAAGAACATTTATTATTTGATTTTGAGCAGATCTTGAGCAGAGATTTGTGAAGAAAACATAAACAAATTTGTGAAGGAAATATATGCAGATTTGTGAAGGAAATTTAATCAGAGTTATGAAGAGAAATATGTTCATCCGTTGAAAAAGCAACATCTCAAAGGTGATATTTAGAAGAAGAGATTGGTGTCTCTTGCTGAGTTGGTGCTCAGTTGTGGGGATTGGTGTCTCCAGTGGGTTGGTGCTTACAAATTCTGTAAGTGGGGATTGGTGTCTCCAGTAGGTTGGTGCCTACGAATATTTGTAAGAGAATTTTATATAAGCAATTCTTCGTTGTGGTTTTCTCCCGAAAAGGTTTCCACGTAAATTTTGTGTTCTTCTTGTGTACTTAATTGTTGATGTTGTGCGATTGGTATTGTTGTGGTTGTTAAGTTTAAAATTGGTAAAGATTGGCTTATACTGATTCACCCCTCCCTCTCAGTATAAGTGTGTCCTCTTCACAAAGGAACTGGTAACTTAGGTGTTGAACCAGTCTCTTTTGCCTTTTTGGGTCCCATTGCCTCCCTTGGCACTAGGAAGGATCCCCCAACCACCCACCTAGTTTCCTTTAGGTTCTGTCACATTTGTTTTGCCTTTTTCTTACATTGACAGTTTCAGCAAATGTCGAACTCGTCACTCTTAACGTGTGAGCCCTTTTTCTTTCGAATATGTGTAGATCAATGTTACCCGTTCGTTTTTGGTTGTGGTGAGGGTTCAAAGAACCCAGTTCGCCGATTTTTTTTTTCATTGGGTTCGTCCGTACAAAAAATATATAAAAAATTAAAAAATATAGAAATTGTAGCCTATTACATATGAAATTAGTGACATTGTCATTAACCATATAGTATGCATATTGATATGAAAAATAAAATATAAAAATAATTGCAAAATACCGAAAATAGTAAATACTAACCGAATGCCAAATGCCATGATAATCATTAAACATAAATAATAAATATTAAACATCAATAATTATGATATTATCCTGTGGCTGTAATTAAATGCATCAAACTTAAAAGTCTTAAAACTTAAATGTTAACTTAAAGTCACTAATAATGACTCATAATTTTTAGTGACTCAGCTATGAACCCTTAGAAGCTACAGGTGCTACGTGTTTGTATGATTGTTTGAACTTTATGATTCATACATTACTAATCCAAATGTAATCCCTAGCGTGCCCAGTTAAATCAAAGTAATTTCAGTTGACAGATTAGCTTTGAAATGCCACATCTTATATATGAACAGTCAAGACAATGAAAGCTGTCAACATCTAGCATATGATTTTCTGATTGAATGCCGTTGATGGATGTGGATTGCATTATGTATTCCATTGCAAATTGGCCATCTGTTCTGAAAATCAGTTGACTGGCCCTGGCCAGTGTCTTCCAAATTTTCAATTAACGCTTCAAGTTAAGTTATTTTCTATCTTCTTTCAGATATTTCCTTTTAAGGGTTCATAGCTGAGCCACTAAAAATGGAAAAAAAAATGAAAAAATGTGTTTTTGACTGCTGGTTCTCTGTCCCAATGCCTAGGGTTCGTCCCAGAAGAACCCAAGCTGCACCCGGGTGCCCAGGGACAAACCCTGAGCGTTGGGGCATCGAACCGAACCCCGAACCCAAACCCGGTTCGAACCTGGGTGCCCAACGCAGCCCAAAAGCCACGAACCGGTAATGTTGACTACACATATGCAAGGCAATTGCACTTATTCCATCAGGCAGAATCTGGGCTGCACATACCTGCGAACTGCAGTCTGCTCTTCTTTGTCTACACTTTTATTAAAAGGATAAAGTTCTTCTTCCTCAAGGGCAAGGTCAATGCAGTGGCAACGGGTCTGATTTCAAAGCAAGATTAGCGCATTCCAGCAATGTGACTTGAGTCTTGTCAGTCTGTTGTCCTCTTTATCACTAGGCATCTCCTTTGCTCGTTTGACTTCACCTTTCGATGTTTTAACCCAAGCATGTCGTTCATTTCTCGGCCCAAGGGGGAGGCCAATGTGTCACATTAGGCTTTGCTGTAAGTACCTTGATCCTTTTTCAGATTTGTTTCTGGTTCAGCTATTGGACGATTTTCCTTTGCAGGTCAGTACTTCTATATCCTCATAAAAAAGTCATTCTTCCCACTGTCTCCCGTTCATTTCTAAGTAATTCATCTCAGATTTGAGCATTTGGTATCCTTTGATCTGTGCTTCTTTTCCATGCGGTCGCCTCTCCTAAAGAGTGTTCTTTCTAGGTCATGCACAATGTTGTTGCATAACCACTATTGGTATTTGATCATTTCAAACGCTAAATAGCGAATTCTTTTTCTTGACATGGACAAAAAGGCTGCTCAAATCCAAATGCAATAAGATGTAAGGACCCTAAGCTAAGCAAATATACAGTTCCAAACACTAGGACGAGTCATTCAATGAAAAATAATCTTCATCTCAACTGTAATTGTTCCTCTTGGGAGTGTCTTCTTAATAGTGTTGGTGAAAAATTTAAGCGACTAAAAAAGTGTTGATGGAAAACCATTTGCCAAGCTCTTCCAAGTAGGGTAGATGACCAGATACATTCTTATTTTGTCAATGATATATCATGTGAATATGCTATCCTAATATGCTTTGCAACACTAGATTTTTAATCACGTTCTGACCAAATTCACCCTAAGCTAAGCAAATATACAGTTCCGAACAAAAGTATGAGTCATGCAATGGAAAATAATCTGTCTTAACTCTAATTGTTTCCCTTGGGAGTGCCTTTTTAATTGTGTTGGTAAAAAAATAAAGTGACCAAAAAAGTGTTGATGGAAAACCATTTGCCAAGCTCTTGCAGGTAGGGTAGATGACCAGATATAATGTTTTATGAATTTGGTCAAAATATGCTAAAAAAGTCATGTCACAAAGCATATTAGGATGGCATATTCACATGATATATCACTGACAAAATGAGAATGTATCTGGTTGAGTGGAATTTGCTGAAAAATGAAATGGATATTCTAGTTGTTTTGTTTTGGAATATGTAAACATTTTTGTGGCCGGTCCAAAATATCTTTAAGGATTAGTCTTTAGCAATGTGAAATTCCAAAGTTAACCATTGGATGGAGCTGATTTTCTAGGAAACAATAGAAATAGAAAAATGGTCCAATAATCTTAATAAAGATGCGTTATTTTTAGCGACTCTTGGCACATGATAAATTTGATCAAGAGCAATGCCAATGCAGAAGGTGCTTAGATGTTTGCGAAGATTCAGAGTTATCAAGGGCTACATTTACTAGTTGTTTAAAAGAAATTTTAATCAAGGGGAAAGGCAGGATGCGAACTAGGTTCTCATAAATACATATATATTGAGAAACGAGGGTATCAATGACTTTGGAGCATGCATTGTAAATATTTCTCCTGTAAAGATGAGTCCAGAAGAGGGACTTGAAACATTGGGAATTTAAACCATGACACGTCCATGCCGTATTGTACGCCATATTGTAGCCTGGGGTCATTGTATCTGTATTTATATCCTGGCAGCATGGGAAAATCAGAAGATGTGCACTATGTTACAAACTACTGAAGTATTTTCCTTACATGGCCTAGTAGAGCTAAATATTTTTTTTCCTTTTCTTACACCCTCAATATATTTGTCTACATTTGACTTGATACCTTCCTCAACTATGACAGCCATGAATCATTTCTTTAATATGGAAAGGTTTTTAAGTATATTTCATCCTTGTGGTGTCGTTGTATTAGTACTTAATTTATAAATATTTGCTTCTGATTTCTCCAGTTTTACTAGTTAAGTGTTTAAACTATATGACCTATTATGCGCAGCTTTTAATTAATATGTCTTTTACACTTTATTGTTGCAGGTCATACATCCTTTTGATGCTGAAGGTGATGGTGAACTTAGCATTTCTGTTGGTGACTATGTTGTAGTTCGTCAGGTTCACTCGTTTTCTTTTTTCTTGCCTATGCAAATGTGATTTATTTCTCAATCTGAGGCCATCTTATACAACATTAGACTGCATAGTGCATTTTAGCTATATCAACCAATCATAGTTTCTCTTTGAGAAGTTAAATAGTTTGAAACCATTTGTAAGGATGATCAGTCTAGCTTACAATACAAACATAATCTATCCTTCAAGTGTAGAAAACTAATGCTTGCCTAAAGTGTCAAGTTCTTGAAAAGATGGAAATGGTATTTTGCAACATGAAACTCTGAATAATGTAGGCTTATTACTGTAGAATGATTGCCGTTTACCATGTCTATCTTATAGTGCATGTAGCCAGTTCATGTTCAAAAGAAATTGCCTGGCATACCAAATTAGAAGCAATAAAAAATAATCACAAAATGCAGAATAAGATTCTACTGTTAGTAAGGATTCAAGTGTTTATTGAGTTAGAGATTTGAGCACCTTGACTGTTAGCACTCACCGCATAATAAAATAGCTTTAAAACACAACATGGAAGGCTATTACATCAGCAGATGCTTGACAGAAGAAACTGCTGAGCAAGATGATAATGTGAGGGTTAAGACACTTAAGCTATTAGAAAGGACTAAAGACAGTTGACAAGTGCCAAAACTTTAGTAAGGACTTAATGGTAACCAGAAATTACTCCATTACGACAAATATATAAAAAGACAATCCCAGGGCCAAAAAATGTGCATGAGTGTTAGTTTTGCCAGGAACTCTTCACGAGTATTATAATGTTTGTATTCTTGATTTTAAATATTTTAAAATGAGAAATAAGCAGTAACCCTATTGCAATCATTTTGGCATTCTAGGCCTTCATTTCTCCACTGATTGTATACAGCTCTTGCTTCATTCTTCAGGATTTGTATTTGTTATGCTTTTTCTTGATCTTTCCCCAGGCCTTGCGCATGCCAGATCACATGCAATAGATACAAGAATACTTACAACATCGGCATATCACTTAAGCCTGAAGATTTAAGCACTCACTTGAGATGCAACAAGAGAACACCAAGAATTCCATTGATTTAAAAATATATGAATATAGCATGCAAAAACAAAGACAACTCATCCAAACCCTAGCAAACACTTACAAAAAGCAAATACACATCACAATGACAGTTCTTTTCATTATCTTTCAATGTTCATATACAAGGTACAATCAACATGTACAGAACATTCATTAATACATCATTCACAAGCAATCAAACTAGAAAGCATGTAAAATAATTACAATCGTATTCCATGGCTCAATACATTCTACAAAACCTCGCTTGATCTTTACTCCGCCTTTACTCTGCAAAATGTATGACTTCCAACTGATCTTGGATGTCTTAAAATGAGAGGTCAAGGGATCTCTTTATAGGTTTTCCAGACCCCTTTGATCCTTGCCAGCTAGCGTTGACTCAATGTCCACTTGTCCAGTCTGCCAACTGTCCGTGCATATTCCCAGAATACGCTTCCCAACACAGATTGATCTTGGCCCATCTGCGCAATCATTCTCTTGGGGCTTGACACCTGTTGGATTTGTGTTTCTTGTTGATCCATTTTGTTTTCCTTTCCAGCTTGTCATTGTCTATTCAAAAGCGTGCTTCTTATAAGCCCGTTATCTTTCATGTGTGTCATCTGCCTTTTTGCACATCATTCTCCTTAATGCATTGCAAGATTACTTAGTATGAAGGTTGTGTCTCGCGTGCACATCCTCATACTTAGCCATTATTGGATTGCCTAATGCATACAAAATTGAGGGTCAACGTTTCCCCATACTACCTTGTTGTCTGTCCTTAGACAATTGTTTCCCATCTCCTTCAGGGTTGCGCTTGGAAGATCTTAGGAATTACTTCCTTAATCTTCTTTTCAAATTTCTCTAATTCAATTATCCCTTCGCCAATAGTCCTCCTTGTTGCGCATTACTATTTATTGCTTCTATATCTGCAATTTTCTCTCCCTTTTCTGCATAGGATTGCTCACAATTACCTATGTCTTTCTTGAACTCTGCAGTTCCCTCTTACATGTCGTGTTTTTTATTCAGCACTTCATTATACAAGTCTCCAAACTTGTGTTATTCATTCAGGACATAATTATATAAGTCTCCAAACTTGTGTTCTTCATTCAGGACTTAATTATATAAGTCTCCAAAGTTGTCATCTAACTCCGCATACTGCTTCTTGACTTGGGACTTCCACGGATTCCATTTTGCCATATTCTTTTGCCTCTCCATTACGTCCCTCTCATTTATCATAAGAACATTGAGCTTCTTGTTCTTCTCACCATCTTCCTTATGTCATGCGTCAATATACTTGGATGTGTTCCCCAATTCCTTGAACACATTTGTTGCGACTCTTGCTCTCTGTTATGTCTCCTTGAGTGGTTCCTGCAATTCTTCGGCTTGCTTTAACCAAACTCCCTTGCCGCTTCTAGTTTCTTCTTCCTCAGATCTTCCTTCGAAGGTTGCACAACTTTCGCCACTGTAGTCTTGCACAACAACCTATGGATAGCTACACTGAGATTTTCAGTTGATTCCATCCCTTTAGTGGCTGAATTTTGCCATAGTTGCAGTCTTGCTTTCTCAATGGTGGCTATCATCTCTTCTATTTTGCCAACACCCGCACATTCTCGTTCTTTTCTTTCTTCATCTTTCTTGACTCTTCATGAGTCTTTTCCCCAACTCCTCAACCTCTTCTTCCAATTCCAAGCTGCGCTGCACCACATTGAAGCTAGTTGCACCAATCCCAAACCTAATTGTTTAATGTCCATCTTGAAAGGTTCTCCACTTACTGACATGCTCTTCCCAGGCACTGAAAATGTTGGATCTTCATTGTGCGCGTCCAACAACGTTTGCAAATTTTCATGGTGTCATCCTCATCTCCGTCACGCTGTTGTTTTGCATCTTCCCCTTCAAATTCCACATTGATCGACACTTTATTCAATGAATTCATATGCACAATCTTAGAGTCTTCCTCCTCTTCACTCTCTGTTGCGCTGACTTCCTAGTGCACTTCTTCGTCTTTTTGCTTCTCAGGTTCCTTTGAGATAGGTTGCAGCCTCTCTCCTGTATTTGTCTATTGCGTCTTCCTCATGCCTCCAATTCCATTTTTCCTCTTCTGGGTTTGCGCAACATCCTTCCCCTTAGGTTGAGTATTTTCAGCCTCCTAGCCTATATCCTCTCCACTTGCCTTGTCGTTGGGTTTAGATTATGAGATTGTAGTTTCCTACTCTGTCTTTTCCTTGCTTTTTTCGGTGTCTTGCATGTTGTTTTTTCGCGTCTCCTTTTCCATTTGAGCCTTCTCTTTCTTTCTCTACTTTGCCCCCCTACTCTGCGCAACATCTTCTCTAGTGTTTCCCATGCTAGCGGTTCATCCATCCATGTGGGTTAGAAGTATAAAGGCTTTAAGACGCACACCGACGAACATCTCATTCATCACAATCACTTGTGTGGAATCCAACTCCATGCCATCATCCTCAGTGTTGTCATCATCATCTGTTAGTTTCATCCTTGTTGTGATGAAACTTTTCCTCATGTTGATCCTTTCCTTGTCCACCATTTCAACCTCCAATCTTGCCAACACTCTTACCGAATAGTGCGTAAACACCGCATATGGCAACTTCATCTAAGAGCTTTCCTTCCCATCTTGCTCCTCTTCATTGCACAAAATGTAGCATGCCGCTTGTATGCATCCACCAACTTCTTGTGTGCTTTGCCCTTTGGCTTGAGCACTTGGTTCACATTGTTGAAGCATTTACACATTTTTGCCTTGTAGGCATCGCTCATCTGGTTTGCACGCCGATGCATCTCATACTTCTTTGCACACAACTTCATCTCCTGTGAAATCTCAAAACCTTGACTTTTCGGGATGCCTACCGTCTCTAGAAGTATCAAGATCAAACACATCCCTCACCAGAATGTTCCTCCTACTACATGTGCCTCCTCAACTACACTATTGATTAACTCAGCTATATACTTGGCAAATTTAAACTTTACCCTATCTTTTGCTATTCAATAAGTCACATATACAATGGGCTTGGATGCAACTCTCATCGCATTGCAACGGTAAGCTTTGCTCTGATCAGATGTGCAACGACCCACGTAGGCAATGTGGAGATGTCTAATTCCATGGTATATCCTCCTCGGTGCAACTGTAATTATGTTACCACCTCATCAATCTTGTCATGCTTCAACAACATTGCGCACATATCCTCAACCTCATAATTTGGCTGATTCAATTTTGGGAAATTTTCCTCCTTTCTGCAAAGTATGTCCTTCCTTTGTGTTTTGGACAATAGCCATTTTGTTAACATTGGCTTTCCTATTTGGGGAAACTACCATAGCTCAAGTATCCCAGAAATTCTCAAATGGGTTCTTACAATAACCCTACTTTTTAACCTTTTTGGCGCATCTAAATCTGCAGCAATCTACTTCTCCAACTGTGCTTTCCTGTGATTGAAATCTTCAACTTACTCCCTGTATTTGGTGGATAACTCCTCTCCTATGTGCACGCTATGTGCAACCTTCATAGGTGGAGCCTCAAACACCTTGATGTTTTTTCCCCTTTTCTTCTTGGGTGATTTGCTAGTATCCCTGGTCGGGGTCTTCTATTGTTCTACCTCATTTTCTTATTTGGCCTTGTTTCATTGGCTGGCATCGACACTTCTTTCTCCTCTATGTAGAATCCACGTCTAAACCATCCGTTTTTTTTTTAAAACAGTTCTTTCCTTTAATCGCGACTTAAAGTACAACCATCTTGACGCTTTGGCAGTACCTCATAAGGTAGAGTTTCTAAACCACCCTGGAGTTCAGGTTCCGATCCTGGACCTGTGGGTTATGGGCCCACGCTACTATCTTCTTTTGATAGAGTACCTTATGTTCTCTTTCAATTCTGACTTTCCATATTAATCTCATAATGGATACCGGTGTAATATCTTAGAAGCAATGAGTCTCACAATGATTTTACTCAAGTCTATAAATTACATTCTTTGTACAGGGCTGATCTTCTTGTTAGCATTAGGTAACCCCTTTTTAAGTTATACTCAATGCTCGTCTTTATCCTGAGACTAACTAGGCATTCAACGATCTCTAGTAATTTCACTCTACAAGGTTTATCAATGTAATATTATTTTCTTCATAACATCATAGTAATTGTGCTACCAACCTTATTGCCATATGATTGGTTCATACTGAAACCAAAACAGGTAAAATACTGTACCACTAGGATAGAATATCATCTACTTAACAGAATCATTGCAGAAACTGCATGTAGGCATTCACCTACTTCTATGCCATAAGTAGTTACCTTTCAGGTTCTCCTATTTCTAGTCTTGCACTAAAAGAGTTTAAGCATAAATACTAACAAGGATTGCAAGCGGTGAATAGAGCACCTGAATTCAAGGTGTCAAAGCGACAACTTAAATGATGGCATCAAAGAATTTTCTTGTCTCATAGCATATAATAAGTTCACACCACATTAATCTACTAATCAGAATAAGGCAACACCAAGAAGGCTCTTTAGGTGGCATTGTACATCATTGTACATCTTATTTAAGTGACAATTTTAAATATTTATGGGATCTCTGTTTAAGACAGAATTTTCCTCGGTACCTATCAATAAGGGTTTACAGAAGTAGGCGATACATTCTTGATTTAGTATGACAGATTTTTTTTGCTTTATCATAAACCCTAAACAAGTTGACTCCATTGTATTCTGCCATTCTGAGCATGGTAATACCAAGCATCCATCTGGTAAAATGAGCTTAAGTAATTTATGTCTATTATCATGGTTAAAACAATGTTTCTACACACACACACACACATTGTTACCCATACATAAAAATCTTTAACCAACAAGAGTAACCTGACAGGATAAGGCCATAATTCACATTTGATTATCTGTAAGTTTCAACCACTTCAAGACATTAGTTTAAGACTATCCTTCATATACTCTGCCCTAACCATTGTTTTCATAGTTTGTCACGTACTTAAAACTATCACCTTTCCTTCTTGAACTGTTCTTGCCAAGCAAGACACCTATTTATTGTTATCACCCCTCCTTCGGGGCTGATCTAACACATAAAAGAGCATATAAGCGTGAAGTTCTTACAGGCCTTGGTACAGTTCAGGGTTTGTCCCGACCTTGTCTCCAAAAGGAAACATGCATTAAGATTCAAGTAATAAAAAGTAAGCCCATGCCTTGTTAATTAAATTCAGTAATCATCTCTAATGGTTGTCTTAATTTAATTTGAGCATGTCAAATCTCGGCAACCTACAGGTTTACTTAAACAGCTTGATATAATTCTGAACTAAATTTCTTAATCAGAGAAAGACTCTTTAAGTGAAGTCCTAAACCACAAGATGTTCAACATGCCAATGCTCAAGCAGATTTAAGACCATAACAGTGTTGATTTACCTATCTTCTATACTTTTAGTGGACCCTAGGGTTAAGATTACCTGTAATTACTTGTGCTTCAAGAGTATAATATCTGATAAACTCTAGCCTTTGTTTAAAACCCCCTTCACAGGGCTCTCCAAGGTTAGCTAATGTGGTATTTAATGCAGTTCAATTAGAACATTAAACAGATTCTTAAGATATCTATTCATGACTGAAAATACAGAATCGACTTAGATTATATTGTTAATCCTTCAGGTCTTATAGCAAACAATTCAAGGAAGCTAAGGAACATAGAAAGTACTTGGAGACTCAGTTCAAAATTTAACTTTCTTTCCTCAGTTCATCAAGAAATGAGTTTACTTTAAACATCAGGTATTCAGCTCAAAATTTTGTATACTCATAGTGTAGGTAGTGATACCCTGTTCAGGGTAGTTCACTTGGCCAGTTCAGGCCTTGACATTAATAGCAGAGTTGCAAGGATACTTTAAACAGTGGTGCCAAGCCTGTAGTAACAGGGTCTAGTAGAGTTCATAGCCATTGAAGTTTGAACATAATCTTTACAGGCAGATGAGGACCCTAAACCCAAAATGCATTAAACAGAATGCCCATCAAGTTGCCTTCAGGGACTTTGGGCCCATGCTCAAATTTTTCTTCCATACTATTGATAATGATAATATTTACAAAAGACAAAACACAGCCAGCGCCCTTAAGGGCTTTACATTAACCTAAACCCTTAAGGGCTTTACATCAAACTTTAGGTTACAATAGGACCTTTCTGTCACAGATTTAACCTAATCATTATGCCAGAATATTAGAGATTCAGGCATATTTATTAAACTTGCTATTCAATAACTTACAAATGAACTCTCCACAAAGCTTTAATTCATGTTACAGATAGACACGAGCTAAGATCAGTGCTACAGGACAAACAGGGCAATTCACAGATATATTTTATGTAAACAATCCAATCCACTGACTATATGTGGACAGTTCTACTTAGTTGTATGGCCAACTTGTTAGATGTTTAAGCAAGAATTAATGATATTTCTCTTCTACACATGAAGGTGTTAAACTATAACTGGTAGTAACACCAACTCTAGGTACCATCAAGTATTCTTCCTTTCTTACATGACAGTAGTATCACTGAGTTTTTTATGGGTATATAGGCCTTACATCTTACTTGCTCGGAAATTAACTACACTTATCAAATTCTACGTCACAACTTAATCCAATCAATGCAATTTCTATCTTTACAGCTACTTTGAAATGCATGACTTGTCATGCTTAATGGCAAATCAACAAGCATCATCAAATGATGGAAACAAACAAAAGATCTCTCATACACATATAGATATGTTTGTTACATCAACAGAGTTGGAAATATAGAGCTTATCTATAGATTTAACCCAAACAGTAATACATTAAGTCCATCCTCAGCATGTCTCATTTTCTTATTTTCTGCTTGTACAAAGTTCATCAGCCAAACTTGAAATCAAATAGTACAATCAAAGATAACTAGATACAGAATATGTTTTAATTCTCTTCTGAACAGTCATATCAAGCCCAACTACTTTTATCAAATGCAAAGCTTGAAGTGCTCAATCACAGATTCCTTTATAAAGCCTTTATTCTGCAAATCTGCACTTTATCAAAAGCAACATAAAACATGTAATCAACATATAGTTGGCACGTTGATCTTTTACCCATATTAGAACAGTTAAGAGCAGAATCCATTCCTTTGCAAACTCTCATGAAATCATTAAAGATACAGTAACCACAACCAATATATATATATATATATATATATATATACTAACTGATACGATGAAATATTTTTCTACTTTCCATGCAAGAGTAAAAATATTTTCACAAGAAGAGAAACAACGATTTTCATTTCATAAAACCATACCAGGACTATTCAGAGTCCTCAAACATGCCAAACGGCAAACTCATGTTTGTATTCCTCCCTATGCTAATGCTATTGCAATGGCATAATCATATACCCACATGTCAAAAGCTCACAACATCCACTTTATCAATCTTTTTCATTTCAACAATAGCATTCAGAGAATGCAAACATGAATCATGGCTCTTCATTGCTCTAACAGAGGGACAAATAAACATCCCTAATTAAAAAAAGAAACTTAAGAACAATGTTGTCAGATGTGCCCTAGCCCACATTGTCCAGCTGCATGCCTCCAAATGTCCAACCATACACACTCATGAATATATACAAATAAATTAGAATCACGACATTCATTTTGCCAACAATGGTTGTTATGTCTGTTAGCAGAGCCTTAAAACCATACTCTTACCCCGTAATCATTATTCTTGCACCGACGTTGAGTCCACTATCAACAAAACAGCTGTATTTGCAGGGTAATGGGGTTTCATATGCGTAAACATTTGCCATGACACCAAATAAACAGATAAGCCAATCCCTATTTTCACATGTAGTTCAATTGCCATAACTTCCCAGTTCTACAACACATGTGAATAGTTGCAGGATTCTCTCTACAACCCATGCGAAATGGTTGCATATTTTCCTCCAACACGAATCCAATGATGAAAAATAATCCATGTAGGTTACTTTAGTCAACTAAATGGTGGGATTTTGGCTATCAAAAGTGTGACCAAGCAACTCGGACAGTCAACTGAAACAACCATGTCGACCATTATTCCTCATTGTCGGCCATTCCATCGAATGATGGTTTTCAGAACCCTAACCAGGGTTTGTCTATTATCCGTTTCCCTTTGAAGTTGGGTTTGGCTTGGGTTTGAAAAACCCTTTGTTGCAATCTAGCTAATGTAATTTCATTTACAATATAAAATCCCAACCGTAGATTCCATTGAATCAATTTTGCTATATTTGATACACTGTCAGGTCCGTGACACCTTGATATTATTTCAACATACTTTAAATATTTTTATGTCCTAGCTAAGTTTAGGCACAATAATGTGACATTTCAAAATGTCTCGACGTTAATGGGTTTTGCAATATAAACCAACCTTAATATGTAATATAATACTAAGTCATGTTTTACCAATGTCTTAATTATAAATGGCCATGGCCTTATGGCCCTTTAAGACATTGCTACTTATAGTTATTGCAATGAACGAGGCTTACAACACCTATTTGTGGGATTCAGATCAATCAGCTTGTAAATGTAAGTCTACACCAAAACACCAAACCGGGGTGCTCGGATCTTACTCAAGGCCAATAATACTTATTCTTTGCTCCATTAAAACAAAACTTGAAAACACACAGTCAAACCGTATATTGTTAACCTCTTTTACATCCATGGGCTTATGGCCTCCAAGACATAATGTCTAAAATAGGCCACTTTATGCCTTAGTGTCAGTGATAACTAGGGATCATGGGGTCAAACATAGTGGATGTTACACTCTATTGGAGTCATCACCACTAGCTCAAGGATCCTAGTAATTCTCAAATGGGTTCTTACAATCAGCCTACCTTTCAACCTTTTTGGCGCATCCATATTTGCTGTAATCTCCTTCTCCAACACTGTTTTATTGTGATTGAAATCTTAAATCACACTCCCTCTATTTGGTGGATAACTCCTCTCTTATATGCATGCTATTTGCAACCTTCATAGGTGGAGTGTCAAACACCTTGATGTCTTCTGTTGTTCTACCTCATTTTCTTCTTTGGACTTTGATTCATTGGCTGACATTGACACTTATTTCTGCTTCTCTACTGGAGTCACCACCACCAGTACTGTCTTCTTCTTTGATAGTACTGCAATTCTCTAACCCTTTACAACTTAAAACAACAGACTTTCCTCTCATTAATCTCTCTCTTGAACAGCTCTACAATTCGACTCTTCTATGCTCAATTATTTTGCACTCCTTCAATGGTGCCATGTTTTCCCCATGATGTCCTAATCTTAGCTGATAACTCAAATTGCTTGAATGCCCCAATTTTCCTCTTTGCATGAAAACACTAGAGATATTTGAATATCAAAATTTGCAAATGATTTCAAAAGGCTATCTTCTGCCTTTTATATTTCTAGGCTACCTACTTTTCTTTTTCGACCTCTGATTCCCTGGTCGACATCAATATTTCTTTTTCTTCCTCTACTGGAGTGACCACCACTTGTACTGTCTTCTTTGCCATTACTGCAATTCTCTAACCCTTAGCAGCTTACTCGAACAACAATCTTTCCTCTCACTAATTCCCTTCCTGACAAACTTTGCAATTCTACTCTTCCACGCTCAACTATCTTGCGATTCTTCAATGGTGTTGTATTTTCGTCATGATGTCCTAATCTTAACCTGCAACTCAAATTGCTTAAATGCCTTAGTTTTTAGTTTTCCTCTTCACATGAAAACACTAGAGCTCTTTGAATATCACAATTTGCAAAATTTTGCCATAAGGCTATATGCTTTCTTTTTTTGCCTTAAGTGCATTAATAATGCCACCTACCCGCAAATTGTTTGCTTTGTTGTCATCCAATGGTCGAAAATTTGAAAAATATGGTTGTTTTGCCCTAGCTTTGGTTTTATCCTTTGAATCTTTTCAAACCTGTATGCACGCACGTCCCGTGCATTCTCTATCTCAGCCCCTTGTTGTGTGTGCAACCTACTATGTCCATCATATTTTGTGTAACATACTTCGTGCACAACTTTCCTTACGCCTTCTTGCATAAATCTTGAATTTTTTCCCACCAAGCAACTCAATTTCTGCTTTCTTCCACAACAAATATGCGCTAAGTCCTCATGCATACTTTCTGTTGTTGGTTGCCTTGCTCATTCATTGCTTTTTATTTTTTTATCAAGCATAAGCTCACCTATCTACATAGTTTCACTATGCATGATTACCCCACCCAAAGATACTTAGACATCTGGCATAACGATCCTAAGAGACCCCTCACTCGACTCATTTGATTGGATTTATAGGGTAATTTGCACTTATTACCCAAAGTAAACAAACTTGTTAATGAAAGCAAACTACAGAAAAACAGAAAATATTTGTGCTACATTTTAACAAGGCCAGTGGCCTTATACCATCCGCCTTGTGCATGGTAATTCAAAGTAGGGCTTGAGCCTACTTCCATTGAAGTGCCCTTGTAGTAATTCACTATTCAACTTGCATAGCATATATGTGTTGGTTTTAAGAATGTGGTGAATAATGTAAGGTCCCATCTACCTTTTATGAAGTTTGCTTGGATGCTTTGCATATCTGAAATCATACAAAAACACCTTGGCACCTACACAATTTCTTACTCTTTATGTGATTGTTGTGTCAAACCCTCTGATAGGTCTTTTCTACCCTTTGGTTCCATCTTGCCAACAGTCTCTTCTCATCTAGCTTCATTAATTCCACCAGCCTCTAATAGTTATTGTAGGAGCTATATGCAAATAATTAATACATGCAGAGGAGCCGAACATAGAAATATTGACATACTTTTAATCACACAATAATAATATATTTTCTATTACACATTGACTGAATATTACATCCGACAGAATACAAATATATAGGATAACATATCCTATTATTTAGGAATCTCACTAACTACTAAATCTCCTAGAATCTCTCGCAATCTTCTATAGTAGTGAGTTGGGTGAACTGCCCAATCTCACACAAATTTATGATTTGTTATCTAACAAATCATTTACAATCTTAGCAAATTATATTATGATAAATAATATAATCCAAATATAATGTAAAGACTCATAAATTCTAACATTCCCCCCTTAGTTCTTACATGATAAAACATATCCTGTTCTCTGATTGTAGCGTGTCACCTTTGTGTGCTCATGATCAACTATATTCTTACAAGTGGCTTTCATGGATGGATACAACCACCATCTAGGCATGAACAAAGACCTACGCTTCTGCTCATCCTCCACACTTGTTTGATGATGGTTTTCCCCAGCCGTGACCAGCAACCTTACCTAATTGGTTTTGCAAGTGTACCGATAACCTTTCACAATTGGTTTTTCAGGTTTACTAAAAACCTTACACAATTGGTTCTTCCAGGTTCACTAAAAACCTTACACAATTAGTTTTCTAGGTTTACCAAAAACTGTAACAATTGGTTTTCCAAGGTTATCAAAAACTTTACACAATTGGTTTCCCTGATTTACCAAAAACTTTCACATCATGATTGCTATAATACATTTTGATCAACATTATACGATGTTTCTACAAAAAGGGGTTACATGGAGAATACTTACAAATGAACAGGAATACTCATTTATTCTTATTATCACACCATTAAAAACCTGAAAAAATTGAAATCCACACAATTGAAATCACATGCCAGTAAAGCAGACGCTAGTGGCTTCTGAGAGGCTTGAATGACCTCTATCCTCCAATGCCTCCGACCTCCAACATGTGAAGATGCTTACTCCTCTGATGAAGTCATGAATCTCAATTGTTTCTTCATTGGATGTACATCCCCCCTCAATGTGAAACAATAAATAGGACATCAAGGTCGTCTGAAAATGTGTCTGTAAGGAAATTTTTTTTATTTTTACAAATTTTGACAATATACCCAAATAAATTCAATGATTCGACTTTTACTTTTGACAATTGTAATCGACACACACTTTGAACCAAAAATATGACTAAACTTTGAGAATTTTTAAAAAAACTACTCAAAAAACTATTTTTTTCTATTTTGACAATTTTGACATGAAGACGAATTTGACACTTTGGAATTTTTGTACATATAAAATCGACTGTATTGGACTTGACTAACAAACGACTTTATGGTTTGACTAACCATATGACATAAAGACCTTTTTAACTTCTTTTTTGTTTTTGTTTTTGACAAGACTCTTTTAACAACATGAATTTGACAATAAAAGACAATTGATTTACAATAAAATCTAATGACTCAATAATTTTATATTTTTAAATATAAAACTACTGTTGGAATGACCATACCCCTAATATACTTAACACTACGAAACTACAAAATTCAAATGACTTATAATGACTTATGACACAAAAACTTAACTATCTTGATCATAAACGTAACTAACACAAAATAATAAATTATTGACTCAATCCACTAATAAATATTAATAAATGTAAACTAAAACCTAAAAGCATTGCCTTGCATGGAATGACTTTGGAAATAAGGCATTTGGAGAAGAACGCTTGCAATGGAAGTCTCGTTGATCCAAGAGCTCGGTTGCATAATACGTATTCGCTTATTGGTTCAGATCTACATAGAGATGCAATGTTCTGGCAAAGAGGAACTGTACATACTCAAAATTATGAATTCAAAAAATTTCCAAAAAAGTACATGTGGGGAGCACCAAAAACATCAACCGCTGTGTTGGAAGAAGGCTCACATCTAGATTTAGAGAGAAGAATAGAGTGCAGTTGATGTGCATAAAAACACAAACAAAACCGTTTGGCCAAAAGTTGCCGATCAAAGAGAATACAACCGCTATCAACCTTCAACTCATATGGTGAAGCCCGAGCTGCAACAATGATTCAAATAAGGAGCACAGACTTAGAATGAAATAGAAGAAACTCTCATTGTCGACGCTTTCCACGAAATACATTGATTGTTCGTGTATGATAGTGCATACAGTCAGAGAATCTAATTAAAGCGTCCTCCTTGTTTGTTGCTACGCATAGGTCTGTAGCATGCTAACTGCAGGATATTGTTTCTACGAGAAGCCGTCAGGTATCACCTTCCACTCTAGACGTTAATCGAAATCATCAACCCAAAGACAAGATGTAATTGGTTGAGTTTTAATGCAGGCTGAAGAGCACAGACTATGCAAGAGCCACACAATACGCAAACAAATTCTACACACGCTATATGTTTAATACCTAATTAAAACTTCAAACTCATTCTCAAAACAAAATCTCTCTCATT
This sequence comes from Torreya grandis, assembly GCA_037957365.1. Lineage (NCBI taxonomy): Eukaryota > Viridiplantae > Streptophyta > Pinopsida > Cupressales > Taxaceae > Torreya > Torreya grandis. The sequence goes on from JARHVA010003430.1 coordinate 725,022, forward strand.
CATAGAGACAAAACGTAGTACCATTGCCCCTTTCAAATTTATCAAGCTTCCATGGAACAAATTACCTACTCTGATACCAATAATAGTTATTGTAGGAGCTATATGCAAATAATTAACTCATGCATAGGAGCCTAACACATAAATATTGACAAATATTTTTAATCACACAATAATAATATATTTATCTATTACACAATGACCAAATATTACATCCGACACAATACAAATATATTGGATAGCATATCCTATTATCTAGGAATCCCACTAACTAATAAATCTCCTAGAATCTCTTGCAATCTCCTATGATAGTGAGTTGGGTGAACTGCTCAATCTCACACAAATATATGATTTGTTATCTAACAAATCATTTACAATCTTAGCAAATTATATTATGCTAAATAATATAATCCAAATATACTGTAAGGACTAATAAATCCTAACAGTCTCTTATCCAACGATGCATTTTATTCCAACCCTCCTATGCATGCAATCCTCAACAAAGGAATCAAGAATCCCATTGCTAACATGACCTCTCTCCCATAGACTAGTTGGAATGCTATGTATTTTTCCAACCATTTATATGTTGTCCTATATGCCCACAATGTCATTGAAACAAACCATCCCAATCTTTACACACTGCATTACAAATCTTTGTGATGGTAGTCCCTATAATTTGTTAAAAGACTCCACTATAGTGGATGATACGGTGTTGTCTTGTGATGCACAACTATAAATTCATCCAACAAAATGCATATCGACTCTGGAAGAAAAGGACATCCATATCTTGTGATGATATTCTCCCACAAGAACCTAGTTGTAGTCACTATTTTACCATCTTTTGTAGGTGCAGCCTTAGTTCATCTTGTTAAATAGTCGGTAGCTGTTATGATATAATGTGCATGTAATGTCCCCCTTTTTGGTATAAACTTGCTTAAGTCCTTAGCCTTGAATTGATCCTAAAAAGGCTAAGGGAAGAAGAGAAAAAGGGGACATTTGAGGACTTAAAAAACATTTAATAGAAAAAAATCTTATGATCTAATTTTCACTTAAGTTGGGGCCTTTTTAAGGGTCATGGTCATTTAAGGCCTAAAGTGTTTTTATAAGAAGTTTTATATAATATATTTAAAAAAAAGAGAGGGTAAACTCTCCCTCTTTATTTTGGGCGCCACATTTGGAGGAGAGGTATAAAAAGGAAATGGAAGGCTCATTTGAAATGGTTATGCAATTTTTGATATTGAAATTATTGTGCAAGTATGTCAAGTTTGTTCACCACATCTTGAAGACGAAAACCTTAAAGTGTGTTAGGAGATGAAAACCTCTATACCTACTTTTAGGGCAGCTTTACTCAAGGGCTGTAGTTGTGCTTCAATTTTGCATAGTTGATGCAAGTGGATATACAAGGATGTTTTTGGACACTACCTTCATTAAGGATTGTTTCAAATCTTTCAGAGAGCTGGAAATTCATGATTTGCAGGTCAAAAAGATGGGCGGACTTGATTTGAGGAGCTTTGTTGATTTTGGAGGCCATCTCAAGGGTGGTGACTTGCTTTGGGAGGGTGGTGACCTGTAATATCCCCTTCTAATAGGGATATATGAAAGACACAAAACTCTGATACCAAAGACAAAAGCTCTGATACCACTGTGATGTCCCTTATTTAGGGGCTCCTTTTGTCTCTACACAACTCTGATATATAACAAATAAAGCTCTGATACCACTGTGATATCCCCTTTCAAACAGGAAATATATAAACACATAAAGCTCTGAATAAGATATAACTTCTGTTGAATAAATTCAGAAGAATAACAATAATATAGTCTCTTAATAGCAAATCACAGATTTTATCACTTGTCCTTCTAAATTATTACAATTACAGTCCTCTCTTATGCATATAAAATATGACATACAGTCTTGAAACCCTGGTCTTTTACAAATCTAGAAATAAAACTTGAATCTGGAACGGCTCGGGTTGCTGTGTAAAAACACAGTCACCGTCGTCGGTAATACTGCCGCTGTCGGTAGCTAATACTACCGTCGTCGGTAATACTGCCGTCGTCGGTAATACTGCCGTCGTCGGTAGCCGTCGTCGGTAATACTGCGGTCGTCGGTAGCTGTGCAAACTTGTACGGCTCTGTACGGCTTCGTACGACCGCCAATAAGTTACACCCTGTTTGTAGGACCTCTGATCTGAAGATATAGGACTCTAATACAGAATATCTCTATCTGTATAACTTATTTGAATCAAAACATAAAGCAATAAATACCTGGAATATCTGTAATAACTTTTGTGTGAAGTTATCTCTCAAACCTGAAATTCTATGATAACTTCTAGATGAAGCTATCTCTCACTTTGGCAATAGATCAGCTGATATTCCATAGCCTCTTAATTGCACACATTGAAGAGGGAACGTTCTCCAATGCAAAAGGAATCCTGGAACCCTAGGCTCAGTCTTCACAGAAGAAATTCTCAAAATCAATAATCAATAATCAATGGCATAATGAACAATGGCCTCCATGAGAAACCCTTATACCGTCAAAAGATATGCTTGCCCTAATTAGGGTTTCTTAAATTAGAATTAGGGTTTCTAATTAAAAATAGGCTAAATAATTAATATTTGATTAAATCAATCAAATATTAATATCTCCCTCAATACATGTCGGATCCACGAACCGATCGAAGCTAGTGAATCAGGGAGTGATTCCGCACATAACCATACCATAATAAAGGCGCTCCGCTGCATATCAAATATCCCTAAAAAGTAGGAGCTCAGGCCAAATGTGTCTGAAATACCCTGAATGAAAATCAAATGAAGAAATCCTGTGAATCAAAGTCGAGCCAAGCTCCATTATGACCCTCTATCCATCTTATTAGCCTACGAAAGTCGTATAATAGGCTAATCATCAAGTCTGTCAATGTCCACGAAAAAGGGGACATGACAACCCTCTCAAGTGGGCAAATTGTCTCCAGAACCCTCTTATAGGGTCAAAGGTAATTTTAATAATTTATTCCAGCACTTAGCGAGTTATTGTGGATCAATTTGCAGGTTGGAGGGCTATTCCATGCCCTAGGAATATTCATAATTTTTATATATTATTTTGCTACTTGGATGACTTGCTTGGAGAGGTTCGAAAGGTGGTTAAAAGGGCAAATTCCAAGAAATAAATATCAGATTTATTTCCTTATTTTTTTCTAAGTGTGGCGACCCACTTGTGGAGGTTTTAAGGGTGTTTCGTGAGTTGAAAACGCAGCTGTTCTTTCACATAAAAATTAGAATATTTGCAAGGGTATTTTCAGCCACTTCTTTGATATATCTTGGTCAAAAAAAGGTACCTTGCTTTTCAATTTATTTGCAGCGATTTGTGGAGCTATTTTAGCGTGTGTTTGCTTGGAAATTTTATAAATTTTTCAACTAGGGTTTGCTGGTTTTGTGGGACAAATTTTTAGTTAATTGGCAAATTTATCCAAGGGTTTGTTGGAAAACCCCATTTAGGTCTAATTGTTCTATTTGGGGACATTACAGTTGTATCAGAGCCATATCTTGGCTATATATGGGATTCAAGGTTTACGTCAAACAGTAGCATGGACAAGGGAAGGATTTAAACTCTTACTCAGGTCCAAGATCGTGGGCATCAGTGCCTCAAGGTGAAGGATTAGCCTTTGGTTCGTTGGGATTTGATGGAAGATTATGATGAGTACTTGACACTTGCACCACAATACATAAAGGGAAGAAGCTTCAGGTATTGGCTAGGTTTGAGATATGGCAAAGGACATTGGGAGCACATAGCTATGTATTACGACTTGGGGAAGATAGTTCTTCAAACCTTTGATGGTGATCCAGGTATTCCGGTGAGAGCTTGGGTGGACAAGGTGAATGAGTACCTTGATTTGAGGCCTAGTGGTAGAATGGAAGCCTTAATTTTTGTCATCCAACATTTGGATGGGACACACAAGGGCACAACACCATTGGGACGCACGAGGAATTCTTGGAAAGAATCGTTGATGAGTTTGTTAAGAGGGTGGAGCTATCAAAACCAAAATCACTAAGGGCACCTAGCAAGGGTTTCCAATTGGATGAAAGGTAGTCTTTTAAACATTTAATCGAGCCTAATTTCCAATTGTAAAAGGGGCGGCCACTCCACAAGCTTGTTAGAAACCAAAATTCAGTCAATCATAGGTCCCTTGTAATGGAGATCATCCGGAAATTGAATCAGAAAATTCAAGGAAATGGAAGGCATGTAAGGCTGAATTTAAAGGGCAGCCACCAAGTGAAGGGCCTTTGAAGTTTGGGCCCATTCTGATGGATAATCAGTTGAGATTGAAATCAGAAAATTCAGAGAAATTAAAGGTATGTGAAACGGGAATAGAAGGGCAGCCACCAAAGGAAAGACAATTAGAAAATTGGGAGCAAAGAAATGAACATATGAAGATAAACCAAATTGAGATTGAAAGACAATTACACAAAAGAAAAGAGGAAAGCTAACAGGTGACAAAGAAAAAGATGATTGCTACCCTATGTAGTGCTACTAGACGCCATGCCTTCTATGTGAAAGGAATCGTTAGAGGCAAAAGGGTAATTGTGTCAATGGATAATGGAGCCACACAATTTTATAGATGTTAAAATGGTTGCAAGACATAGGCTGCCCACCAAGGAAAATGGTGAACTTAAGGTAGCCGTGGGGGATGGCTCCTCCATACCATGCATTTCCAGCACATTGGAATTAAAACTAAACATGGGTGAATATACTTTTGAAGGAGAGTTCAATGTGATAGACCATGGGGAGATAGATATTGTGCTTGGAGTCCAATGGTTTCCATCCATTGGTGAGTACACTCATAATTTACAAGAATCAAAACTGAAATTTATGGCAGCCAACAAGGAAATTGTTCTCCATGGATTAAGTAATGGGACACCCATGTTGGTGACCTCCAAAAGGGTAGATGAACCAAAAGAGTTGAACTCTAAACACACCATGAAGAAGGATCAAGTGGGGTAGCCACTTGTGATAAGAAACAAGTCATGCAAGAGGAAGGAAAGAAGAGCTGAACTCTAAACACACCATGAAGAAGGATCAAGTGGGGTAGCCACTTGTGATAAGAAACAAGTCATGCAAGAGGAAGGAAAGAAGAGCAGAACAAAACTTCATGAGGACTCACACGAAGGAAGCGATAGAAATTCAAGTAAGGGAAGTGGACACAATTTGAAGACACTCTCTATGCCAAGGAAAGGAGAGGAAATTATGCTCAACCAAGGAGAGGAAAATTGTGCCCTTATGTCAAGGACACAAGCAAGGTGTGATGAGTAGATGAGGAGGGCAAAGCAAGCAAAGATGATAGCCTTCCTAGCTAGGCAACACCTAAGGAAGTTCAAGGAGGAAGGTGAATCCTTTAAACACCTACATAATCATTTCCAAGATAAAGAGAAATCAATATTGCACATTGATGAAGGGAAATCGGTGATCAAGGTCCACACCACCAAGGCTAATGATCACTATCAACTTGCTGTAATTTTCGGAACAGATAAAGGTAAGCCATTTAATTATTTTTGTAGCAATTCATTAGTGCACAACCTTTCTACTATGCCCTTACACTTAGGAGGATATGAGGATCACTATCAACTTGCTGTAATTTCTGGAACAGCAGATAAAGGTAAGCCATTTAATTATTTTTATGGCAATTCATCAGTGCATAACCTTTCTACTATGCTTCTACATCACTTGGGAGGATATGAGGATCATGCCAAGGGCAAGGACAAGGTGAAGGGCATGCCAAAAAACATGCAAACACATCACGGATTGGTTCATTTTGGAGACCCCTTGCAAAGGTCAATGCAAGGAATGAGTTGGCTTCCATACATGGACAAACAATTGGAAGGGATGATATGGAAAACATGGAAGAAGGTTTAAGGTCCATCATAATTGGGCAAAGGCTCAAATCATGACCAGTAGTTGGCAAGATAAATTGGTGAAGAAAAATTTGTCTTTTTCCTCTTTGAAAAATTCAAAAAATTATTGACAACAATCTTGGTCATTGATCCCCCAAAAAGGGCACATTGTTTGTACATGGAAGCCAACAAAGAAGCTTGAAATTGTTGATAAGAAGTTTGAAAATTGTCTCTAAAATTTTTGAGTGGTGTCATTCATTATAGCCACCCCGTATACATATAAAAATAGTTTTGGAAGTACTTTGTTACTCATGACAAGGAGAGATATTATTCCTTGTGTTTCTGATTTTGTGCAATCAGAAAATCAGATTTTTTGCTTCTACTACAGCGTCCTTATGGGAACAACATGACTGATTTAATTGTTTACTTCTAGCTGTTTTTGAGTGCAGAAAATGACATCTTTAAAGACCACAGTTTGCACAAGAAGTGGGTAAAATTTGTGAGTATGAAACAATAGTGTACCTTATTTATTTTTGAACACTCCTTGATGGTCACATACTTACATAGCAGTCATGAGAAGGGGCAGCCTTGGATAAAACATGCTTTGCATATGATGGGGACCAGTCATAGTGGATTGCATAAGGTGATGAGTTGCTTCAGAGGTATGTGGTACCAAATAATTTTTTTGGCCATTCCTTTGCATGTTTGGGAGTCTTCTTCGAGGCATAGAGAGATGAGTAAGGACAACGGTTTGACATCTTTCAGAGGCCATGATTGTATTGATGGGATGAAGGTAAGTGCGAGTTTTGAAATTTATTTATCAGAAAAATTAGATTTGGGAAGGCAAACACAACCATGTTTAGAGGGGAGAATTTCTGAATTTTATGAAGAGAAGTATGCATATATCAATTCCCGATTTTGTCAGCATGAAAATTCAGAGATATGCATGCATGCATGTACAGCCATATTACAAGGGAGGAAAGACTGAATTTGTTAATACAGTCCAGCTCTTGCAAGATCTTAGAAAAATGCATCTGTTGGCACCTTTGGTGGATGATAGAGGAAGCATATACACGAAGAAGTACAATTATATTTGGCAAGTGTTGGGAAGCTATTGATGAGCTTTTGTAGTGTCTTATGCATGCATAGGATGATTGACAAGGGGCAGCCTTTTGGAAGGCACATGGTTTGCACAAAGATGCCCGTATATGGTGAGTGGTATGTTTTAGAGGCCTCACATCATGATAGGTACCTTGTTGGGTTCTTTTTGCATATTGGGATAGTGGTGGCTTGGCATTTGGAAGGTCTTTGGCCACGGGGCAACAAGGTAATCATATTCTCCCATGTTTATTGTTGCAACTTTGGGTTACTTAACATCCCTTTTGAAGGTATAAGAGAAAGGAGTTTGCCTATCTTTCATTCGGTATTAAAAGGGATGGTTGATTGGGAACATATGGAGCCTTTGGAGGGCTATGAGAACACCTCTAGTGCTTGGGGGCAGCGCCCAAAACATAGGTACAATAGGGTAAGGCTTTGGTTTGGAGCTTCCATGTCATGGGAGGCATTGACAAGGAGAGCTTGTATAGTGAAGAGTGTTGGGACAGCCTTGTGGCTTTTGCAATTGCTTTAAGGACAAAAAAATTTGGGTAGGGATGACTGTAATGCCCTCCTTTTTGGTATAAACTTGCTTAAGTCCTTGGCCTTGAATTGTTCCCAAAAAGGCTAAGGGAAGAAGAGAAAAAATGGGACATTTGAGGACTTCAAAAGCATTTAATAGAAAAACCCTTTATGATCTAATTTCCACTTAAGTTGAAGTCTTTTTAAGGGTCATGGAGATGTAGGGCCTAAAGTGTTTTTATATGGAAGCTTTATATAATATCTTTTTTTAAAGAAAAAAAAAAATTCGCCCTCTTTATTTTTGGCGCCACACTTGGAGGAGAGGTATAAAAGGAAAGAGAAGGCTCATTTGAAATGATTATGCAATTTTTGATATTGAAATTATTGTGCAAGTATGTCAAGCTTGTTCACCACATCTTGAAGACGAAAACCTTCAAGTGTGTTAGGGGATTAAAACCTCCATACCTACTTTCATGACAACTTTACTCAAGGGCTGTAGTTGTGCTTCAATTTTGCATAGTTGTATGCAAGCGGATCTATAAGGGTGTTTTTGGACACCATTTTCATCAAGGATTGTTTTAAGCCCTTCAGAGAGCTGGAAATTCATGATTTGTAGGTCTAAGAGGTGGACAAACTCGGTTTGAGGAGTTTTGTTGATTTTGGGGCCATCCCAAGGGTGGCGACCTCTCAAGAGGGCAAATTGTCTTTGGAACCCTCTTCTAGGGTCAAAGGTAATTTTAATAATTTTTTCCAACACTTGGCGAGTTATTGTGGATCAATTTGTAGGTTGGAAGGTTATTTCGTGCCCTAAGAATATTTACAAATTTTATATATTATTTTGCTACTTGGGCGACTTGCTTGGCGAGGTTTGGAAGGTGTTTAGAAGGGCAAATTCCAAGAAATAAATATCAGATTTATTTCACTATTTTTTTTGAGTGTGGTGACCCACTTGTGTAGGTTTTAAGGGTGTTTCGTGAGGTGAAAACACAGCTTTTCTTTCACATAAAAATCATAATATTTGCAGGGGTATTTTCAGCCACTTCGCTAATATATCTTGGTCAAAAAAGGTACCTTGCTTTCAATTTATTTTCAACTATTTGTGGAGTTATTTTAGCGTGTGTTTGCTTGGAAATTCTATAAATTTTTCAGCTAGGGTTTGCTGGTTTTGTGGGACAGATTTTCAGTTAATTGGGAAATTTATCCAAGGATTTGTTGGAAAACCCCAACTAGGTCTAATTGTCCCATTTGGGGACATTACAGTGCACCACTACGTAGTGCGACATGGTTTATTGGACCTGCAAAATCCACAACCCATTTGTAAAATTATTCCTACGTGACAATTGGAATTAATTGCATCTCATCCTGTCTATTAGGCTTTCCTACCCTTTGGCAGATATCACATTTCTGCGTGTATTCTTGTATAATGTTGGCCACTAGTACACAACCAATAGGATTTTGTGCACAGATTCCTCTCTTGTGTAGTGTCCTCCAACAATACCTTTGTCACATATATGCAACATGTCTACACGTTCATGTTCTAATACACATCTACGCAATACTCATCTCTCCACAACTTGTATAATTCCCCCTATCAACTAATACAACATAATACTTACTGCAAACTATTCTCTCTTTTTTGGTGTCCAGTCCCTTGGGGCCAATCATGAAGTCAAGAATACGGCTATGTTCACCATTTCTTCAGGAACTCCAGGCACTTTGTATGGGTGCACTTCTGATATGTCATCCTTAATTGGTCATGCAACCTCACCTTTTTCAATACGCGACAGATGGTCTGGGTCCACATTCAACCTTACAACTTTCACCACAACTGAAAACTGAAATTCCTAGAATAACACTATCCATTGACAAATCTAGCCATGTAACACTGGTTTGTTCAACAAATACTTTAGTGCCTCGTGATTTGTAAATATAACACAAACAGAGGAGCAAGAAGATACAACTTGAACTTCTGCAATATATAAACCATTGCTAGTGCCTCCTTCGTGGTGGTATAATTTTGCTCACCATTGGATAACTTCCTACATGCAAATGAAATAGAATGGTCAATCTTCCCTTCCCCAGGCAATGCAAGTATAGCTCTCACCGTAATTTTGGATGCATTAACATGCACATGAAATGAAATCTTCTAGTCCGAGACATGTAGAATTGGCACATTGGTCAATTTACCCTTTATCACTTTAAACACCTCTTGTTGCATCTCATTCCACTTAAATGGACCATCTTTCTTTAGCAACTCTTTTAAAGGTCCTGCAACATGCCTATAGTTACAAATAATCTTCTTGTAGTATTTGCAATGTCCCAAGATTGCACACAACTCCTTTAACATGCGTGGCGTTTCCAATTGTAGTATTGACGCTACCTTCTTTAGGTCAATCAACATGCCTTCCTTGTAGATGACGTTTCAATAATATATCAAATGGCATTCTGAGAGCGCACTATTAATATTCAAGTATATCTAAAACTGTCTACATTTCTCAAGCATTAGGCGGAAATTATTGTAGTGATCCTTGACCAATACATGTGTAGTCCAATTATCTAGATATATTTGTAAGAACTTGTGTAAGAAATCCTTGAATGCTTCAACAACAATGCGCGAGAACACAACATGCCTTCCTTGTAGATGACGTCTCACTAATATATCAAATGGCATTCTGAGAGCGCACTATTAATATTCAAGTATATCTAAAACTGTCTACATTTCTCAAGCATTAGGCATAAATTATCGTAGTGATCCTTGACCAATACATGTGTAGTCCAATTATCTAGCTACATTTGTAAGAACTTGTGTATGAAATCCTTGAATGCTTCAACAACAATACGCGAGAACACAACATGCATGTTCTTCAATCCAAATGACATGACATTATACATATGCAAATGACCCCCATTTTGTAGCAAAAGTGGTCTTAGACTTGTCTTCATCCACGATTTGTACCTAGTGGTACTTCAAAAATCCATTTGGGAAGGTGTAGATCTCACAACCAGCCACTCCGTCCAACACTTCCTCCATGAACGGTGTTGGGAACAAATCTTGTACGCGTGAGTTATTTAACATGCGGTAATCTATACACACCCTGATTCATCCATTCTTCTTAATGTTTATTATCATAGGTACTCACCTAGTCAGATTCATATATTAGACAAATCACACCAACTTCAAGCATATTGTCTATTTCTTCCTTCACATTTGCTTGAAGGTTTGGGTTCATCCTATATTGTCTTTTCTTCATAGGTTTTGTGTCCTCATGCAGGTTGATGGTCATTTTCCCCAAGGAGTCATGTACTCCATTCATCTCATGTTAATTCTATGGGAACAAATCCTTGAACTCCCTAATAAGTTTTACGATGTGCGAAATTCTGCATCGTCCAATAGTTTCCAAGTGTATCCATCTGAGGCTGCTGTTCTATCCCCACATTTGTTTCCTTTGTGCGCAACAAATGATAATAATACTTCTTATCTTAATGCACACCCTCGACTACTCTTTCCCTAGTGGTAGTCTCCACCTTCAGATGATTCACCTCATCATCTGATTCTTGTTCTTCCCCAATCTTCCAAAGATTTTTTTCATGATGTGGCTTCTGTACGCATGTGTCTTGCAAGTCTTACGCGTAACTAACACTTGATTCTTCATTACTGTTTGAACACTCTCCCTCTTCAAACAGTCTTGCATTCCCATAGTCCTCTTTGTGGTTCATCTCCCTAAACTTGTCATCAATTTGTGCATCTTTTTTGAACACCACAACATACATGACTTTTAATAGTGCATTCAACTTTTTAACCTCTTACCTGAACATGAAGGTATATGTGAAGTTCTCTCTTACCTTTGCCCAGTCCACAGTCTCCCTCTGTCTTGCTGACCATGTACCATGCACGTTCCCATGACTTCAATGTGGCAAAGAATGCATGTACCCACAAATGTATATGAAGAATGACTACACAATTTGTTCATTCCTTCTCACATCTATTCAAGTGCTTTGTAGGGCCAGTTTCCCCTGTGAACATTAGCAACAACCATTTCTCTTTATTGCGCCCAAATCATACATAGAAACTACTTTGCATGTCTTCCAATTGGATAAGTAAGGTTGATGTGTTGCACAACATCGTGCAGGAGTATTGCCCAACATGTATACAAACGTTGCAACCTGATCTACCTCCGTGGGCAGATATGCCTTCAGATCTTGTGCATAAGTATTTACACATGTTGTGCCATCATATCGGGGCAGCTTCCCCAATCTTCCCTTGCTAAGCTTGTACACTCTCTTAGTTGCTTGAGACACCTTGGGAACCCACTTCTTTGTCAACTTTCTGATCACTCCTAGCCTGGTCTTCTTGGGTCCACATTTAAATGTTCATGTTTTGATAGAGCTCAAACTCCCCGCCTTCACGTTCGTTCATGTCCTTCCAGTCATCTCGTACTGTTACTACACCCATATTGTGTCGGCATGATTGGTTGTATCCGAGAATGGTGCGCTGCTCTTCCAACTCAGTACCCCATCATTCTGTGGGTCTAAGTACTCCTTCCCTTGCGCGGTAATGTTGTAAATATGATTTATCTCCTATTCAACATCCACGCTTTCCATGTATGATGGCCCATGATTTCCATCCAACGGGATAACCACTTTCTCAATCCTTGCTTGAAATTCATTTACCGCTAATTGAAGCATATATTTGCCTTGGTTTCATAACACCACAGCCTTCTCAGTAAAGCTGGGTTTCTATTTGCCTTTGCAACTCGATCACCTCAAAGTCAACGTTGAACTGTGCCCCCATTATGGTTAACTTAGCATTTTTCAAGACACCCAACGGTCTCAGCATTGAGTTGTCTGCCATAAAAAACACATTAGTTGAAGGCTTTAGCCTAGGACTTCCCATCTTTTGCCATGTATCTTGTGTTAGATTGTTCACTTCTATGCTTGTGTCAATCAAAATGTGTAACTCCTAGTCATTTACGGAAGCATCAGTGGTTAGCTCTTGGTCATACTGCACATTCTTGGCAGCATGAATATCTTTCATCTTCCTAGGGGCTTGCTCACGCGTATCCCCCATACTAGTCTTCGGCCAATCCTTCAACAATGGCAACATACCCTATATCTTTAGCATGGACACAATTATCATGATCTCCGTCGTTTCCTTGTCATTGGAAATCTTGAGCTGACAACTCTCTTATCTTCGCATTGATTTCCTTGGTCGTATGCAACTCCTCTTGAAGATTTTGCACAATATCTTGCATATCAGCCAACAATATCTTAACCACCAACACACCAGAGTAGTCAAGCATAGCTATTCCTTGTTTCCAAGTTATCTCCTTTTGTGGAACCATCATCTTCTTTGCTTGAGTATCCACTCCTCTTGTGTCGATGTTTACCTTTGGGCCTGTGCTTCCCTTCTGTGCAACTGCCTTTAATGCTTAATTCCCACCATTGTGTGCAACATGGATCTTTCCTGTGCCCTTTGACACCATGTCCTTCTACAGGATCTTCTGATGTATATCTGGGCAATCCTCCAGCCTTATGCCCTTGACTACAAGGAGGACAAGTAGGAAATTTCTTACATTCCCTTTGATAGTAATGTGTTGCTTTATGCTTGAAACAAGTTCCTTGTAACTTATTTCCACCTCTTCTGCCATCTTGTCTTCCAGAATTCCTACCACCTTAAGCCCTTCCTTGTTGAGGTGGTGGATTCTGTGTGAAATGTTTTGTTGGGTCTGCTCAAACCCCCTTTTCTGCGCACCTTTTATCTCATCAATGTTGTGGCAGTTTACCATTGCATGCATATGCATATCGCAAATTTTGCACCACATCACTTTAACTTGCCTGATCTTTTGAACCAACGTGCAATTTCTTGTTTTGTGCTCCTCCTGGCACTCTTCACAGCAAGTAGTAACAACCTGCAACTTACTGCACATGCAATTGTTCTTTTTATGCACCTCAGTCCCACAATCTATGCAGCATAATACTTTCTGTGACTCCTGTGCATTGTTCGCAGACAACGTCTGAATCTGAGTAGCCATCTTGGAAATTTGAGTCTCCAAAAAGGAATTTACTCCAGCATCAAAATTTACTGCAACTTCCATACGAAGCATAACATCCAATGCTTCCCGCGCATTGGCAAAAGACTTCATGGCCAGCAATCTTCAGAATGCTGGCAATAATCATCCCACAAACCACTGTGAATGCTGCAGTGGATGAATCTCATAAGACAGCTTGGAAAGCAATGTCTATGATTTGCGCACACTCTCAATAGTGTCAACTCCTTCAATGTGTTGATTTCCTTCAGAGCAGAAATACTCTACTGCTTGAACTCAGAGATGTGGAACTCCCTCAAGAACAGAGTTTTGAGTTGGTTGAAGTCCACTACAGTTTGATTCAACTCAAAGTTCTTCTACCACATATGCGCACAATCCATCAACATTGTGGCAAACTGTCTTGATTTTGTCTCCGATGCAGTCATATCCTTTGCATGCCATGCGATCTCACACTTGTGAATGTGATCCACATCATCTTCAATTTTATGATACTCTGTCAGCTTCATTGACATCTCATGGTAGATTGTTGGTTGCTATACCTGCGTACTACTTCCAGCAGTTGTGCTTCCACTTCCACCAGCTGTTTTTCCTACACTACCTTGCGTGGCAGCTGTTGGCTGTCTTCCTAAGACGTTTATACTCTCCAATGGACCCTACATATTGGCCCCTCCTGTTGGTACATTCATTTTAACAATCTTATACTGTATGGCCTCATTCAATCCACCACAATTCTTCTTACCTGAGTCGCCAATATCATGTTAGCTTGAAAAGTTTCTTTTAACAAACATGACACACAGGCATCAACTATAGGTGAACTTAAATTCAAGACTTTCCAGACTTTTTACATGACTCAGTTCCACCTTTCCCAAAAGGGGTCCATAATTTGCAGTCTCTCTTCCCTTTCCATAGAGTCATCCATCCTTCTCTTTCCTTGTGCTAATTCGATCTCCTCTAATTCACCCATGCATAGCCCTTATTCGGCTCAAGGCTTACCCAGCTATGGCTAGGGTTTCAACCAAAAACTTTATTTTTTCCAATGGCAATTCTGCACACATACTCCCCAATCTCCACACTGCTTACATATAGGGCCCTGGCAACAGAAGCAAAATGTTGTGCTTTTTCTTGATCTTTTCCAAGGCCCTGCACAGGGTGGATCATGTGCAACAGAGATAAGAATACTTACAATGCTGGCATATCACTTAAGCACTCACTCGAGGTGCAGCAAGAGAGCCCCAAGAACCCCATTGATATAAAGAGATATGAAGATAGCTTGCAGAAACAAAGACAAATTTCCAAACCCTAGCAAACACTAACAGAAAGTTAATATACATCATCTCACAATAACACTTACATTCATTATCATTCAATGTACAATCATCATGTACAGAACATTCATTAATACACTACTCAAAAGTAATCAAACTATAAAGCTTGTACAGTAATTACAAATGCCTGCCATGGCTCAATACATTCCACAAAACCTAGCTTTAGCTTCACTTCGCCTTTATTCTTCAAAACATCCGACATCCAACTGATCCTGAATGACTTCACATGAAAGGTCGAGGGGCCTATTTATAGGTTTCCCAGACCCCTTTGATCCCTTCCAGCCAGTGTAATGTCCACCTGTTTAGTCTCCCAACTGTCTGCGCATATTCCCAAAATTGCTTCCCAGCATGGATTGATCTTGGCCCATCCGCACGATCGTTCTCTTGGGGCTTGCCACCTGTTGGATCTGTGTTTCTTGTTGATCCATTTTGTGGAGAATTTATGTTATTGACAATTTTAAGGTGCTTCCCAAAACTGATTTTTGTAGCTGGTAGAATTCACCAATATAATTTCTTGGAGATGTGCTGACATCCATGGAAAGCCCGTTTGTGACATTGTTCAAATGGTGCTTTCCAACATTTGGAATGGATTGTAGGCTACAGGCATTCAGGAGTTTAAGACGTCCCCTTGATGGAACTGAATTTAGGTCAAGAGTAATGACTAATTGCTTGAATATAAAGTCTCTTAATTGTAATATGCGTTTAGCATTAACAGACTCACTGGTGGCTGTTCTGAACTCATCCGACCTTACTTTTGTTTGGTGAGGAATCCAATTCGAGTAGAAATAATGCTTCTTATTTGTAAGAAGAGTTAATCTGAAATGGTAAGGAAGCATTATTACTATTGATATTTCGATTTAATAAACCAACCTTTCTAATGCCTCAATCTTAAATTCTGAAACTTAAAATAATTTCCATTGTTCTGTTTAGGAAGTTTTGTCTTGGAGTGATTAGGATGATATATAAGATAGGAACAGGGACACGGTAAAGCAATTAGTTGAAACTAAAATTGCAAACTCCTTAATTGAAGGTTGGCATTGAGATGGGAGTGTTGTAGGTAGAGTCAGTGTAGGAAGTACATTCAGAGGTTTAAGCATTATGATACTCGTGATGGAAGTATTCCATAGTTGGCAAAAATCTCTTCTATTTAGCCTTAATAAGCACAATTTCTGTATGTCCCTAATTTTATATTGCCTTAAAACAGGTTTCACCAACAGGTTGGTCGGAGGGCGAATCTAAGGGAAGAGCAGGATGGTTTCCATCTGCTTATGTAGAGCGACGTGAGAAAGCTCCAGTGAGTAAGATAGGTGAGGCTGGCATGGGACTGACTTGATTTAATTTGGACAACTTATTATAATTTTAGGGTCATGTCACATGAAATTTGGATGAGAGTGATTGTGCTCTTTTGAGCATTTAATTTTACGTGTGGAAACTTTTCATGTATTCTAATTTCTTAAGTTTGTATATTTTCAGTTTTCAACTTGAAGTATTAATATTATTCTTTTAAGTTGTATCAACCTGCCTGATGAAGAGATGCTTTAAGAACCTCAAAGGTTTCTTTATTTTGAGTCTGAAGATTTCACTCTTCCGCTTCCCTCTGTAAAATGTAAGTCACAGTAATTTTTTAATGCTTTTGGCATGCTGCCATGATAATATCTTGGAAATTCTAAGGTATTCTTTAGTTAAATATGCCTCAGCATCATTTTGAGGATAATATTCTCTTTTAAATTATTTACTATATCAGCAATGGATGGCATTGAAAACAGCAGTGTTTACTTAGAAATGAGAAAATGAGAAAAAGATAAATGTGAAACAATAGTGTTTCCTTAGGAATGAGAGAGGAATACTCATATATATCATTTTTTGGTCAATAAAGTCATCCTTGTGGACATATAAAGATTCGATATTTATGACTTTGTCATATAGCAATATAAATTAAAATTTAGAATATCTATTTGTGGATGAGTGAAATAAAAATTATTTCAACTTTGAGTGATAGTTCACAGTGCATCAATGTGTAAGAGTTTTCTTGGTACAACTGCGTTGAACTTGTTTTCTTCTATGTTTTGGCTCTTTCTACTCGACCCCCATTATCAGGGATAAAAGATATCAAGCATGTACCCAGAAAACTCAATAAAATTATTTCCTTGGATGGAATTGTTATTCTTACCTATAAGTTTTAAAATTAAATGATCTTGTGGCATCATTGGGTTATCATGCACGACATTGTTAGTGGACAACGCTATGCCTTGTCCTAGCATGTTCGTGGAATTATGTTGTTTCATAATTATTAATAATAATTCGCTGATGGCAGATACTGTGATTATAGTAGAATATAAAGTATTTTAAAGAATTTTTAAGAGATAAATGTAAAAGTATCCTGGTCGAAGGGACTATAAAGGAGGGGTCAGTGAGTAGAAGAAATTAATGTTCTTGATGCAGTAGTTTAAATCTCATGAGCTTTTTGTTAATTCCATTGAAATTGCGAGCATGTGGGGGATTGCTACCTGAGTGCTTTTGATGTACCACTATTAATATGTTCAACCCTTTTTAAGGCACGAGTTTGAAAACATTGTAGAAGAGGCGCTACAAGAAATCAAAAGAATAATATTAGCTGGGTTTTTGAATGTAGAATTTTGTTGTTTTTCCTAGTCATGAACACTATATTTTCCTAAGATCAACTAAGTCTAGATTTGCACTTTAAGCATTAACAAAATAAACCGCTTTTCATATTTTAGAGTTGATCGTTTCATTTATCTTTAAGCATTATAAATGAAAGCAAATATGAGAAATATTCATTTATCATGTTCCCCGTTGGATGAAAGGGCTCTGTAACACATAAAGGCACTTTGAATAATGGGCACTTGAATAACGGAGAAGGTGGTCCAATAGATCTAGTAATTGTTTCGTTAGTACACTACCATTGTTTGGAGATAGAGTGGACATACCCCCCGACTTTTACCAACATGGGAACATCAACATTTAGTACTATGGAGGAGCATGACATTGGTTGGGAGGAGCCTAATGGGCCTTTTGGACCTTGTACTTGTCCTATCGAACGAAAGCACACAACAAATGCCTTTATGTTGGGGAAGGGGTAACAATACCCGACCCTAGATAGATTGGTTAGTGTTGGATAATCCTCGAGATCACGAATCAAGCATGATTGACCCCATAAAACAACTCTGTGGGTTCATTCCATGAATGAGTGTGAATGTTGATACATCTTCAACCTTAGCAACCTAACAGTCGAGTGTTTGAAGGTCATAAGTATGTTTTAAGTGTCTAAGGGTTGTAAGGATGTTTTAAGTGTCTAAAGGCCTCAAGGATGTTTTAAGTGTGTAAAGGTGTTTTACCTAAAGATGTTTAAAGTGTCCAAATGCCCTAAAGATGTTTAAAGTGTCCAAATGCCCTAAAGATGTTTAAAGTGTCTAAAGGCCCTAAAGTTGGTTAAATGTATAAAAGCCCTCAATTTCCTCTTCCTCCCCCATCATGGCCGGGCACTTGGTCACTATCACTATAAGAAGAAAGCACTAGGTCACCATCACTATAAGAAGAAAGCACTAGGTCACCATCGTGACAAGAAGATGATTTGAATTGGATCATGAAAGTGAAATGCAACAAATTAAGTAGCTAATCTCACTAGCCAAAATCACTAGGGAAACATGAAACACCTTCATCACTCCCATTAAGTAAGTCATTAATCTCGCTTGCCAACAAAAATGACAAAGGAAACTTGAAACACCTTCAGCACTCATTTTGATGAATTTTATCAAGATCAAAGTATGCAAGATTGATACAAGGGTCTACAGAGGGTGCAAATTGTTCTAATGTGATATTGACACCTTGGTGTCGAGAAACATTTGAAGGAGGTTCCTAAAATAGAGTAGTTTTCAAATGGACAAAACTACAAATTAATGGTAGGATGGTGGGTGCATTTGTGGCATGGTGACTCTACTTATGCCATGGTGGTTTTGTGAGTCATGGTGGTTGTGACATTGTCATGGAAGTTGCAAATGTGTCATGGTGGTTTAGCCTTAATGTATGTGGTGATTTCATTGGTGTTAGAAAGAGGAGAGTATGGGTGGAATCATGTCTCTTCATGTTCTTTGGCATTTTGGACTAATTGTTCAATTCATTCTTGCAGAATTTGATCATGTACACCCTCTAGGAGTCTTTCCATTTAGTGAAAAATTCATTCTTGGTTGAGTGTTTAGGGAGTGTAGTATGTATGTGTAGTATGAGAGTGTCAAGCATGGTAAGTTGTAAGGATATAGGGGATATGTTGTTTTTGTTGTCCTTATAGGCCTTAAGAAGGCATCAAGCGTGTAATATTGTAGAGGAGATAGTGGCAAGAGAAGGCAAGGCTTAATGATTTTGGAGTTTTGCTACTTTGGGGTTTTCCATGATTTATTATCCCTTATGTTGAGCTTTGATTTTTTGTATGTTTGTAGTTCTTTTTTTTTTTGCATAAAACAGTTTACATTAGTTACAAGAACTAAACAATTCATTTCTAAGCACGATATATTGTTTTCTCAAGTAAATACAAAGGGGGTAGCATTCAAAATCAACTACGATGCTCATGGATAAAATAAGAGTCATGTTTGTGAGTTAGTTATGAACTATCTATGTTAATTATGAATTAGGAGAGGGGATGACCATTTTGTTTTACTGGGTCACCACTAGCACTTCACTTGAAGTGGGTAAAAGTTTACAATTATCGCGTGCGATGAGATGAGATTATAGGTTAGACATTTTCATTCCATTGGGATGATACACAATGAAATGATTAATTCAAGTTGGCCTTGATAAAGTTGGGTAGACCCCAATAATATGGGATGAAGCTTTGGAGGAACCTTGTTAACCTCATTAAGCATGTGAGTTAATGTTTGAGCAAGTAGTTAATTAGATGGTGAGATTCCATTGGCAATTCAATGGTTAGTTGGGGGCAATTCATTCATTTGTGGTCGATTGGATGAAGTTCACGGGTCAAGTGGTGTATTAGCATTCATTCAATTTAATATTGAATCATCCTTTGGAACCATGCTTTTGTTTGAGTAGATTGATTGATTATCGAATCATTTGGACAAACATAATGCAGAGTGAAAGGCGAAAGAGGAACTATTGATTTAGTGCCTTTTCATTGGGTAAGCCTTTAGGTTGAGGGCATTGATGTATTTGATCGATATTCAAGAATTGTTGATTTAGTGCCTTCTCATCGGGTGAGCCTTTAGGTTGAGGCCATTTATGTATTAGATTGATATTCCAGGACTTCCCTCTCTCGACATCAATTAGTCATATGATCTACTCTTTTGAGGAATGCTATATTTAGATTTTGTTGTAAGTTGAGGCATCCAACAATTTGTATGTATCATGGTATTACAATGTTACATGGTATTCATCTACCTCTGCGACGACATGTCTCACAAGCCATTATTATTAGATGGTGGAGCATAAGCCCCATCTTGGCTTAATAAAAATTTCATTTTCTTTGGTGTTTCTTCATGTTCAAGGAAAAGATATATATTTCTTTAAATTGAAAATTGAAAAATATTTAAAGGGATGGATAGTTAAAATAGAAATTCTTGTCTTGGTCAAGCTACCAATATATTTTGCTCCAAAATGATCTACTTTCTTGTTTACATCAAGATTTAGCATGGATAACATTTTGAAACTCATTTTGAATCACATTCTTTGTTCTTTATTTTAAGTGATGTAATCAGATCAAAATGTCACATTGAGTAGACCTAAAATATTACATACCTAAAATATTATACCTAATTAACTGTGCTCTTAAATGATCAATTTTTTTTTTACATTAAATCTCAACAATTATCTCATTTTGAATCGCTTCCATTGTTCTTTATCAAAATGGTCACATGAACATAACTAAAATATTACTCCTTGATCTAATTTTGAGTTATTATTACCGTAATTGTGAAGGTGCATATAAAAGTGATGCTATTTTCAAAATAATATATGGGTAACCTGTTATTAAATTAAAAAACAATAATTATAATATGGAAGGAAATATGATGACCAAAGTTTTAGAAGAAACAAATTTTACAGATTTTTAATTTGGACTAAAGAATTGGAGTTTTGATGGAAGCAATAGTTAAAAAGGTAATCGGGTCTCATGTCAATGATCTTGTAAATGTAAGTCCTCACCAAGTTATGTAGTGAATGTGGTATAGCATTGGATGTAATGTTTATCTTTTAGTTTTTAAAAAGGCGAAATGTATATCTCGTATAGTTTTAAAAACGGAGTTATGTGCTAGGACATTAACCTAAGATGATGGTGGGATCAAAGTTGTAAAATGTGAAAGGAAATTGTGAAGGAGATTGGTATAGAAATTCAATGCACCCAACTCGTTTTTGAAGTAGAGGAAGAAGTGGTCTCAGATCCAGAAGAAGTAATTTGAACCAAGATCTGTTGTTGGGTTGGAAAGATTTCTGTGGGGTGGAATCAGTGGAACTTCTTTGTAGTCAAAGCTAAATGCTCTGGAAGCTCTACTGTCCTCTAATCAGTAGGATGGATGGAGAAGTTAGAATGGCAATTGGTGCCAACAAGATAGGCATGGGAGTGCGTGTGGAAGCCACTGTTACACAAGGTTCAGATTCACAGAGAAATAGAGAAGGGGTTTTTGTGAAAGCATTGTTGTTGGAAGGCCTTGCTTTCATTTCTAATTTTAGTTCCTTGAAAAAAAAGGGCTCATTGAGAGATTTGTAGGGAAATTGCCAGCGATTGGGGTAGTGGAGTTTTGGGTAAAAGAAAGTTTGGGGGATAGCCTTACAGAGCAAATTCCTTTCTAGAGGAATTCTTCTCGCAGCCTGTCCAAATCCGGATAAGAGGAAGGCAATTTTGGAGTGAGGGTCGTGGATGATGGATGAAGCGGGTTTTTGTTTACAAAATTAGAGGCTAATTTCGATACTCTCAACAATAAGATTGGGCAATTTCCAATTTGGGTTAGGCTCTCTAGTATTGGGGGGAAAAGTGTTTGATCGCCTTAAGGGAGCTACTGGGGTTTCAATCAAGTGGATCTGGGCATTAAGGATCGATAGTTCGCCTCGTATGCTAGAATCTATGTTCTCAGAGGCCATTAACATCATATCGCAAGGTTGGTCTTGGGTTCATTGAATTGAGGTGGAAAAGATTTTGTTTCGATGCTTCAAATGTTATAGAATTGGACATGGAAAAAAGTTATTTCCTTTGGTTCCTTCCCCTAAACCTAAGAGTGCAGTGCAATTAAGAAGGTTTGAAGGGCCAATCAAGGGTCTTTTAGAGGATTTCTTAAGAAGAAATGGGGGGAAAATGCACACGATAAGCATTCAAAAGTTTGCTTCTACCATGGCTGAAAAGGCCTTGACATTGCTTCTAGCATGGCTGAAAAAGACTTTGGAACAAAGGGATAGGTTATCTCCAAATACAACGTTGAAGGCCAGTGAAACAATTGCTTTGGAGTCTAGCAAGATTGTCAACTTTCTTTGATCTAATTCTCAAGAGGAACCTCTCACACCTCAGATTAAGAAAGGGGACATGAATAACTTAGTTGAAGGTGTTTGGGGCATGGAGGAACAACTTGAGGAGCAAGCAAATAGTGATTCAGAGGAAGAACTAAATATAAGAGAAATTTTAACCATATCCAAAATAAAGCCTCTTATCTTAAAGCCAAATTGTGGCAAGAAAGGAAAGAGGGGGTGTAGGTCGGTAAATGATCTGATGGTAGATGAGGTTTCATTAAGGAAGCAAAACACAATTAAGGATTTATTTGGTTTTGGAAAGTGGAAGGTGGAATTCCCCTCAGAATAACTATGAAGATAATTTCATGGAATGTTAGGGGCTTAAATGCCCCTAACAAGCGACGCTTGGTGAAGTGTTAGTGTCCTTGAAACCTGATATTTTGATTCTTCAGGGAACCAAACTGAGTGGTGAGGAGGCGAGTTTGTTAATGAGTAGAAGTTGGCGTAATTGGAAAGGGGAGTTTTTAGAGGTCGTGGGGGATTGGGAAGTTTAACAGTGATTTGGTCTCCTTTTTTGCTGGTGGAAGTTTGTGGAAAAGGTATGGGTTGGAAAATCTGTAAGGTAATTGATTATTCTTTAGATATTGGTTTCTTTCTTTTCAATGTTTATGGCTCTAATTCTTCGATGCTCAAGAGACAATGCTAGGCGCAAATCTCTCTTCAGTTGTTGCGTCACCTTGGGACAAGATTTGTTTTGGGGGGCGCCTTCAACATTATTATGTCTAGTTAATATAAAAGAGGTGGAATCATGTGTCTCCTAGTTGGATTTTTCTAGCTTTATTTCGTCCAACGGTTTGTTGGACGTGGTCCCTAAAAGTGGCCTTTTCTCTTGGACCAATAAAAGAATGGGATTCAGCAATATCGAAGATGTTGCACATGATTTTGTTAAGACTTTCATGGTTTGCATTGGATTGGATTTTTGAGAATCAAACTCTCCCCATCTCTGGGACAAGTCATGCCTTGGTGGAATGGATCATGAGTGTGGATTGGTGCTCTGCCAAAACACCCTTTCAACTTCGAATCAATGTAGCACATAGATCCCTCTTTGATGGATTGTATGAAGGATTGCACACATGCACCATGTTGTGTGGGGGCTCAAATGCATGTGATGGCTGAAAAGTTGAACTATATCAAATAATGTCTGAGAAATCAAAACAAGGAATATTTCAAGAATATTTTTTAGGAAATTTTCAGAGTTGAGTTTGAGTTGGCTAGCTTGAAGGAGGTAGCTCTGAATGTTGGGATGGATGTAGATGCAAATATTACTTGCTGAACTGGAAGAGTTGCAAATCAAAGGGGAATTGTTTTGGAGGCAGAAGCGAAGAGAAAGCTGGGTTAAGGAAGGGGACAAGAACACTAAATGCTTATATAATTTGACCAGGGCTAAGAGAAGTGCAAATTGTATCTTCTCCATTAGGGACAAGGATGGAAGTATCTTAGATTCAAATTCAGACATTAGAGTTGAGGCGGTTTCATTTTTTTAAGCACTCCTTACTTGCCCAAAAGCTTCCAATTTCAGAGCATAAGAATCTAATCTCAGGTTTATCCCTAGACTTGTTACGAATTAGTCAAATAGAGACTTGATGGCTCTGTTTACCAAAAGAAAGCTAGAGCAGTGTTCTTTTCTATGCATAAAGATAGTGCTCCAGGTTTGGATGGGTTTTTGACGACCTTCTTTCAACCCTTTTGGAATATTTTTGGCGTTGAAGTGGTTAGTATGCTGAAAGAGTCCCAAAGGAAAAGAAAGTTTTCTGCTGATCTAAACTATAATTCTCTCTCCTTTCTAAAGGTGATCAACAAGGTTCTTTTGGTGATTTCAGGGCCATTTCCGTATGTAATATCATTTAGAAAATAAGCTCCAAGGCCATTTCCTTTAGGCAGAAGCCATTTTTAGAAGATATCTTTAGTGAACAAGGGGGTTTTGGTTTTGGAAGGAACATTCATGAAGGTGTGATTCTCTCTCATGAAATCATTCATTATCCGCTTTTAAATTGCAGAAAAGGTATGCTGATCAAATTAGAGGGTGAATTGGTGATTTCTAATGAAATTTCTATAAAGTTTCAGGGTTAAAAAGGATTGGTGCAATTGGGTCTTTAGTGGCATTTCTTCTGGTTGTCTAACTGGTTTTTTTGGAAGTGACAAGTGGTTTGTGACAAGGAGATCTTCTTTCTCCCTTTATGTTTATTTTGACGGTAGAGGCTTTGGGCCAAGCCATTAAAGGAACAAGCGAAGAAGGAATCATAAAGGGAATAAATGCGGCACATGGTTTGCAGAATTTGATACATCAGTGATTTGCAGATGAGACTTTTCTCTTTGGCTCTGCTTTAGAAAGAGAAGCTAAAAAATTCAAGGTTATTTTAGAGGCATACATCACAACCTCTGGGCAAGAAATCAATGAGGCAAAATCATAAATTTTCTTTGTCAATACAATAGTTTAAAATCAAGCCAAGATTACATGAATCCTAGCTTTCAGGATTGGCAATCTACCTGGTAAGTATCTTGGCATACCTATTTTCGCTGGGGTTGGGAAGCCTTTTCTAGGATAGGGTTTGCCTCTCCAAAGTCTTTGGAGGTAGCTTGAATTTTAGAATTAAGCTCTTTAGGGTGAAGTTGGTTCAGGGGATTTATTCTCAGCCACAAGCCTTATGGAGTAGATTGCTACAATTGTAGTATTTTGGGATGTTGGACCCTAGAAGAATTTTCTCAACTTTAAATCCCCCTTGGGCATATCATATGTGGAGCTTTATCATGAAGTGTCATTCTATTATTTTTGGTCATATTTCTTGGGAGATCAATAACGGAGAATTGACAAATTTCTGGGATGACTCTTGGAATGGCCATAAATCCTTGTAAGAAATTTGCAAGTGGGAGTATGTTAGGGCCATTCCTTGCATTGTTAGGGGCAGGAAAGTAAATGATTATCTAAAACTAAGGAAGTTGTCGATGTTTGGGTTCTCGAAATGGAAATATTTGAGTTTTTTCGCCATCCCTCCTATCAAAAGGAGCTTTTTTCGAGCATTCTTTCTAAACAAAATATCTTTATCAACACGGAGGAGGATAAGATTCAATGAGCCGGGGCAAAAGTAAGAATTGATTTTGTTAATTTGGGCTATAAAATGGTTGAGGCTTTGTACCCTTATTTTGATTGGGAAAAATCCCTTTGCAGGAATAAGGTTGGGTTCCCGAAGGCATGGGTTTTTGCCTAGTTGGTTGTTCAGGACATAATCCTCTCTCAAAATAGTTAGCACAAAATGAGGATTGAAGGGCCCTCTAGGTGTTGCTTATGCATGTAAGATGGTGAATCAATAGATCCAATCTTCTCCTGCCTCTTTACTACGGGATGTTGGGATTGTTTGTCTAAAATTTTAAATTAGAGATGGGATAGACCTCCCTCTCTCATAAAATCTTTTTATTCATGGCCTCTCGGATTTCGTAAATATTATTTTTTTGGGCTTTAGAAAGCTAGTCCTACCATCCTAATTTGGACAATTTGGAAGGAAAAGAACATCACTTTTTTGAAGGTAATAAATGTCTACTCAAGGACGTGTTGAATAGAGTTGAGGTGGCCATGTATGAAGTGGTTTTCTATCATGCTAAGAGGTCGAATTCAACTCTTTTAGCGTTGGATATGAAGATTAGGTCTAATTGGGCTCTTTTGAAGGTTCCCCCTGTTAATGGGCCAAGGGTTCTTGTTTCTACTCGACATAGGGAGGAACACATGGTTTGGGGTCCTCCTCGCTTGATATTTTTAAAGTTGAACTTTGATGGTGTTGTAAGAGGCAATCCCAAGGCATTGGGAGCAAGATGTCTTATCGGTGATTCGTGCTACTTCCCAAAAATTGGTTGATGGTGCCAACAATGTGGCTAAGATGTAGGTGTTGGTTCTTTTCTTAGAGTTGGTTGTTCAATGCGGTATTGATTGGGTACTTATCAAAGGCGACTCGATGGTTATGGTTCAATATCATTAGAATCATAGGTTAAAAACTTGGAGAATCAATAACATTCTGGGAAGAGTGTAGCATTTGCTTTCTTCTTTTGAGTCATGGGAAGTGACTCATTGGTTATGTGAAGCAACCGTAGAGGCGGATTTTCTGGCTAATCAGGGAATTTCCAAGATTGATGATTTGGTGATTGATAATCATTTATATTGATGGCTTGGTTTGAATGATGTGGGGAGGGGGTGGGAGTGAGTTGTGATGGGGGTTTACCGCCATCACCCCACTTCTCCCTTCCTCTTTCTCTTTCGTTTTTCCTTCCTCATGGCTACTTAGCCTTGTTATTTCATTATGAAATATCATCATGAATTGGCGAGGGGTGGCTTGGGATGGATTGTGGGGCACTTTGGAGTGATTTCAAATGATTGGAAAGGTCTTGTCGATCTTTGTATTCCTTTCTAAGTGTGTGTATTCATTTATGAATTCCTTTTTTTTTTCTTTTTGTCGTCGACCTCTTGGTTTCTTGGCACCATTTTGAAGAGTTGAGTTTAATTTTTTTTTAGTGCGGCTTATTTCTTCCTTTGGCCAATGTATTGAGTTTGCGGTTGGATTTGTGTGGAGGCGCTGGGTTTGGCTAGAGAGGTTGCAGTGATCGAGTCGCTTTTCTTTTTGTATGCTGAGAAAAGGGGAATGGCTTTCAAGAGTGTGGTCTCTGATGGATGAATGAAGAAAGTGTTTTGGGCCTCCACTAGAATTATCATGAGAACTATTTAGGATGTGGGGTGGGTTACTTATAGATGTAAATCCAAAGTCAAGTTAACTCGAAGTTGGCACAAGTTTTCATCAGTAATTTGCTAAATATTTTTCAAGACAAGTTGGCAACTAGGGCAATGGGGGAAAAATTTGTGAAGCCTGGCTTCAGGGGAGGGCTAGATTTGGCGTTCAAATTTGTTGACTTCAAGAGGCCTAGTTTGCTTCCTTTCTTAGGACTGGAGAACAAGGGATTGGTTTTCCTATGGACCTTTCAAGAGCTTGAAAAGTGATTTTTTCTTCTTTTAGGTTGTGTTGAAAAGATACAAAATTTTCTTCTTTTTGGTGATTTCTTGCATGGAAATGTTTTCCTTGCTTGTTATCTGGATGCTTTGAGAGTGCCCCTGGCTTCTGTAATTCATTTGCTTGAAAATAAGATGGCCAAAAAGGCCACTTGTGCTGCAAATTTCTTGGTTAGATTGGTAGGTGTTGGGGGTTCTGTGGAGGTGGGAAAAGAAGTGTTTGTCACTGTCAAGGTGGAGGGGGATGTTAGAAGTTCCAGAGGCATGGGGGGAAATGTGGGAGAGGCAGTTAGGATGTTGAAATTGAAATTGGGGCTCATAAGATGAGCAGAGGTAAAGGGTACAATGCGGGTGGTGTTGAAGGTATATACTCAAATTTGGTTGGAGGTGGTGGTAGTGGTGGTGAAACTGTTGATGGAGATGCTGACAATGATGTTGATGGAAGGCTCAGTGTTGATGCTCATGACATAGACATAATCAACATGTTGCCTATGGGGAGATTAACATGTTTGAGGTTCTTTGGATGCATGTTTATCCTTGATTTTTTTGTAGTATTTCTTGTAGTATAGAGTTTACTTGTAATGTTTTTTGACCATATGCGATAGTCACTATGGTGGTTTTAGAGTATATTTCCTGGTTATGTCTTGCTTTGAACTTTCTAAGGCTTGGGTCTTTTTTGGTTGTCTTATCGTGGGTTTTGTTGATAAACAACAAATTTTGTACTCTCTTGATTTAATAGACGATTAAGGGACCCTCCAACCCCCAATTAGCTATATAAGAAAAGAGGAGTTATGTGCCTTATATTTATTTGCTTATTATTATTTGATTTGGACCATTAATCATTACAACTTAGATAATCATTGATGAGGTTAAATCAAAATTTAGAGTTGGCAAGAATGATGGAAAAATCAAAATTCAAGTTTTGTGGGGGTCTAAGACCTAATTGGGGTATGGACCCCCGATTACAACTATTTTTATTGCTCGCAGGCTTTGCCTGCTGTTCAAGGCTCAAATCTTGGTTAATGAAGGGAAGATGGGGCCCCAAGTCCCAATAACCTAGTAGGGCTTGGGCCTCGATTAGAACTGCATTGACATTTAAGTTGAGGGCCAATACCTAGTTGGGGTTTTAACCTTGACTAACATTACAACTCATCCCTGATCACCCCACGATCTAATCATGGAGAAATCCTTAAACACAACTATGCTCACCCCCCGTGTGACTGCCTAGACCTATTTAGAGTATAAACTCTGACTACAACTAAACTCGCTCCACTAACCCAAGCCACGACTTAATTGATCTTTGGATAACACTACAGGGATCAACACAAATAATGCAAGACCTAGTCAAGAAACAAAGCCTGCACAACAAGAAAATGACAATCAAGACCTAATTGGGACATGACTACTCGATTAGGTTTAGAACACAAAATTCGAACAAGGCAAGATCTAAGGGGGAAAAAATTCTCAATCAACAAAAGACTTGAACAAAAATCCTCCCCAAGACCTAATCGCACAAAAAGGCTCGATTAATATTAGACTTGGCAAATTTGGACTCGATAGATCTCATGGGGGTTTGGAAACCCTATTAGGTCTACGGACTTAGAAAAATTTAAGCCACCACAACCAGAACTAATCGGGGTTCTGGGCAAGAACTTCAACGAGGTAGAAGTTGATAAAAAACACGTCTAGAAGCCAAGTGTAAAATATGAAAATGACTTGCACAAGCTTGGAATTCTCACCAGGATAGGTTATCGGAGTTCGATAGGGCACAAAAATCGAAGTGACTCCCCAAAGCTATTGTAGGGGGCTTAGAGAGCAAGCAAGCAAGATTGCCAAGTGAGAACAAGTGTAACAAGACTTTGCTTTGGGGCCAAGTGATTTATATGACAATTTACCGTTCGGGCTTGGTTGTCACAATAGGACAGGTTTGGGACCTTTAAGGGCACGGAAATCAAGATGACCTCCTAAAGCAAGCTAAGAGAGTTGAGCAGACCAGGGTTCAAATGTAAATTGGGAGGTCAAGACTCCGCTTTCATGCTGAGTGTTATATATGAAATTTTATCGGACATATGTGGTCTTCCCAACAATGATGGTTGCATGCCCTGGTTTGACAAACAAGCTGAGACAGACCACCAAGACAACTTGAGAGTGATGAGACCAATGAACTTTGAGCGCAAGCAGGAGTGGCTATAAAAGCAAAAAAGAGGTTCCCTGATTCTTGGAAGAATTAGGGTGTGTTGTGTAAGCAACAACCTTATTATATAAATTTATTTGGAATTACCATAAATGTTTTAATCTATTATACTTTATGAATATATTATTGATATACATTTTGATGATACACGAGACATTTTCACTTGAATGATTTAATGTAAATAAAATTGCACATTATGGATTAGTTTTCAATTTGATGTTTAATTACCTTCCTTTATAGAGTACTTCAACTATTTAAATTTTAAACTTACATTTCGCTGATTTATGACTTTACACAAGAATGAATATTCTTTGTTGCGTTATGGGGTTTTGTACTCATATTTAAGTGTTCAAGTGTTAGAAAGTTGAGACATCAAGTTTACATGTGTCCTCATGATTGAATTAGTCAACAATAATATATGTGACCATCCTCTAATCAACAATTTAATTAAACCAAAATATATTATTCATGTTAAGCTCTTTGCAATGCCATATCCCATGATTTATTTTATTGATAATGGATTTTGACCTCTAAATAACCTCTTTGGTATTGATCGGCATATGACAAGTCATGAGATTACTTCACAAATGCCTTATCAAATGATTAATTTTATTGATAATGGAATTTTGGCCTCAAAATAATCCCCCTTTGGAATTGATTTGCATATGACAAGTCATGAGTTTACTTCATGGACAATTTTCTTAACGAGGGTAATACATTTTGCCCCACTTGATTGCACTTTAGTCTACTAGTTTCTTTGGGCTTAGTGCTAATGTTTTTATCTATTATAATTTATGATTTAATTATTGATATGCATTTTGATTATGCACAAGTCATTTTCACACTGATGATTTAATGTAGAGAAAATCAGACATTGTGGTTTAGTTTTCAATTTAATGTTTAATTACTTCCCTTGTGGACTATATAAACGATTTTAATTTGAAACATCTACATTTGTATGAATTTTATTTTTCAATCAATAAAGAGATGTTTGGAGGGTCCCTCACCTCTGTATTAATTTGCCAAAAAACCTCTTACATAGATGAATTTTGAAAAAAATGAATATTCTAATAGCCATATATAACTTGTTGATTTATGTATTTTAATATTGTAGTCATATAAAATGTCATTTAATGCAACAAGTGTCATTTGAGATCACCCTATCCTTAGCTTAGCCCTAGACTTATCTTAGGGCCTCTTTTAATCTTTTTTCAGCTTATATGCACATTTAGCCCAGGCGCAGATATACCAAATGCTGCATTGAGCCATCACCTAGGCATCCCCGAATCATGTTTCACATGTGCCATCCACTTGGGAAATAGTGTGGCCCCTTTGGTTTATTGCGCAATGTGCTATTGGCAAAGGAGACAATGTTATTGACCCTTAGATTTCTTTACCTTCAACGGATATATTTCCACTCCCAGAAGCATCTTAGGGTTGGCCTAGACTCATTTCATGTCTTGACAAACATCAGAAAACTATATTAAGACCACTCTCATTCATTTATCCCTTAGATGAAAATTCTCATGAACAAGCTCAGAAACAGTCATGCAAATTAAGGTTATTGATCCCTATTTACCCCTATTTTTGCATACATCCATCTACACTAGCATAAAGCTCAGTTTTACTCAAATTTTCAGTTTTAATTCACACTCAAAGCATTCAAATTGGCATTCATATTCAAGTATACTAGCATCACTCTCACTTTCACCAGCACTTAGATTGGGATAACTACATCGAGCTTGATCCCCTTTCGAGGTATTGGTATGTAAGCAACGCTTAGCACATGGGGTGTTGAGTTTACATTCAACCTATCCTACTAACGCCACTCTTCTTACATTTGTGTTCGTCAAAATCCTAGTAAACATGGAGGTTTAGGGTTCTATAGTGAAATCAATCAAAATGAATTACAAATGATGATCTAGGTCTCGATTACGTAGTACATATTTCCCAAAATAGAGCTAAGGTCTGCCCCAAATTTTATTGTTTCATCTGCATAAGGTCAATAACATTGCACAAAAGTTCAATAACACAATGTGCTATTGGAAAAGAGGGCCATGCTACTGTCAGAAGAGGGTTCTGACACCTATTCTTTGTTGATGACACTTTGCCTTGCTCTTGCATCACTTCCCAACCCGCCACTTGTCCATCTCAATCATATTTTCTTGCTAAGCACACATTTTGTAATTCATTGCTATTTATAGGCTAAGCAAATAAATCAATTATTATACAAATCAATGGCTATCAATATTGTAGTATTTTATTCCTTAATTTACGTAAAAACTCTTTTATCTACTTAGGGTTCTACATTAATTTCTAAAATAGTTTAATCATTTAGTGAACTCGACTTACTTCGAATAGTGCAAAAATCCTATCCTTAGATGCTATTAGGGTTTCTATCCTTTTGTTTCCTATTTTTAGTGGTTGTGTTAGGGTTTTCAAACCGGATACGTTCTACCCTAGTAGCCCTCTTCAAAGTTGCATTGCCAAATTTCATGTATAAAGAAGATTCTTTTCCTCATCTCCAAGAGTGTGACAACTACTTTCCCTCTTACTATGCCCATGCTATCACTCCTCCAAGAGGTAAGGAATCCTATATTACTATTTCAAATGTCTATACTCAGCCTATCCATCCTTCAAACCCTTCCCTTCCCATATCTCCCATTCTTGATTTGTGATTGCATGTTCAATTGGAAGTAACTAGGGTTTGCATTTGTGAGACTCTAAGGGATGAAATTATCAGTATGAGCAAGCTAATTTTAAAATTACAGAATCAACATCAGATATTAAGTGAAAATGTTACATTATTGACAAATCATATTACATGTACAAAGTCTTCAAAATATGCTAGTGTTTATCATGTATATGCATTTACACCTAGCAAAGTTGTGCCTAACACTATTTCATATCCAATTCATAAAGTACAACATAATGCATCTATTATAAGTGATTCAAAAAGCTTACAAGGGTCCAATAAGAGTTCAAGTGAGGTACCGAGGGAAATGATTAAGAATACGTTTATCAAACTACCTCTTCTACATCCTGTACAAAGATCTAGATGCTATTGTGCATACCATAAAATGCATGGTCATCACACAGAGTCAATGTTTGGCATTGAAAAATCATATACAACATATAATTGCTAATGAGGACCTTATATAAGATAAATCAATTAAGCAATCCACAGTGATATAGGAACATATTTAAAAAGGGTCAAATTCAAAAACAATACAAAGGTGGTTACCAAAGCATAACTTAAAACAACAAAAGGTTCACAAAGCAAAATCAAAAGAAGAGACAATACATCAAACATATCTAAAGCAAGTCAAGGATGCAAATCTACCTCGCCAAAATGAGGCTCAACTTTCAATGCAGTATGGATTTGGTCAAAAATATCTACAATAGTTTGATTATCAAGGTCAACGTTTGGGCAAGCATGCTTAAGGCATCACTACTATTCTAGCAGTTGATAATGTCGGTCAACAAAGTTTGGGATTTAAGAAACACACTAAGGTAAATCATTCACATATACAATTTATTAAGGCAAAATATCCAAATGCAAAGGTAATGTTACAAAAAGAGAAAGAACTTAAGTTGCACATTCAAAATCAGGCTAAGCAAACAACCATTCTCAAAAGAGGGTTTCTAACAACAAAGTCTTCAAAGCAAGAAATACTTATAAAATATACATATTCAAAGGTCAATGTAAAGGGGGAAACTACAAGCCTTATTTCATATCATAATCCTTTCACTATCATAACTTATATCGATGGAAAACAATGAACATATGCTAAGATCATGGATTATCAACCAATCAATTTTTGTTCACTATCATTTCTTATCTCTCTTGGAAAGGACTCTACACATCTAGATAAAACATATGATTCTATCTCATGTTTGGGGTCACTTCAATTAAAGGTTTCATATGCCTCAAAAGAATGTTCTCTCACTTTTCGTGTTATTACAGATTCAAGTGCTTATAATGTTGTCTTTGGAAGTTCATGGTTAAAAACAATTGGATCAGCACTTGAAAAAAGTAAAGGTTGCATATATTTTTCACATGAGAGTGAAATGATTACAACTTATAGAGAGGATACAATTTCTTCCCAAAAATAGCTACAAAAGCAAGTTATACCTACAATGGATATAGTTTTAGATGGCAAGATTGCAATCAATAAACCAAACAATGATAATCAAGATCAAGAAGATGATTGTAACAACATAGAATATTATGGTACAAACCATTTGGAAAGTGAAGATGAAACCTTAGTTACACAGAGGCATCCCATCGATGACATGTTGGGCTTCTAGCACCATTCCTTATCAGCACATAGATTCTTATCCATAGCACTCTCCTTGTACATAGTTTCATTCATTTCCAGCCTACTTGTATATAACTTCATTATTTCATTTTACTTGTACATAGTTTCTTTTATCTTTCTCCTTGTAGATAGTTTCATTTTCATGTTGCTTGTACATAACTTATACTTAAAAAATACAAAAATAATATAATAAAAAATACAAAAAACATTCAAATATTGCTCAAAAAATTCAAATTTTAGATTGTATGCATTTCCATGTTTCCATTCCTTCTATTTGCTAGTTATGACATATGTTATTTATGTTTGTGTGGTTAGTTTTGTCATACACACATGCTTCACTTGTTCCTTTCGAGTGTTCATAGATTACTACATGACTCCAGTCCTTTACACACATCCATATTTGCTACTATCTACCCATTGAGGGCACATACACATATACACCGATTCAACATTAATATATTAGCCCATTGAGGACATCATACACACAGATTCCAGTTTGTCAGGTTATATCTTTTTAGACTCCATATCACAGATTTAGCATTGATTATATCTTGATATTGATCATTTTATACTACACTAATTTTTTGCTGACTACTACAACTATAGACTCAGTTTATGTACATCTTTGCTCTTATATGGATTTGTACCACATGATTATGGTACTTTAATTTTTAATTTTATTAGTTTAGATTTGATTCTCTTTGCTTCTACGTCTACTCGAGGGCATTTGAATATGCCATTGCTCTATGTCTCTAAGCCAATTCCTTTAATTATGTGTATACTTTGGACATGTGCCCATGTCCTTATGTGTGCTTCTTGATTGTGTATGTGGACATTTTAACATGTCCTTCCATGTGGTTCTAAGTGAAACTTGCGTGCTCTTTTGTAAATGTGAACATTTTAACATGTCTTTGTATGAGTTCCTTTTCTCAGACTTAGTGACATGTGCCCATGTCTCTTATATTGTGGCCCTTTGGCCTCCTTTGCGTGCCTCGTGTGTTTGTATGCTTTCATGTATGCGTCATGACTGTTGACCAAATTTTGACCTTTCAGGGCAAAATTGGGCACCCCTATGAAAAAATATCTAAGTCTATATCTTTGGTCAGGTCCAATACTTAGCTTTTATTCGGAGGAAGTGTTCTATACAAGCCACAACAAATTTACAAGTCTAATTCTTTTGGAAGGTTTGTTTTGGTCTTTTGCTAAGTGTTAGTTCTTTCAAAAGTCTTGTTTTCGGGTTTTTGTTTAAGTGTCAAAATTATTTCGGATAAATTGTCTGAAGTAATTTTTCCAAAGGGTTATTTTTCGTACTTTTCATTTGACAAAATTATTTCGAAAAAATTATCCGAGGCAACTTTTTCGAAGGGAATGTTACAACTTTTTCGAAAGGTATCTTTTGTCGAGAAAATGTCCACTTCAGTTTTTCTGAAGGATCATTTGCAACTTTCCTAAAGGGTATTTTATTTGGAAAGTGGACACTTACAAATATTTCGAATGGTCACATTCATTTTTCCGAAGGGTCACTTGCATTTTTTCCGAAAGGACACTTGCAACTTTTTTGAAAGGTATGTTTCAATTTTTTGGAAGGAATTGTTTCGGACATTTTGTCTGAGACAACTTTTCTGAAAGGACACTTTCAACTTTCCCGAAGGGCATTCCAGTTTTTTTGAAGGGTCATTTACAAGAACGTCGAAAGGTACTTTTCAGAAAGTCTGAAGGGCATATCAAATTTTTCGAAGACATTTTCAAAAAGTCCGAAATATTTTTTCCGTGGGAAGGGGACTATTTCAAAAAATTCGAAGGGTATTTTTTCATTTCGAAAGATCATTTCCAAAAGCCGAAGGACACTTTCAACTCTTTCGAAGGGTCACTTGTAAGATCCTGAAGGGTATGTTCATTTCAGAAAAGGCATTTTTCACTCTACCGAAGGGTCATTTTAAAGAACCAAAAGGGCCAAACGGAAAGTTTGAAAGAATTCTTTTGGAAAGATTGTCCGATAAATTCTTTTAGAAAACTTGTCTGATACAAAGGAAGCAAAAGGGCAAACAAAAAATGATTGTGCGAAAAATGTTCGAAGAGTGATGACTCGCAAAACGTCAATCTCAGACTGCGAAAACTAGTCGTTGGAGTTTAAGAGAAAGGATCAGTGGGAACTTGAAGGTGAGGAAAAGAGATAACATATGTCAAAATATAACTGAGGCTTTGGTTCAGTTGTAACAAATGTAACTAATGCTTTTGGTTCGGTTATAACTTGTTGTAATTGATCCATTCAATGACATGGCATAGCTCACCCACCTCTCTCCTGCATGCAAATGTAACTATTTCTCTCAAGATGACAGATGTCCAAGTGACCCTTGAACTTCCTTTGATTGTTCCACCTCTCCAAGGCTATATATATGCATTCTTTTGATTGGTTCAAGAGCTTCCACTGGTTATTGGAAAAACTCTAGCCATATTTGTATTCAAATAACTCTTGAAAAAATATACAAGTGATTTCGCTATTCAGACATTGTGCTATTGAGTATATGTTTGAATCTTGTTGATAATGCCTAGTGAAAGAATTACTTTTCTAGCATGTCAATCTATTGTCACTTACCAATGTGCAAAAGGGATGTTGTTGCAGGTCTCCATTAGTATTCTTTACTAAGTGTATAAGAGTCTTAGAAGTGGTATAGGTTTATTCTCTTCATGGAATTCTTCATCGCCCTCGTAAGTGTCAAGTACCTTCTTGAATCTAAATTACAAAATACTGATGCAACAATGTCTTTTTGTTGTGAGTTTGTGTGAAACATCCTTGTTTACCTTTAAGTAGTGGATTTTCAGTCAAATAGGAGGATGATACATATTGATGCATCGCCATTTTGTTTTTTTAGTTATTTTCCTTACTGCTTTTCATACACAATTGTTAGATTGGAGAGAGCTTTAAAGGTGCATCAAAGGGAGCTAACCCCTAATCTAGAGATTCATCTCAACAAAATTGTCACCCACAACAAGAGAGATGATTCTATTTTGCCGCTTGGATGAGGAGAGTTGAGCATCTCCTCAAGGGTGCAAATCCCAGCGTCAACAATGACCATGACACTTATCTCTTGCTTGTTAATTGCACATCCAATTTGCGATGCCATGAGGGACCTCATGCATATCCCCTTCCTCCTTGGGTGCCTTGATAGATATCATGTCTCATCCCCCCCCAAGTAGTTTACTCAAATTATATTCATATTTGTTGTTCATATACATGCTTACATTATTATATCTATTTTGACAACCTTGTGAATGTTAGATCTAACATACATCATACATTGCCAACTTATGCTCAGACTCTTTTACATTTTGATGTCATATATACACATGATAATGGTTTATCACAAATATATCATATATTTTCAGTTTAACACACATAATGCATAGATTTTATTTTGAGGACAGTTATTGCAGAGGTTCAACAACTTCCCTCAAATGAGGGGGCATTTCCATGGATTTGTCATAGAGATCGTGCCATCTTAGTGCACTCAAAACACAATCTTTAGTATGCAAACACATATTACAACTCTCAGACTCAGGTAAATACAATGAAACACAATCACACACAAATTAGTCTTAGTTCTCTAAAAAACAACACTTTTGGACAATAACACAGTACACTACCAGAAGTGCAGTGTGCTATAGTCCACCCACCATGCTATTGACCAGTAGCCTCAAAAATATAAAATGCTAGAATTATCAAAAATATACAATACATATAATTCATAATTGCACAGTGTCAGTCATAGATTATCATATATGCTCACTATATAATCAATTTTTACACATAGTTACATAGGTTTGTTCAGATTGGGGGATCATGCACAACATGATCACTCCCATTTCAATTTATGATATGCAAAGACACATATTACTATAACTCAGTCCATAATCCATATGCACAGATAACAAAATTGGGGGCATCTGCGCAATACATTATTTCCATATGCTTAGTTTTTCACTAGTTCTCTCAGATGGAATGACAACTCCATGTCATTCTCCACGTTGTATACTGTAGACACCATATGCACTAGTATTACACCAAATTGATGCTTCATTCTATCTGCAGTGTTTGGCATTCCCGAGTGGCCCAGAGCTGTTTTACATTTTGAAGTGGCCTAGAGCCATTTTACATTCTCGAGTGGCCCTTGAGCTGTTTTACATTTTAGAGTTTCCATGTGGCCTAGAGCCATATTACATAGTTTCATGACATCACAAAGTTTCAATTTTAGTTTCATTTACGACACATGGGTAGGCAATGATGGATTCATAGCCTATTTGAGTTATTAAGCCACCTACATAGAGGGTTGCACAAGTCATCAGTCCAATCAAATTTATTCACATGTTGTGATCCACCGAATAGGGGTGGGAAATGTTGGATTCAAGCCCAGCTTGAGTTCTTGAGCCACCCACACATGGGGATTGGGTAAGCTATCAACCTAGTCCAAGCTATTCATCGTTTGATCACCATCTACACACATCAAGATTTCATCAGGTTTTTGCATTGGTTCGCGTACCCAATGAGGTGTATTCGTTTCTTTCCTCTCTCTCAGGTCTCTTTACTCAATTTTGTCTTTACTTTTGATATCTTCTTAAGGAAGGACTAATACATATATGTTTCATTTACAGGACATACAATGGAGCACAGTTTGTAGATTCAGACCCAGATTCACAGAAATCACCTCATAGGTAAGTCCAGGTATGTTTCTCTTTTCTTTATCCTAGTCCTTTCACTTTGCTACATTTATAGAATAAAAGGGGGTAAATTTAGTCATATAAAATGTCATTTAATGCAACAAGTGTCACTTAAAATCACCCTATCCTTAGCTTAGCCCTAGACCTATCTTAGGGCCTCTTTTGATCCTTTTTCAACTTATATGTGCATCTATCCCATACCCATATATACCAGAATCCGCATTGAGCCATCACCTAGGCATCCTTGATTAGTTTTCACACATGCTAACCACCTGGACAATAATGCCTTGCCTTTGGTCTATGTCGTAGTGCGCTATTGGCAAATGGGGGCAATGCTGTTGACCCTTAGCTTCCTTTGCTCCCAATAGATATATTTCCTCTCCTTGAAGCATCATAGGGTCAGTGTAGACTCATTTCATGTCTTGACAAGCATCAGAACACTGTATGAAGACCACTCTCATTCATTTATCCCTTAGATGGAAATTCTCATGAAGAAGCTTAGAAATAGTCACGAAAATTAAGGTTATTGTTACCTATTTACCCCTATTTTTGCATACATCCATCTAAAATAGCCCAGAGCTCAGTGTTACTCATATTTTTAATTTCAAGTCACATTCAAAGCATTCAAATTGACATTCATACTCAAGCATATTAACATCACTCTCACTTACACCAACACTTAGATTGGGAGAACTACATTGGGCTTGATCCCCTTTTGAGGTATTGGTATGTAGGCAAAACTTAGCACAGGGGTGTTGAGGTCACATCCAACCTATCCTACTAATGTTATTCTTTTTACACTTGTGTTCATCAAATCCCTAGCAAGCATGGAGGCTTAGGGTTTCATACTGAAATTAGTCAAAATGAAATGCAAACAACAATTTAGGTCTTGGTTACATAGGTACAATCTTCTGAGAACAAAGTGAAGGCTACCCCAAATTTAATTGTTTCATCTGCACAGGGTTAATAACACTACACAAAAGGTCAATAACGTAGTGTGCTATTGGCAAAGAGAGCCACACTATTGTTCGAAGTGGGTTCTGACACTTGTTCTCTGTTGATGACACTCTACCCTGCTCCTACATTGCTTCCCAGCCTGTCGCTTAACCATCTCAATCATATTTTACATATAAGTACACCTTTTGGAATTCATTGTTATTTATAAGCTAAGCTAAGCAAACAAATAAATTATTTAAAAGTTGATATTGTGGTATTTTATTCCCTGATTTACATACTCAACTCTTTTATCTATTTAAAGTTTTACATTAATTCCAAAAATAGTTAAATCAAATATCAACAATTGTCTTCTGCATCATACAATTAAAACAACATACATAAAAAAATTGTAGACCTGGGTAGCGAGTTCTCTAATCAAACTAACATTTTTAACATCCTATTGCAACAACTAAAAAAAATAGAAACCGAGCCCTTGATTATATACCCAGTTTCAAACTTTGCATCAAAACCAAACACGAGCCAAGCCTTCAAAATTGAATACAATACCATATAGAAAAATGACTACACCCACCTTCCATTGTAAATCCAACATTTTTCATAACGTGACCAACTTGTATAAAAAAAAGTTATTATTTTCCTTATGCATCTAGGAAACCAAAATAAACTATATGTAGTTTATAACAAATTATGCTTACTACAATCAACAAATAGAAAACCCATAGTTTAACTCGCACGCTCCACCCATCCCCAACTTGCAACCCACTAATAGGACCAGAAGAACCTATTTTAGTATTAAAAAAAAATAGAATTTATAGCTTGTCTCAAATCCTTGTTTGTTTGAGGATCATTATAGCCTTTCATAGAATACATTTAACAAATTTAGTAGTGTTGGCGGTAAATTTTGATAGGATGGGAAAATGATGAAACTTACGGTCAACAGTACGTGGGACAAAGTCCCTTCTCAATGATTGGTGAGGCTACCTTTATTGAAAGATGAAAGGTATATAAAATAATATTTAAAATATATACATTCAAAATTGCTTGTATTTTTTGGAGTTTTAAGGAATGCATGAAAAGAATGAGATGAGAGAGAAACTGGTAAGTTTTGAAAGAATGAAGAAGAAAATAAAGAAATAGAGGGAAGATCTATACCAACGTGAAACTTAACCCTAATAACTCATATGAGAAAAAAAGACATACTTCGAAGAACGACTGAATTCATCATTGGAGAAATTTTGAGAAACAAAGTTCTACATAACATATTTATATTTCAAGATAGAAATAAAGACAATTTTATTTCTTTTTGAGTAGGGTTTTGTTCAACATTAGTAAAGGACATGGGTTAATCAAGTAAATACAAAGCTTAATCAATCTCAATCACATTTACAATAAACACAAATTATCAGTTTCACATTGAATCATTTTGTGTAAGAAGAAATGAGAATAAAATGCATGGCACTCAAAGGTTCTTCTTACATTCATGAAGAAATCTAAGACACACAAAGATCAACACAAAATTATTGTATTGATTCTCTTTAGAAAACTAAAAGTCTTTATTTTTTCTCCTTTTTCAAAATTCTCCTTTATCAAAAAGTCCTTATACGATACCTTACACTTGTATTTATAACAAAAATTTCATAACTACCCTTGTAACTGCCTAGTAACTAGCTTCTTCATTTCGAGATGCATTTTTAAGTCCAATTTAATTGTCAAAAATATTACATTTAAAATCATAACTTTGTATTATAACTTAACCTTATAATATTACATGAGGCTTTAGTGAAAAGTGCAACATGGAAATATAAGTAGAGAGAAGGTATGTGTAGGGAGAGAAAATTGAGAATGTTTGTCTTCATATGGCTCTGGTTGTTATTGATCTTGTAAGCTCTTTAATATATGTAAGCTCTATATTTATGTACCACTAATGGTATAGCCTTCTGCTTAGGGATCTTGGTGTTATTCACCCTTGTCAACCATCCCCTCAAAACTTTTTTAATTTCTACATCTTTCTTGAAAATATTTTACAGTTTTTTTTATTAATTTTCATAAGGCTTTCATAACTATCAATCAATTTCTCCATTGTGCTGAGATTAAAATTTTCAATATTGAAAAGTTTTTCCTTGATCATATTTTCAAATTGTTCCTTTATTTCTGCAGCAAATAACAATGTTTAATATATATTTTTGAATACATCACAATGGATGGCAAAGATATCAACTTGAATATCTCCCACAAGATAATAACATATTTTACTATAGTCATGTATATATTTCTTGGCTTCTTCTGACATTGCTAGCTCCCATTCAACACTTTGTACCCATAAATAAAAAATATTTCCTTCATCGTTGCTAAAAATTTGTTCTGAAAATATAATCTTATCATCAATGAGAACCATCTCTTGTAAATATTTAATCATAGTATTCCATAGCTCCTCTTCTTTAGTTAAGAAGTAATTTCTCTAGTGATGTATTTTTGATCACTTTAATCAAATAATATATTGTTTGGTTTTCATCAATAAACTTAAGACTGTCTACCATAACCTAAATCTATACCTCAGTTATCTTACCATAGCTGTTATGTTTTATAAGATTTTCAATTGCCTCTTCATTTATATTTCTATCAGTGTTTATAAGAGATTATTTGTAAAGGAGTAACAACTTTTGATCTGTCAACTTCTTCAATAATTTCCTTTTTGTAGTCAGAAAGAGGGTGGACCTATTCTTCAGTTGTTCTTAGGTTTATTTCTTTTTTTTTGTTATTTTTGTAAAATCAACAACAAATACTTCCAACATATTAATATCTCCTTCAACTGTCATCTTACTAAGATTAACCCGAGTCATAATTTAGTCATAACGAGTCATTTAATTTTCACTCTTATAAGCTATTGGATTTGCCACTTCTATATATCTAGCTCCAAAAGAATCAACTACAAACCTCGAGGTTGTTTTAACTTTTTTGGTGCATGCGGTTGTAATAATTTTGCAACAACATCAAAACTTTGTGCAATAGCCTTAATAATCTTATTTTTCTTTGGCATCAAATCTTTCAACAAAGGTGAAGATGGATTTCCCAAAGAAGGGATAATTTGTGAACTATGTGTAGACACTATAATTTCATACCCTATATGTGATTAATTAGGTGTCATAGTTCCTTATTTTTATTCAAATCTCTTAAATAATCCCTAT
This sequence comes from Torreya grandis, assembly GCA_037957365.1. Classification (NCBI taxonomy): domain Eukaryota; kingdom Viridiplantae; phylum Streptophyta; class Pinopsida; order Cupressales; family Taxaceae; genus Torreya; species Torreya grandis. Next base: position 767,773 of record JARHVA010003430.1, read on the forward strand.
GCTAAGGTTTAATATATTTACCATTTATAACTTGTAAGTTGCCTTTAGTATTACCTTTCTACTTTCCCTGACCTCCCAAATCCATTAATAACCTAAGGAATCTACCCCCTAACCATTTTACCCCATATAGTGTCGCTACCAACAATTCCATGCATATCAAAGCCAATTTTATCCACAGTTGAAACAAGGCTGCCAATTTAGATGAATCTATGTAGATTCACCTGCGATCAATGCCGATTATTCAAATCGGCGTCGATCCATAAATACTCAGCCAACCTTTGCATTCGGGACCTAGAGACTCTGAGCCTTGAATTGCTCCTAGATTTATTGGAGAATTAGTGATGTACTTAATGACACTCTGCTAGAATTTTGCTGTGTTCAATCTACATCTTTTGTCACATGCCTAAAAAACTGCCTACGTTTGTGGAGAAGAATTTCATTCTATTTGCATTCGCATCCAAGGTAAGCCATCATGTTTTATTTTTTCATTTTATATCAATTTATTTTGTTGTTATTTGCTTATATAATCTCTAGAATACCATTCACATCTCTATGCATCCTTTAATCGGTCTATGTCATCCAATCTATCTCGTTTATCTTCTATTTTAATTAAGCTCTGTCACAGAGAGAATTGACATCGATTCATTCTAAGTTGGCACCAATTCTATATATCAACACCGATCTTGTTAGGATTGGCATTGATCTACTATATTTAATTTGCAGAACCCAAGACCTTAATCCTAGACCACTGTTTGCAATCCTTTACTGATTTCCTGTTATTTGAATATGGCCTTTGAATGTAGATGACTCTACCAGACATAGTACATGATGTAATCAATATAAAAAATATCCCTATAATATTCCAACCCCTGTTTGTTGATCATAGTGACATAGCTTTCGAGCTAGCTCTCTACAATATTGTTTATTCTCCCTCTCTCGAAGCCATTGAAGATCAACTAGGTGTCATACAGGATGATATAGATGCCACTATGGCTTACTAGGATGAATATTATGCTTAAATTGATAGCTTAATCGAGGATTGAATCTTAATTATCATTGTTATCATATCTTTTATATATTATAATTTCATACATTGTTTATCCACTTGATTGTGTAAATAAATGAGCTGACATGCATTTGAGGAAGCTCACAACTTTTTGGGATTGGTTTCTGACCAAGAAACTCATCCAACTATCTATTAATCTATTTTTGTTAAGTGTTTACATGTGTGCAGGTTTTTTTCCCAATGAAAAAGAAGTTCTCACAGTTGCTAGATTCAAAGCAGTGCAGAACATCTTCTAATCCAGAGGTACTCACCATAAACCCTGTTTTCATTTGAATTTTTAGTAAATAATAGTTTAATTTAAAGAAAAAATGAAAAACTCCTTAAGCATTCTGGCATTCCCGGTGGGACCCCTAAAGTCTCACATTTCTTATTAAAATTCATTCTAAATTTATCTTTCTCTCCCTTTCTTTTGTTTGCTGAATTCATTCAAAGAAAATTCAAAATTGCTTTTTCCTTTCTAAAGTTTAAAAAGAATCTGCATCCATTTTTGCTTGCTTAGGTAGTTCATATAGAATAATCTAGGTAGTTAATTTATCGTAGAAATCACTTCTCTCACACACAGACCAAACCACTTGCATAACAAACTCATCAAACATTGACATAAGGGAATCGATTGGGATTTCATCACCTAGTGGTAACCTTCTTCCTGGCTATCTCACTTAGATTTCACCACCAATGGGAGAACCAACTCAATACTCTAACTAAGTATAAATACTGATCTTTTGATAGATATTGGCTAAGCACCCAACACACTTATGTTGTGCTGTGTGAAGTGAGGGTGTAGGTGCCAATACTAGGTCAAGTATCGATCTTAGTACATAAATATTTGTGAGGCTAAACAAACATGAGACCATCCTTAGATTGTCACTTCTTAGGACCCTTGGTAACCTTTTCTTTTGTTTTATCATACTTTAAAGTTAAAAAGTAAAATCTTTTTAGTTACATCTTTAGCGTGTATGCATTATCATCTTCACTAAATATGAGATAATCAAAAAGAACTTTTTGTGTGTTTTTTGTTTTTATTTCTTGCTTTTTCCTTTATCTCTACATGGTTTTGATGTGACAACAGTCGCAGAAGAAAACTGAACCCCCAACTTTATCCTCATCCATGGAGAATTCTCCTAGTCCTCCTACTTCCCCTGAGTCCACGGGGGAAGGCATTCCTCAATATTATACCCAAGGTGATCCTGAATTTGCCACTATATTAGATAGCAACCCCATCACACTTAACCATTATCTTAGATCTGAAGCCATACGCATCCCACTTTCTCCCCATACACAATTTTCTAGGAACCCATATGGCATGACTTTAGAGGAAGGTGAAGGGTTTACCACTGATATGGTGTATTCCCATAACAATCCTCCTCTGACTAGTCCTGACACTACTACTACATAACCCTTAGGCAATTTGCCTCTGGTGACATCTAGTGTTCCATCCCCAACTACTAACCAAACTTAGAATGTCACTACACCTCAACCTACAACTACTCAGCCTATTACCACAAGATTTTAGAACCTAGTCATCTCAGTCCCAAGAACCTTTCCACTTATCCAAACTAGTGTACCCTTAAGTACCCACACTCAACCTTTATAATAAGCCCTTGTAAGTCAACCACCTCAACAATATATCCCCTTGACTACCCAAAACATAACACATATGCAAGATATTGGGTCTACTTACATCCCCTTACAAGTTCCACAGTATCTGGTGGCTTCTCAACCAATCATAACCACATCAGTTGGTTATCCTTTATCCCAGGGTTTTTCCACTCAGCTTCTTCTGTATTAACTCCTACAATAGAATGTTTTAGGAGGAATTCCTCAATACAATGCCCAACCAGATATTATGAGCATCCTTATGAATATGATGGCTAATTTGAAAGCCTTTGCCTTTAGGCAGAAGAACATGCTCACCTACAAGCAAATCTGTAATGAGCCTATTAGCCCATTGGTTCCTATTGGGCCTTATCCCCCACAATGGGAAAATTTGAACTTTATGAAGTTTCAAAATACGGAAGATCCTTAATAGAACCTTTGAGCATTTAAAATTCTTACTACCTTATAGCACATGCTGATGCACTTCTTCTTAGGACCTTTCCTATATCATTAACTAGACCTACCCTAGATTGGTACATCTCAATCCCATAACATTCTTTGTTCTCCTTTGGACAACTAGCTCAAATATTCTTAGAGCACTTTTCTATCAATATTTCAAGAAATGTCACTTTTACTGACCTCTATGCCATCTAATAGTTTGATGATGAATATGTCATTGACTTTATGGCTAGATGGAAGAGTCTCATCAATCAACTCACCTTTTCTCTTCTGTAACCTAAACTAATCGAGTTATTCATGAGAGCATGTGCTAAACACATCTCATCGATGTTATGGGTACAATATTTTAAAACCTTTGATGATGCCTTTTTGATGGTCCACAAACTAGAAATTATATCCCTAGAAGAAGGGAAAGTTAAATTATGGAATAAAAACTTTAAACCTGATCCCTCTAAAGGGACTAACAACAACAATAATAAAACCAAAGCGCTGCTAATGCCGTAGTTGTAAAATCAACACCACCACAAACTAAAAACCAATGTAAGCCTTTCACTTCACAAGCACAATCTTAGAAACCATTAACATGTTTTTCGCAATGACAATATATGCCTTTAGGAGAGTCTTACGCGTCTATCTTAGATAAAATCTTAAAGGCATCTCTCATCAAGCTTCCTCTGATAAAGACTTCTCAATGATTCTTGCCCTAAACTTAGTTGGTTTAGGGAAAATGAATTTTGTAACTTTCACTGTGTAATAGATCATGACATTAGTAGATGTCACTATTTCAAAGGCCTGATATAGAATCTTATAGATCAGAGGATGTTACAACTAGATAACCCTAACATGCCCCCCAATCAATCTATAGATATATTTAGGCAACCATTCCCTAATCATGCCTCCACATCTAATTCTATGCAAATTAATTCAGGATCCACCTCAGAACATGAAACTCATGTAATTAATACAATCCATGACCAGCTTCTACCTGAAGAAGTTGATAGTACTCATATCTTTGACCTCCTTAAAGGAATACCTTTGAACCATCTGAACTAAGTGAAGACATCCCAAAAACTTACTCAAGTTTTTCAGATCTCATTATTTGGGATCCACTGGAGGAAACCATATCTTAAAGCACTCAAGAATTAAAAGAGAAAAAGATTATCGAAGAAAAGGTTTTCTTAGACATTCTACAAGATACATATACCATTCCTTGCATCATTTCAATACTTTCATCTAGCATACCCGTTCCTTTCAGCGTATTACCTCATGAGGAAACTATCACGTTACCCCAAACTAGATCAAGGCCATTTCCCCCCATTCCTCGAGAGGCACTAAATCTTATATAAAGTAAGGGGAAAGCCATAGAAATCGAAAACAAAAACCTTGAGGCCCCAAGGGGAAATCTTTTTAGTATCATACCATTAGGATTGAACTCCTTAAAGAGGTCATACCCGCTACCCCTGAACATATTCAAAAAGGAAAAGTTCCTTTGCCCCCTATTCGAATAAGAGTGTCTATATTAGGTCCCTATCCTTGACCAAGACTAAAAGCTACCATTATAAAATCCTGCACTAAATCACATGTATCATTATAATGGGATCTTCCCACTGTGATCATGCCAATACATAACCCTCTGAACCCCTATTATCCATAAGGTTTAGGTGTAAGGACTTATCCTAAACACAAAGTACCTGCAATAGGGACCATTCAAACAACTAGTTCAAAAGTTCAAGGTTCGAAGTCACATACCTCTTCCTATCATTACCTTGAAGGATTGAAAAGCCTAGTCAAGATCTATTGAAGGGGTCTTATTCTAAGATCCTCGATCAAATTCTACATACCTCCCTTATCATGATACCACTCATAAAGGCTGTCAACCCTCATATTCAAAAACCAATATGGTATATAGAGAAAACAAGAAATGCGCATACCATTGAATAGCAAGTCATGACACTGAAAGTTGTAATACATTAAATGTTGTGGTTTGAAACTTATTAGAAGAAGACAATCTCTTACTGAACAATTAGATCAGGGCCATCCCCACTGTAGACACCAAAATCGTGTCTACTCCTTGGTCTTCTTCCCCCTTGGTCCCCTTGGTCCACTTCTAACACATTCCTAACCCACACACTTATTAATTTAAAATAATTAACTATTTTAAATTAATAACACCCCTTTTGACACATCACTCATGCCACCTCACTCCTCCTTGGATACCTCTCCTTGGATGCCATCCCTCACCCATGCCAAATCTTAAATGCTTAACCCCCATTTCATCCCTTCCTCATCCTCACGCTCATTTAACCCACCTTCGACCGTTTTTTCACGACCAGCTGACCTTGGCAGATGGAAGAACGGACAAAAGGCTATTTTTAGCCCTTTTCCTATTCTTTGGCTGCCGACGTCGGTTAGTAGTTGGCTGACGTCGACGGTATTGCCAGCGTCGGTCTCCTTCAAAATTGCATTTTGCGTCCAGAATGCGGATCTGCAATCTTTTTCCAATCTTTCAATCAACCAACCTTCCAATCTCCCGACCTCTCTCGCTCCCTCTCTCCCAAACGCACAACAAACATCACATGGTACATGTACTCTGCATCAGTCACTCCACTCTGCAGGTAGTCTTATACATCAGCAACATCAGCAACAGGTCTCCTACACTTCTTCTTCAGCAGGCAAGAGGTAAGTATTCTTCTTTTGTTTCATCTCAGTATTTCAAAATGCTTTGATAATCGGTCCCCATTTGCTACTTCTAAGTGCTATGAACCACTCGGCTATCAACCAGACCAGACTTGACTTCTTTTCGGAAAGGCTGAGAGGCCTTCCCCATGTCCTTATCCCCTTTTCAGCCACACTCTCTGCCCTGCAAACCCAACACAAACCCTGCACAGACTCTCAGACTACCACAGACCATTCTACAGACCATTGTATCGACCAAGAACCTGTCCAGACCCTGTCCAAGACCATTGCCCCGACCGACGCTAGCCACTAGGCCCATTTCTCCTATCGATGTTGGCAGACTAACCGACGTCAGCGACCTTAACCAACCGACGTCGACAGACTAACTGACGTCGGTGACTGTGAAAGACAGATTGCTACATACAGGTACACATTTGTTTTTATTTCTTTTTGTTCAGTGTTTTGTCAGTTCCTTTTCTATCAACATTCTGCTTCTTATCAATCAGTAGACTGTCACCCCTTCAGGAAGTCCTTGCACTTCTGGGATCAAGCTTTGCTTGGCAGTCTACTACCTATCCATCTAACAGTTTTTCTGTTTAAGTCTCTTTTTTTTGCAAGTGTCATCCTCCACAACCAAAGAGGAGTTCTCTCAACGTCTGTATAACGGTGCGCAGACTTCATCCGGGTAACATCTAACCCTAGACCACTTATCTTAGTTTCTTACTTCCTTTGAATGTAGAAAAGCAAAAACAGTTTGAAACATTCTGGCATGCCCGGTGGGATCCTAGGTGTTTTCTTTGGGTTCGTACTTTTTTCTTCTAAACAAACTTTTCATATAAGTGCATTAGGTCTCTTCTTGCATCTCTCTTCTTCTATCTCTTCCAAAAGACACTATTAGCAAAGTTAAAAAGAATCATTCTTTTTCTTTCTTTACTGCATCTTAGACTAGTCAAAGTCATACTCTTCAACCTCTTCTCACTTGTCTGCATACGAACACACATTTCAATTTGGGCTTAAAATACATTACATTTCATTTCTTCCTGAATGCATACTTAGCTCTCACACCTAGTAATTAAAACCGCATCATGAATAAAGCATAGGCCACTTATATTACACGACCAAATCACTTGCACAAAATCAAACATCTAAACTCACTTGAGACAAGGACCGACTAGGATTTCATCACCTAGCGGATACCTTACTCGTCCCGGCAATCCCACTTGGACTTCACTACCAAGGGGAAAGCCCACTCTGTTCTCTGGCAGAGGATAAACGCTAGAGGAAGTATATACTGACTAAGCGAGACCAGCTTATCACTGAGCTCGTGAAGTGAGGGGAGCTTGCTCCTTAACACCAGGCCACGTACAGAACCTAACATAGATCTTGAGCACCGAAACTAACCTGAAACCAACCTTAGACTGCTTCTTCTAAGACCCGTTCTAAAAGCCAACTTCCCAAACACACTCTAAGGCATAAGCCAACATAATTCTAAAATTTTATTATTAGGATTTAACGTTTAGGGTCTGCTTGTCTTCATCTTCTTTTCTGTCTTTATCTGATTTTTTGAGCTAGTGAGGACGTTTTCTTCTTTCTTCCAAAAACTCTCAAATTTTCTGAGTTTCTGGAAAACACAGTAATCGACATCGATTTTACCACCGACATCGACAGAGTTTATTTGCCGGCATCGGTTCTCTGACCGACATCAGCAACCTGTTTCACTGGCATCAGTTTTTCTACCGACGTCGATCACTGTCCAAATTTTTCTTCTCAAAACATCAAGCTTAAAACCTGACTTTCTTGCTGTCCAACATCCATTCTGGTTTTTTGAGACTGAAAAACACAGTTTCTAAAACCTGAAATTTTTGCTTTGAATGGTTTTGACACGCAGTCAAACCAAAACTCTTCTTGATCACACAAGGCAACGACCACTCCCGCCTTCGCCATCTATGCCTAGTCCTCTAATGGAGTATCATTCAGAGACCGAATGAACTCCTACCCGACCAACTCTCAATCAACCTTCAATTGTCCCTGAAGAGGACCCAAACTTTGAGAGACTCCTTGACCACAACGTCAAGGCTCTCCAACACTATCTCGCAAGAAACCAAACATGAGACCTTTCGGGTGAAGCGGCGATGACATCAACACCATCCGTTACCCAGCGTTTTATGACTCAGACTATTGCATCAACCATTAACCTGACCATAGCCAATACGCAAAGTTTGGCCTCCCCATTTATTTTTGGACCGACCTCCATCAAGGTTTCATTACCCCCTCAACCACACACAATTCAACCAAGTTCTACATCATACCAGAATTTGATTGTCTCGACTTCACACACTCTTGCGCCTATAAATGCAGGAGTGTCTACCTCCACTTTTACCAATGCTGCCATTCAACCACTTTTGGTGGTATCTAGTCAACTTATGCCCTCTAACTCCATGACACAACCACCCCTGGCTTCGACATCTATCCCAATGACTAGTTATCAATATGTTGCACCTATACAAGCGCAACCGACTACGTCATATGCCTCTTCTAGCACCTTCCAAGCACCTTACAACCTAGGAGGTGCCCCATCTGCCAATCCATCAGCCGATCTCATCAAGATGCTGATGGACAAAATGTCTAATCTTGAGGCTTCTATTTTTGGTTCAAGTAATGTCCTTTCATATGACTAAATTTGTAATGAACACATCCATCCCTCCGTCTCAATCCGGCCGTATCCCAGTCAGTGAGAACTTCCTAAGTTTACTCGCTTCCAGAGTAAGGAAGACCCACAGCAATGTCTACGAGCATTCAGACATGCTTGTTACTTGATAGCACATGATGATGCGTTACTGCTACGCACATTCCCCATGTCCCTTTCTAGCCCTGCCCTCGATTGGTATAGCTCCCTTACCAGTCATTCTATCTTTTCTTTCACTCAACTAACCCAACTTTTTCTTGACCACTTTTCGATCAATATCACCAAAAAAGTTTCAATCACAGATCTGTACTCTATTAGACAGTTTGACGACGAATCCATAACCGATTTTGTCGCCCGTTGGAGAGGCTTAATCAACCAACTCTCCTTCCCTTTACCTCAACCTGAGCTCATTGAGCTCTTCTCTCGAGCATGTGCCAAGCACATCTCACCTACTTTGCGGGTTCAGACATTCCGCACTTTTGACGAAGCTTTCACCATGGCCCGAAAGCTTGAACTCCGCGCTATTGAAGAAAATAGGGTCAAATTGCGTAATATCAATGCAAAAATTGATGACCCTTCTTCTTCCAGACCTTCTTCTTCCCACTCCAAGTCCAAAGGAGTGGCAAACACTGTGGTCGTTAGATCACCATCTTCGACAATGACCGAGCAACCTCAACCTTCAACATCACAAATCATAACTAAACAATTCCAACAACGATATATACAACGTCAGTATACTCCTATAGGAGAATCATATGCTCCCGTTTTGGATAAACTCGTTAAGCAGGGGGTCCTCAATCTCCCTCCAATTTGACCACCTCAATTCGACCCTTCAAAAGCCATCCCTACATGGTATAGGAAAAATGACTTCTGTCACTATCACCGTGTCCAAGGCCATGACATGAACAACTGTCGAACCTTCAAGAACATTGTCCAAGACATGATAGATAAGGGAGATCTTGTTTTGGATAACCTGAACGCCCCACCCAATCAAAACATCGATATCTTCAAACAACCTTTTCCTAACCATCCTCCTAGCCAAAACAATGTCCAGATCATGGCTGATAGCTTTCAAGAGCATGATATATGCACGGTCAACACGGTCTCACCTCTTGTCTCTGACCAACGTCCTCCATATATAGAAGAGCCTTCTTCTCCTATTAGTTCTCCATCGACCTCTCTTATATTGGAGGACACTTCGACCATACCAATGCCATTAGCCCCACCTTCATCTTACCAATGGAGGACCATACCCTTCCTACTCCTCAACCACAAGTAGAAGGCACCATCATCCCTGCCCTCTATCCTCTTGAGGAGTCACATTCTCCAATTTCTTCTCCGCCAAGAGAAGACCCTGTCTCTTCACCCACTTCGATCGAGGAAGACCCAGTGACGGTTTTTTCTTGCCTTTTGCCTGAGATCGCTACATCTCACTCACCTCCGTCCACATCTGAACCCAAACCCACGCAGGCGTCCACCATGCCAAAAGAGATTAAATCTCTTGGTGATCGCCCCATATCTAATCTTGCCTCGCATAATAGTGGCCCTCAAACCAAATCAAAGAAAGCCACTAAACCACATCGGAGAATTCCTCCCCCACCTTCATCATTGCCCTCTATTTTGGGTCCACATCGATCCACCTTTATAGGAGTGCTTCCTACTCCAACACCTCACAGAGGCAAATTGTCTCCATTATCCCCTTTACCCATTAAACATATATCTCCTCCAAAACGACCAATGCCTCCTACGCCTCCAAAACAAAAGTCATCAACCCCTACTGCAAGAAAACATGCAGACCCATTGGTGGGTTCTTATGCCTTGCTGTTACGACAATTGTTGCAGTCTTCTCGCATCAGTCTTCCACCTCTTAAACCATACCAATCTCTCAGATCAAAACCGCCTTGGTTTGATGACACTAAAGTTTGTGCGTATCATCGCACGCTGCGACATGACATTGAGCATTGTTGTGCCCTCAAGGTTGTCATTCGCCAATGCTTGGAGAAAGACACCCTTCTTCTTGACTATATTATCAACAAACCTTCAACATCGTCCCATGCTTCCCATACCTCCTCACCCTCACACTCATCAACTCTCAGATCAAGACCATCTTGGTTCGACAACACTAAATTTTGTCAGTATCATCGCACACCGGGACATGACACTAAGCGTTGTTGCGCTCTTAAAGCTGTCATTCGTCAACACCAAAAAAAAGATACCCTTCTCATCAAGGATCCTCTTGACTGTCTCTGCCAAATCTTTGACACCATCATATGCCTCACAAACATCATCACTTAAATCGGGATCTCAACACCAGACTATGGTCCCTCCACTGCCTTTAACCCCATTATTCGAAATCAACACAGTCAACTTGACCACCAGCCCACCAACCCAACATGATAAAGGGAAAAGACATGTTTCTATCCCTTGGACATCCCCATCTACCAAGCCTTCACCACAACTAAAACCCAAGATTACTGTCTTGGGCACATCTCGACTAGCGTCCTCAAAGACAATCCCTGACTCTGTGGTGAAACAACCTCACCACACGACCCCTGTGAAGATGTCTTTGTATGATCTCATACAAAACTCTCCACAACATCATCAAACTTTGATCCAAGACTTACAATCGATGGAGGTCCAGCCTGATGACCCCCAACTATTAGCTACTTTAATCAAATCATTACCAACCATTTTCTCTGTCACCATCCGTGATTTTGAGATTCCTACCTCCAACTTGGCAGATCAGGATCTCGCCCTCTCAAACTAAATCTGTCAAACATTCTCCCTAGCAACTTGGGGAATTCGACCTTACCCTGACTATCGTAACCTCGACCAAACATCAAATATCAACCAACCAACATTGACCAAACATCAACCAACCAAACATGCCAACAACATATCAACCAAACATCAACCAACTCCTTAATCATCTTCACTTCCAAACGGCGACCAACATGTGACCAATTTAGAACGAAGCAAATGGGGCAAGTTTGCTCCTAATTGATTCGGATCTTGCATCATAACGCATGGATCAGGGACTTATCGTTCGTCTTCTTTCGAAGGCCGACCAAAACCTGAGCCCCTTATTGTCTTGCATCTTCGACCAGTCTACTGTTAGTCAAGTAATTATTCACTTGATGTTTAACTTGAGCTCGATCCCTTGAGCAATCCCCATCATCGTCATTCCTATTCCTTTCAACCCTCAACCCTAAAAATATCAGTTAACCCTTTTGTCAAGCATGAATGCTTCGTCCTAATAAAAGGAAAACCCTCTAAACCTCTATAGTCAAGTCCATGACCAACAATTCAGTCAACAAAAATATAAAATTGGGATGCCTATTCACAAGGTCATAAATTATAAATATAGACTGCTCCCTCGAAGGACAGCTGCATAATTACTGTAATTGATAGACTGCTTCCTTGAAGGATAGCTATTCAAAGACATTCAAACATACAAAGTAAAATATAGACCACTCCCTCGAAGGATGGCTATGCCTAACTCTTGCTACAAACAGCATTATCTCAGAAGCTTCTCGCATCGATCAGCTTCACAACATGACCACAAAGCAAGACAACATCCCCACGCAGACTTCTCGCATTGATCAGTCTGCCCTAACAGGAAAAAAAAAAAAAAACTGACTGACAAAACTATAAAGTCATGGACTTGTCTATAGTCGTTCTCTGGGTCACCTATAAAAGGGGCAACGTTGTTCGTACCAAAAAGGGGATCCCCCATCCTCGCCTATCACATCACATACTCAAGAGATTTCGAGCTCATTTAATGTCAAGTGATTCGAGTACTTCTCTAACACAACACTGGTCAACGACGTAATGCATGAACGGGGCTTTTGTTTTCAAAAATCTTTATCCATGCCATCATTATGGTCTTTGTCAATAAAAGAGCAATGCGCATTTCACTTCTTATATCTTGGTCACACATTCAACCAAATCATTATCCAACCAACCCAAATCAAACCAAACATTTTCAGACCACCAACATGACATAGTCCATTTCACATAGTTTCTATGGAAACCAATACACATAGAAACTATCGACCAGACATGATTTATGTTAAGCATAAACCATTACTTGCTGAAGCATAAATAATCTCAATTCATTTTTAGCATACACCATTACTACTATGAAAAATTGCTAGGGATGAAAGACCACTCAACCAATGTTACAGAATACACCATCACATGGAAAACGCTTTAACATCATCTTACCCTCATGACCAAAACCACCTATCGACCACTTTAACTCTTCATCTGAACTACATTGGTCTGAGGCCCTTCAAACAGGGGCTATGTAGGTAGCACTCAGTCGACATGACGTCCTCTAGGGTTAGCTCGACCACATCCGTTTGTTCATCTACTTGATGGACAAACTATCTTACCTTTGACCATGACTTAACCTCGTCCAACCCATCCATAACCAACCCTCTTCCTCCCTTTTTGGGAGAACTACATCGGTCTGAGGCCCTAACGATAGGGGCTATGTAGACAGCACTCAGTTGACATGGGGTCTTCTTAGGTTAGCTCGACCATTCCTTCATCCATCTACTGGACCATCTATCAAACACCCGTCACTTGAGATCACTTATATCTCAACCTCGACTCGACCAATGACCTTGGAGATCGTGACTATCTCCTCCGACCACGACCACTTCCAAGACAACTTTGCCTTAGTTGTTTTTTCATGTATGCTACCTCACAAATGGTTAGCAAAATTGTCCGCACACCGACCATCACAAGTATTGGATCGCGAGCAAGTTGATCCCCACTACTTGTGACATTTTCGTGTTTTCAAGAGCACTTTCTGAGCCCGAGATACTTGAAACACGACGACCATTGGAGTTACAGCTTAGATCGAATAACCCAATCAGCTACGACTAAATGCTGGGGCCTGATTATTTCGATTTTGGAACTCCTCGACCTTTGACCTGCGACAATTTGACCCGACCATCTCATGAAGTGGTATGCGCGCATTCTCAACAACGTTCATACTCAACCTTCACCATATCCATCCACTATCTATCAAATTGGCACCCGATTTCAGGTTCCCTTCCCTCGACTCCCGCTTTGAGGGAGAATACCTCATCCCATAATTGGGGCAACCAACTTTCATTTTTGTCTTGCAGTTCATTAGAACAACCAATAAGACGAAAAGACCTCATCCCATATCTGGGGCAATCAACTCTTATTTTTGTCTTGCAGTTCATCCAGAACAACCAACAAGACAAAAATGGGTAAATGTAGACACCGAAATCGTGTCTACTCCTTGGTCTTCTTCCCCCTTGGTCCCCTTGGTCCACTTCTAACATATTCCTAACCCACACACTTATTAATTTAAAATAATTAACTATTTTAAATTAATAACACCCCTTTTGACACATCACTCATGCCACCTCACCCCTCCTTGGATACCTCTCCTTGGATGCCATCCCTCACGCCATGCCAAATCTTAAATGCTTAACCCCCATTTCATCCCTTCCTCATCCTCACGCTCATTTAACCCACCTTCGACCGTTTTCCCACGACCAGCTGACCTCGACAGATGGAAGAACGGACAAAAGGCTATTTTTAGCCTTTTTTCTTATTCTTTGGCTGCCGACGTCGGTCAGTAGTCGGTCGACATCAGCGGTATTGCCGACGTCAGTCTCCTTCAAAACTGCGTTTTGCGTCCGGAATGTGGATCTACAATCTTTTTTCAATCTTTCAATCAACCAACCTTCCAATCTCCCGACCTCTCTCGCTCCCTCTCTCCCAAATGCAGAGCAAGCATCACAGGGTACAGGTACTCTGCATCAGTCACTCCACTCTGCAGGTAGTCTTATACATCAGCAACATCAGCAATAGGTCTCCTACACTTCTTCTTCAACAGGCAAGAGGTAATTATTCTTCTTTTGTTTCATCTCAGTATTTCAGAATGCTTTGATAATCGGTCTCCATTTGCTACTTCTAAGTGCTATGAACCAGACCAGACTTGACTTCTTCCCAAAAAGGCTGAGAGGCCTTCCCCACGTCCTTATCCCCTTTTCAGCCACACTCTCTGCCCTTCAAACCCAGCACAAACCCTGCACAGACTCTCAGACTACCACAGACCATTCTGCAGACCATTCTATCGACCAAGAACCCGTCCAGACCCTGTCCAAGACTATTGCCCCGACCGATGCTGGCCAGCAGGCTCATTTCCCCTATCGACGTCGGCAGACTAACCGACGTCGACGACCTTAACCAATCGACGTCGGCAGACTAACCAATGTCGGCGACTGTGGAAGACAGATTGCTACATACAGGTACACATTTGTTTTTATTTCTTTTTGTTTAGTCTTTTGTCAGTTCCTTTTCTATCAACATTCTGCTTCTTATCAATCAGTAGACTGTCACCCCTTCAGGAAGTCTTTGCACTTCTGGGATCAAGCTTTGCTTGGCAGTCTACTACCTATCCATCTAACAGTTTTCCTGTTTAAGCCTCTTTCTTCTGCAGGTGTCATCTTCCACAATCAAAGAAGAGTTATCTCAACATCTGTATAACGGTGCACAGACCTCATCTGGGTAACATCTAACCCTAGACCACTTATCTTAGTTTCTTACTTCTTTTGAATGTAGAAAAGCAAAAACAGTTTGAAACACCCACAATCAAACTACCAAGGTTACATCCACTACAGGAAGTAGCATACCATCTGTAGTATTAGAATGAGCTGTAAAAGAAGGTAAAACCTTTGATAGAGCTCAATATCAATCTCTCCCTCTAGATGTGGATGATTTTGAGAAAATGGCAAATCCCCCTATGTTTCACATAGATGTAGTTCACATAACTACACACTCCCAAGCCCAGAGTCATAAGACCCACAATCATATAAAATCCAAAGTGACTATTGCCAAAGCACCAACTCCTACCACAAATAGTCCAACAACATCCACTCCTACACCTAAAGTTTATATTTTTGGAAAAGCACAAAACAACAATGCTTTAGAACTCATACATATATCTGTTTTAAAGCAACTTCATCAGCTTCTGGTCAAGATGTCCCTATATGAACTTGTCCAAAATTCTCCACAGCACCATGAGGCCATGATAGAAGCCTTACGAGCCATCAAGATACAAGATGATCCCCAACCTTTATTAGCTTTCATTACATCCCTTCAAAATCCATTATCCATAACATTTTATGATTCAGAAATACCACCCTTACACCATGATGACTAGGATCCTGCACTATTTATCACTGTCTAGATTGATCAAACTTGAATTAAACAAGTCATGATTGATAATGGTGATAGTATAAACATCATCTCCTCTCATGCATTTAAATAATTACAGCTACTTAATATAGTTGTAGCCCAATCCCCCAGTGTTCTACAAGCTTTCAATGATATCATCACCCATATATTTGGAACAGTGGTCCTCCAAATTCAAGTAGGTGCATGTGTTCTACTTGAACTATTTTATGTAATCGAAGAGGGCTTTCAATACAACATTCTGTTAGGACATCCCTAGATACATGCTATGCACTGCATCCCCTCCACCTTGCATTCATGTATTAAATTCAAACATGAGGGTAAAATCCATAATGTCCCAGCTGATCCTCATCCATTCAAATCTTGAAACCTCACCTTTCGACCAAAAAATGTCTTAATACCATTGCAAAGTTCTACCTTATCATCATCTAATGAGTCATCCACTAGTATGACAATATTTGCATCAAGAATTGGTATGGAGTCTATTGATTCCACTTTTTAGCAGATATCAATTGGAGAGTGTCAATTATTAACACTCAATACTCTCCCTACTCCCTAGGAATATGGACGTCTAGACAAACATCAGGCTTATTGTGCAAATTTGGGGGAAATTATTCCCTTCAGTCCACCTTTCCTCCACACCCATTTGATTTATGGGGGAGTCGATCAACGTTCTTCAGGTCTTTCTAACCAAATCCATGCTAAACCATTTACATCAAACTTTTCATTCCTTGATAAACCCCACTTCGTAAAGACATACCTACAACAATGTGATTGAAAGGGTTTCAACATAGGATGTTATGAACAATGCCCACATGAGGTTGTGTTGGGGATTTTAGGAAACCCCATGAAAAACATGGCCTTAGTTTTAGCAAAAATCCCAAAAGTATCCCAAAGATTACTCTCCTTCCCATCCTTGAAGAGGACATGCCATCCTCACCATCTGGCACCCCTTCTTTGACTGACGACATTGTATCCATTCCTCCAAACCTTTTTTTAGTCAATGTCATTACTATAGAACCTATCATCTATCACCATGATGGAGAGATTCAAACTATTTCTCTATCCTACCCAGACATGATAGGGCATGATTTTCCCACCATCCCCATTCTTTAGTGCTAAGACGATGAGTCTATCTTAACTCATTTGGGTGCAAAGAACTCCCATCTATGAAAATCCCTTCCATAAAAAACCTCTAGTTTATTAAATGAGGCCACCATTGATGTTTACATAGGATCCCATGAGACTCTACAAATAGTTAAGGTTAGTAAATCCTTAGATCCCTAGGAATCCTAGGATTTCACTACGTTTCTAAATAGATCACAGTAAAACATTCGCTTGGTTCTATAGCGATATGCCTGATATCGATCTTGCGATCATCATCCATAACATTGTCACATTCCCTTACACTAAACCTATAAATCAAAATCTCAGAAAGATGCATCCTCACATTGCGATCTTGGTCAAAGAAGAGCTACAACACCTCTTATCTTTTAATTTTATCTAGCCTATCAATTACCCTTATTGGGTATCCAATATCATCCCTGTCACCAAGCCTACAGGGGGACTACGCCTTTGTACTAACTTTTGAGACCTTAATCTCACTTGTTTGAAGGATGATTTCTCTAGATATAATCAGATCCTTATTGCACCAAAATACCAACATAAGACTTTATTTATTACTCCTTGGGGGACTTTCTACTAGCAAGTTATGCCTTTTGGCCTAAATAATGAAGGAACCACCTACTAAAAAGCCATGACTTAATCTTTCACGATATCATCCATAAAATTGTTGAAGATTATGTGGATGATCTCCTCGATAAATCAAAATTGTGAAAAAATCACCTTTCCATCTTGAAGGTTATCTTTGCTCGCTTAATCCAATTTTGTGTCTGTCTAAATTTCAATAAATGCATTTTTGGAGTATTAACGGGTAAGCTTTCAGGCTTTATTATCTCCATCCATGGGATAGAAGTCAATACAACCAAAATAAAAGCCATTTTATAAATGCCACGTCCAATAATCTTATGCAACTCTGTAGTTTGCAAGGTAAATTACAGTTTATCTGTCATTTTATCTCTCAGTGATCTGATTAAAGCCAATCATTCCATGACCTTCTAAGGAAGGATATCCATTTTAAATGGGACTTTAATTATTAGGAGGCCTTTGAAGCTATTAAGAGCTACCTTCTTTCACTGCCAGTTCTCACTCCTCTAAAAGAAGGATAACCGTTCTTGTATATTTCCAGTAGTGATCATGCCCTTGGAGCCATGCTTGCCCATCGTGATGAGCAACACAAAGAACAAGAAGTTTACTATCTCAGTCACACACTTATTGAATATGAGACATGTTATCCTCATACTGAGAAATTGTGCCTAGCAGAGGTCTTTGTTGCTTCTGAACTTTGACATTATCTGCTCAATCATAAAACCTATGTGGTCACGAACACTGAGCCCCTAAATTTTATGCATTTAAAATGTTATCAGAATTAGTGAATGGCCAAATGACTTATGCTTTTGGTAGAATTTGATCTGGAGTTTATCCATCAAAAGTCAGTTAAAAGTCAAATCGTTGCTGATTAGCTTGCTGAAGCACCTCTTTCTGATAATCAACTAGTTAATTATGAATTCCCAGATGAATCTATAGCCTCCATGTCTCAAACAGATCTGAAATATCAAATAACTCTATTCTTTGATGGATCCAAATGCGAGCGTGGTGGGGGAGATGGAATTATTCTAATACCTCCTTGGGGGACACCTATCCCTTTGTCTTTGAAGCTTGATTTTGACTGCACTAATAATGTGGCAGAATATGAGGCTTTAATTATAGGTCTCCCAACTGCCTTAACCTTAGGTATTAAAACATTTAATATCTATGGTGATTCCTAGCTTGTGGTCAATCAAATTAAGGGCATCTATTAATGTAAAAATGATATCATTCAGAAGTATGAAACCTTGGTTGATCAGTTACTAGTTACTTTCAAGCATTATGCTATCCAAGCCACTCCCTGATCAACTAACAAGTTTGCAAATACCATGGATTCCTTGGACTCCTTTATTCCATCTTCATCTCAAGAATCTATGTTGTTTGTCCTCATTCACAGGATTAATCAACCTTCCTTTACCAAAATAGACCTTCCTTCCATCTACAGTGTGGAGGAAAATCCATCAGATCTATGGTATGCACATATATTTGATTACCTATCAAGGGGGATTACCTCTCCGAATCTATCTAAAAATGGTAAACGAGCTTTCCAACATTGTGTCACGCATTTTTTCATACTAGGGGGTGTTCTTTATAAGTTTGGTTTCGACAATATCCTTCTTCATTGTCTCCAAAATCATGAAGCTACCCTCCCTATCGAAGAAGCTCATGATGGTTCATGTGGGGGGCATTTTAGTGGCCAGACCATCACTAAGAGAATCTTACGATTAGACTATTATTGGCCCACTTTAAATCATGATTGTTGTATGTTAAGAAATGCATCAAGTTTCAGTAGCATGCCAACCTATCCCATGTCCCTAGTCACTTATTGTAGGTAGGACAGGTCTTTTGGCCTTTTTCTCAGTGGGGGATTGATATTATAGGTCAGATCAATCCTAAATCTTCCCGACATCATGGATTTATCATTACCACCACTGAATATTTTTCTAAGTGGGTGGAGGCTACCCCTCTTATTTTGACCAAAGCAGATAACATTGTTGAATTCATAAGTCAACATATTATTTATCTCTTTGACATCCCTCATAAGATCATCACAGACAATGGAAAATATTTTAAAAACAAAAAGGTTTAAGAGCTCTATGATTCCTTTAACATTAAGCTCAACTTCTCCTCGCCTTACTATCGTCAAGCTAATGGGCATTCTGAGGCATCTAATAAAACTCTTTTCAAGATCCTAACCAAAGTCATTAATGAAGTAGACAAGAACTGGCATCTTCATGTTCCCTTTGCCTTGTGGGCTTATCAAATTAGTAGTTGAACCCCTATTGGTGCTACTCTTTTCTCCCTAGTCTATGGTATTGACACTACTTCCTCTTGAGGTTTAGATTCCTTTCCTTCGCATATCCCTTAAAGATATCATTTTTGAGGATGATTTCCATCAGAAATGATGAGCCCAACTTGAACTCTTGGATGAGCATTGCTCGACCGCTCTTGACGATTTACATGTATATCAAGAACGAATAAAGTGCACCTATAATAAACATCTAAAAGAACATGAATTTAATTTTGGTGACCTTGTCTTAAAGGAAAATCAACATGTAACTAATATGGAAAAAAACAAAAGGGGAAAATTTGCTTTGAATTGGCTCATACCATATATCATCACCCATAAGTATGGATCTGGGGCATATCGCTTGGCCTCTCTTGATGGAAAATAAGAATGAGAACCTCTTAATGCATTGCATATGCCTCCTTTCTACTGTTTATAAATCTAAATCTCCTTGGTTTGCCTAGTGTAGTTTCTTGATTTCATATCCCTATTATTTTTATACCAAATAATGGTATATAGAGACATGTGGTTATCCGACAACATTGCCCATTTTTCACCTTAAATATGAATACCCCAACTCTATTCATATCATGCTCTAATTGGATAAGCTTCTTTTATAATGGGAAGGAGCTCCAAATCATTATCCCTTGAAATCCATTCCTATCACTAATTCATTTTTAAGAATAAGTGTTTTATCTTGTATAACAAAGCTTTAGAAAATTATCCTAGGATACCTGAGGCCAATCCATCAAGAAGTAATGAAACTAGGATCAGAAAGCAAAGCAAAACATCTACAACATAAAAACAAAATAAATAGATTGCTCCCTCGAAGGATAGCTATGTAAATTCAAAAAATCTGCAAAAATATATAAAATATCAAAAGCACAGACTGCTCCCTCAAAGGATAACTGTTTCAAACAAGCATATCTAAAAATATAAACCACTCCCTCGAAGGATGGCTATCATGCATAAAACACCCCAAGAAATCTTTCCGTATTGATCAACGTTCTTTATTTAGTAGACTTCTTGTATTGATCATTCTACGTGGATTGGCACACAAGGATTCTAGGTTTGACCTTAGTTTTGGGTCTGTAAGATGGAAGCATCTTCTTCTTAGATCCACTTTCTATCAAATTCTAAATCAAAACTCAAAAATACTAAATTTAGTTGACCTAGAGTTGTTAGGATTGTTATTAACAGTTGGTTAAGGACACACGTGTGTTCCTTTTAAGGAGTTTTCTTCGGTCATGGTACGAGTCAATAACGAGCAATAAACCATTTGTAAATTAAATTAAATACAATTTTTTTCCACCTATATTAGTAAATATCCTAATCTAGTAATTTACAAATCTATAAACATAAAATCAGTAAGTTATAGTATGCATCAATGATAAGCATAATCCATAAACATTAATCATAATCCATAATGTTATCCAAAATTCATGATCCATAATCACATCACATAAAATCTATAATCCATAATCAATAATTAAATATACATCCATAATCCATAAACATTTTTACATAAAAATCCACAATCCATAATCTAATTAACTCATTAATCCATAATCACATAATCAAAGTCACATACATGTTAATTTAATCATGAAAATTTTAAGCATTAATCCATAAATAAAAAAAACATTCACCATAATATAATTATGATCCATAAATATTTTATAATATTGAAATCCATAATCAAATAATCTAATCACATAACATAAAAATCCATAATCCATTATCCATACAACTCATAATCCATAAACATTGTAAATATAAACAAATCACATGTAATAAACCATAATCAATTAGATCATCTAAATCCATAATCACATAATCCATAAAATATAAGCATCTATGTAAGCATAATTCATCAACATCCATAATCCATAATAATAACATAATCCATAATCATGAAACATATAAATAAAATGATCAATGTACATCTAAGTATCTATATACATGTCTATGGCTCTTTGGCTAGTACAGTAAATATAAATACATCAATGAAAAGGCTACTATGTAAATTGCAACATGCTCAGGTTAATGCTCTCCAAAGATCCACCCCCATATCTGCTCCCATCTCCCTCATCTCCACCTCTATCCATGTCCTTGTCTCTCCTCTGGGATACACTGGCCATGCTCACTGACCCTATGTGCATGCACTTGGAAGACATGCCTTATTCGGCTATATGGGCATCATAATGAGGAGTCTCTAAAAGCTGATCTAAAATGATCTACTCATAGTATCTCATCTTTGCAACCAACTCCCTACATCACTCAATACTCACGATCCCTACCTGTCTAGTGATCTGCCCTGCCACCTCTCCAACAATCTGCATTGATGACTCTCTCCCTCTCTCCCCTATCCTCTCCCCCATCTTCCTCACCTCCCATCTCATTCTCAGCCTCCTCCATCTCCTCATCCCCTCTCTCCTAATGTGGATGCACCACCTTGTCCTACCTCGCTGCCCACTGCTTGGCCCACCATGCTGTATATGCAGGAGTTCACCCCACATCCTCCACATCCTCTCTTACTGGCACTTGCTCCTCTACAGGGACATCTCTAGTGATTGGTCCTGGTAGCTCCCACTCTATCTCATCTTGCTTGTATACATGTGGAGCCCATGGAATGCCCTGTACTAGCCCGAACTACCACCACACTCATCTAAAATGGAGGTAATCTAGGTACTCCATCTTCTTCCCCATCACCCAATGCTCCCTCTATATACCTATGAGCTCTGCCTCCACCTCGGGCTATGTAAGAAATCTTAGCTAGGGTCTCCAAATGATGGCTACATCCCTTAATACCTTTAGAACTCCTTGATAGTGATCAAGGTCCTGGGTGATACCATTTATAAATCCTCATGCAAGATCGAACTTCCATCGAAAGAAGGCCATGTTGTACTCTATATCATACCACCATATTCAAAGGGTACTAATGGGCCACACTATCCTAATGTGCTCATAGGCTCAACTCTATAGAATGACAATGACATCCAATCCACATCATCTATGGGTCCTCCTTCCCTAGAGCTCCCTGTAAATATGTGCCAACAAAGTAGATGCCCATGCAAAAACTGTATGGTGCTCTAACATGTCTGCCACTACACTAATCAGGCTCCATGGAAATTTGTCTCCCCCTAAATTTGGGAGTGCATAGCAAGATATCACTAACATCATCATAGTGAGTATGCCTCTTTGTGTTATATCAACTCTATATAGAGGTTCAAAAGTGAAACCGCCAACAACAAATCTGATATCATCTGCATCGTAACCTTATAGGCATGTCAAGGTCGCTCCTCATCCTTCCTTGTCCATAAGTACTATAGGTGCTCCCTGCACCAGAAGTTATAAAATCCAATAGATGTCTTCCTCTGTGATGGTCATCTCCTCGATTGCTAGCCAAAATGTCTCGATCATAACATCCCATTACTCCACCAAAGTAACCAACAAACTCATGTCTCGATGAATGTGTCTAAGTGATGTACCCCTCCTAGGCCTATGGCCTCAAGGTGGGCCTAATCATCATCACCTAGCTAGACTCACAGTCACTCCAATAAGGGTTGCATTCGATCTCACATTTGAAGTAAAACTTGTGCCTATCACCAATATCCACTATAAGCCTAAAATATCCTAAAAACTCTAACTTATGCTAACCCTAGATTTTATTTTAAGCCCTTCACATTTTTTATGTGAATTGGTGCTGTTCCATTTGGATCGGTGCTATTTTGGTGAAACGCCATCGATTCCTTATGAATCATGGCCAATTCACTGGGGAATTGACATCGATTCTCTAAGGCCATCTTACCATAATCTTAGCCCTATCCTACCTCTAAAAAGCTAAAAACTTAAACAATTCAAAAATTCAAAAATTTAATAAAATAATAGACCTACCTTGTCCTATGAGCATCATCATCATCATCTGAATCCACTACCGCTAGCCTCCATTTCATTTCGTAGCAAACTCATCATTTGAGCTCTCAAGCATCATTTGGTTCTCACAAATAGCAAATGAGCCCTTTTCCACTTCGAACTTCCTTATATACCTAACTTTGGATTGATGTCATTCTATTTTGGAATGATGTTGATTAGGTAGATCATCACTGATTCATTTTGGATCAGCATTGATTTTCCCCCTTTTTGCACTACTTGCAATTTTACGTACATCTAACCCTGCTCCTTATCTTTATCCTAGTATCTTACCATACCTACCCTATTATTTATCCTTTACAATTTTAGGTTTGTGGATTTTGACCCCTTGTTAGTCCTATAGCCTGCATACGACATGTACTTTTTTGGGTATATCCCCTCCATGGGTCCTGAGAGTGCATTCTTCCTTTATAATAATTGTCTATAGGTAGCACGTACACTGTATAGCACACCATATGCTTTGGTCAGCCAAACCCTATCACATGTCCTCTTATTCATCCTTAGTTTAAATCCACGTATTCATAGTTATGATATTTTATTATGGGATTTGCCTCAGGGCATCTCTGCCTGTATTATCTTACATCCTATCAGTGTAAAACGTACACTTCCTGTTATGCATCTGCATTATTAGCGCTCATCTTTTATCTTCCCATCCCATCCATTATTCCATTTTTCAAACCTGTCACCCACTCCTTATCATCCTCCAACTCTCAGTTTGAGGGGGGATACCTCACATAAACTTGGGGTAGTGGACTTCTTATGATTTTTGTCTTACAACATGTATTTCATACCACTTTAAAAAAAACGGCAAATATAGACACTATAATTTTGTATCGTATATACAATTAATTAGGTGTTGTAGATCCTTATTTTTATTCAAATATCCTAAATAATCCCTATCCTAAGGTTTAGTATATTTATCATTTATAATCTGGTAACTTGCCTATTTTTATTCAAATCTTCTAAATAATCCCTATCCTAATGTTTAGTATATTTACCATTTATAATCTAGTAACTTGCCTTTACTATTACCTTTCTACCCTCTCTAACCTCCCAAATCCATTAATAAACTAAGGAATCTCACCCCCTAACCACTTTACCCTCGTATAGTGTCATTACCAATAACTCCACGCATATCAAAGCCAATTTTACCCATGGTTGAAACAAGGTTGCCAATTTGGGTGAATTGGTGTCAATTCGCCCATGATCAATGCTGATTATCCAAATCAACATTGATCCATAAATACTCAACCAACCTTTGCATTCGAGACCTAGAAACTTAGAACCTCAAATTACTATTAGTTTT
This sequence comes from Torreya grandis, assembly GCA_037957365.1. Lineage (NCBI taxonomy): Eukaryota > Viridiplantae > Streptophyta > Pinopsida > Cupressales > Taxaceae > Torreya > Torreya grandis. The sequence continues at coordinate 792,734 of JARHVA010003430.1, forward strand.
CTTGGAGAATTAGTGACGTCCTTAATGACACTATCAAAATTTTGCTGCATTCAATCTACATCCTCTGTCACAAGCCCAAAAAATTGCTTGTGTTTGTGGAGAAGAATTTCATTCTATTTGCAATTGCATCCAAGGTAAGTCATCATGTTTTATTCTTTTATTTTCTATCAATTTTTTGTTGTTATGTGATTGTATAGTCTCTAGAATACCATTTACATCTCTTTGCATCCTTTAATTGGTCTCTGTCATCCAATCTATCTCATTTATTCTCTATTTTGATTAAGCGTAGTCATAGAGAGAATTGACATCGATTCATTCTGAATTGACATTGATTCATTCTGAATTGACATCGATTCTACAGATCGATACCAATCTTATCAGGATCGACATCCATCCACTATGTTTAATTTACAAAACCTGAGACCTTAATCTTAAACCACCATCTATAATCATTTACTAATTTTCCGTCATTTGAATGACCTTTTAATGTAGATGACTCTATCGGGTATAGTACATGATGTAATCAATATCACAGATCTCCCTATAATATCCCAACCCATGTTTACTAATCAAAGAAACATAGCTTTTGAGCTAGCTCTCTGTGCTATTTTTTATTCTCTCTCTTCCAAATCCATTGAAGGTCAACTAGGTGCCATATATGATGATATAGATGCAACTACGACTTACTGGGATGAATATTATGCTTATATTGATAGCTTAATTGAGGATTGATTCTTAATTATCATTGTTATCATATCTTTTATCTATTATAATTTCATATACTGTTTATCTACATGATTGTGTAAACAATTGAACTGACATCCATTTGAGGAAGCTCACAACTTCCTAGGACTGGTTTTTGATCAGACAACTCACCCATTTATCAATTAATCTATTTTTGTCAAGCGTTTACATGTATGCAGGTTATTCTTCCCAGCAAAAAAGTTCTCACAATTGCTGGAGTCAAAGTGGTGTGCAACATCTTCTAAAGCACAGGGATTCACCATAAACCCTATTTTCATTTGAGTTTTTAGTAAGTAATTATTTAATTTAAAGAAAAAATGAAAAACTACTTAAACACTAAGAATATATAAAGAAGGAACAACATGAAAATTTGGTAATGGGGGCTGAATTACAACCTTGGAATTCTTCATAAAAATTGAATCTTTAGTAAAAATAACTTTCTTGGGAGGTGAATATTGATGAGGAGGTGGTGGAATAAGTGGAGTATAATGAGGTGGAGAAGATGTTAGAGAATAAGGCTTAGGAGGGATTGAAAAACATCGCGAAGAACCTCCTAAGGTGGGAAATGGTGTTGAAACCAATGGAGAAACAACTGATTATAAAAGAGTAGTATTATCAAAATAAGTTGGATTAAGATTTTGAGCTATGGTTTTAATATTAACTTGTGTTGCAACAATATTAGTTTTGTGAATTTTAACTTCTACCTCGACTGCTCATCTCCACCACAAGTTATCTTCAATCCCTGCTATTTAGAAGGGTTTTCATCATCACCTCTTCATTGGCCATTTTTTTCCTAGGGATTTTTTAGTATACTTGAGTACATGACCAAGGTAATACAAATGTGACGTTTAGATTCTGCTTCTTTGAGGATCCACCCTTGCTAGAGGGGTTTTCAGTTGTTTATTCTACAAGTCTATTATTGAACCAATCCCGTGATCTTTGCGTAACAAATTTGGTATGTTCTCTCAAAGAATTATTCTCCTTTAAAGACCAATTGATAGAAGGTAAAGTGAGAAACTTAATAGTGTCTATGAATATAGGATTAATCATACTAATCCCATCATCAGTCATCCCTTCTAAGACCCATTCAATCTTGAAATCTCTCATTTGTTCCAATGTCATTCACATATAATCCCTTTTTTTAAACTCAAAATTATCTTCATAATTTTACTAATAGTATTCATATTTTTGCTGATAATGATATTGAGTCCTAAGTTTCAATTTATTCTTGACATAATTTTACTGTCAAATTCTATCCTTTGTGAATAAAAATACGTTTTCAATTTAGAAATTGATTTCTCAATGTTCAAGGCATCCATAACTGACCTGAAAATATAATAGCTGAGGCCAATTAGGGATGGGATCCCAACTATTTTTATATCTTTGCACAATTTATGTACTGCTCCTAATTGCTGACATAATTCAATCATAATTAACTTATCATTTGTATATTTTGGTAACTTGAAAGGGGCTCCCTCAAATCCTCTAACTCTAACTTGAAAGGGGCTCCCTCAAATCCCCCAACTCTAACTTGAAATGGGCTCCCTCAAATCCCCCAACTCTAAGATAAGTGAATGTAGGGAACTAGATAAAATAGCTGCCATATTTCTCAACCAAATATGTAGCTTTTGGAGGGATTCTCATGGACATATTACCTTTCAATGTGTGGATTGTCACCATAGTGAATGCATCATTAACTCTTCTAAAATACTTTTGTATTTTGTCATAAGTGATCTCATCATAAAAATCATAAATTTGATTTGAATTGGTGAATTTTCCTTTATATGTCAAACCAAGCCATGACTTCATGGCTACAACTACATAGAAAAAATATGAAGTCATGAAGAAGCATTGAGTCTTCTCTAAACTAGTGAGTTGATTATATAAATCATCACTGATTATCTATCCCCAATAAATGTGTTGCTCACCTTGACAAATGATAATAACAAACATGCACATCCATTTCTGAATTTGTTTAGTGTCCTCATAGCCCATTACCCTATTCATAAGAGTGATGATATTTGATAGATCTTCATTGAAATTAGTTATGAATAAAATTTTAGGGAGTTTTGATGTTCCCATTCTTGGTGGACTCATCTAAGTTTGAGCGAAATTTTTAAGACAATAATATTTATTTTCATATAAAAATTATTGACAATTACACATATTTATCATGCATAGGAAGTCTGAAGGTAATACTAAGAGAAACAATATCTATTTGTGCAATGAATAGATTGTCAACATATATAATGTTTTTGGTGTTAGGATCATAATATTTTGAGCATGAAAGAAACAAATTAGCACATTGCACTGATGTGGGGAAACTAGCTACATTTGTAAGTTCGCTATCAAGTATTTTGTTAGTGCCCAAAATTGTATGAAACAATTGATCCCTTTTCAAGTGTAAATGCCTAAGTCCAATCCAAGCTGAGTGTCAAGGTCTAAGTAATTAGCCCAATTACTATTTCAAAGTGTTTCTTTGAAAGGTTAAGTTCATGTTGAAGTGGCTAGGTGACTTAACTTGGTCTTTCCTTAGTGTATTTCCCTCGAGCATTTTGTATCGAGTATTTTCTTATGTTAATTTGGTCTTTACTTGGTACAAAGTCCTTAGAGTCTTTCAAAATAATTGATCACGTAGATTGTTCAAAGGCCATATTCTTTTGGGCTTTTTGTCTGCACAAAAACCCTGAAGGGCTATTTCCTTCTAGCATTTTGTCTGCACAAAAAGCTGGAAGGGTTGTTTTCATTGTTTTAGGTAAATTGTAAGGACTTATTTATTTTGGCCAAAGTGTATACAAGTCCGAAGGATCATTCTGCCTTTGCAGAATCTTCGAAGGGTCATTTTGCCTTCACAAAATCTCTGAAAGATTATTTCTTTCGGGTATTTTGCCCTTGCAAAATCTTCGAAGGGTCATTTTACTTTTGTAAAATCCTTGAAGGATCATTTTTTTTGGGCAATTTGCCTTTGCAAAATTCCCCAAGGGTAAGTTTGGAGGGAAAATGACACTTTTAATAAGTTCGAACGACACTTTCAAAAGATTTGAAGGGCTGTTCCAAAAAGTTCGAAAGAATTTATTTGTTTCAATCTTTTTGTCCATGACAAAAAATCTAAAGGGCACTTTCCTTTCGAGCATTTTGCCTGCACAGAAAGCTCGACAAAAATCCTTTGTTTTGAAAAAAATGTAAAGTCTTATTTGTTTTTGACTTTTTGTCTACAACAAAAAGTCTGAAGGGCTCTTACCCTTCGAGCATTTTGCTCGCATAAAAAATCCAAAAGAAATGCAAAGTCTTATTTTATTTCAGCGAAAATATTTTATATAATAAGTCCAAAGGAATTCCATCAGATATTTTGTCCGCTGTAAAAGCTTTGAAGGACACTTACCCTTCATACGTTTTTGCCATGGCAAAAAGCCTAACAAAAGTTTGAATTCCTTCAACAAAAGTGCAGAGGTCTGATTTTTTCGGTTAAGGAGCTAAGTCCAATTTCTTCAGAAAAAGTGTAAGGTCCATTTGTTTTGGGCATTTTTCCCTTGCAAAAAGCTCAAAGGGTTAATTCCTTTGGGCATTTTTCTCGTGAAAAAAGCTTGAAAGAAATGCAAGGTTCAATTGTTTTAGGAAAAATGTAAAGTTCAAATTGTTTGGGATTTTTGCAAGATGAGTTTCAAGACTAAGTCTTCAGACTTTTTGTGTGGCTCAATCCTTCATATATTTTGTTCGAATCATTTCAAAGTTCAAGATTTTAGACCTTTTGTCTGTAGAATTTTAAAGATCTGCAATGTTGAGGACACAAGGGCCGATCGAAGACAAAAGTCCCAAATAAATTTGTCTAAGTAGTGTGACGACCGCATGGATGTCATTGATGATCGCATGGATGTCAAAATTAGGCTCAATGATCATCCATTGGATTTTAAATTTGACGGTTATGTAGACGTCATTAACAATCACATGAACATTAGATGATGGGTGCGCAGAAGTCAAATTTAAGCCATAGTGGACAACCAATGTTGTTTGAGCATTCATATTGGGATTGATGGTTCATGTTGGATCATGGGTTAAAAAGATCAATGGAGGTGGGAAGTCAAGCTACATCAGGCCTAGAGATATAAGTGTACAAGTGCTCCTATCCACAAAAGGGAGCCATTGAATCGAAGCAGTTGTGTTTCAAGATTCTGTAATAGACTAAATGATTTCCATTTGATCCTAGAGGTAGGCTCTTTTTGGAGTTAGTGTAGAGATTTTGTTTAGTATATTTATTTATGTTTCTTTCCTATATCTTGTTTTTATATAGTGCCTACACATGTTTGTTTGCTTTCTTTTGTGTTGTTCTTTGTTTTTTAAAGTCTTTTCAAGACAGTTCTCAACTCGGGTTTCATCCAGTTGCTCAAAGAAGGACCTTTTAAATTAGGGGTGCAGGTGTAAAAGGACTGTGGGTCTAAAATGTGAGCTTGATGTTTTTAATTTTAGGGAGACTGACAAAGATAAATGAATAAATTAATCATTCCCTAAAATCTTGAACTTTGTTATGATCGAAGCTTGATTTTGATAAGGTTTTTATGTGTAGGATGAAAGTTTAAATTATTGAAGCACAATCATGTTTGCACTTAAACAACATTAATTTCTTGGGGTAAAGTTTGTGACCAAGGATGATTGCCTAAAGATCAGACACTTGATCAAATCCTAAAACCCAGCTAACTTGGTTCCTAACATTTTCCAGAAAGTTGAAAATGGTCTATAAAAAGAATGCTATTTGGGATTTGATTGAATTTTTTGATGCATTCAATTTGTGTTATAATGATAGAAGTTTCAACCAAAAAGCTAACAAACTTGCAGGGTTAGGTGCTCAATTTGATATTGAAAATATGAACCCTCATTGTCAATATCAAGTGGAGGTGCTTATCAGGCCTTCAATTCTAGATAATATTCATCATTGGCAAGTGTTTGAAGATGATGACCAAATTAGGAGAATTCTAAATTATGAGGCTGAGTTCCATGATCAGATCATAGACTCGGAATCTATGGTTCAAGTTTGTAATGGAAAAGAAACACTATTTGGGAAGGACATTATCCATCTGAAGATAAACATGCTCCCAAGGGGATTAGTAAGTTTGGAGGCATCTTTTGATGGGCCTAATAGAATCAAGTCAAGAGACTCATTCATTTTAAAAGATGTGACTGAGTTTAACTTGGTTTCTCATGAGAATCCAAAAAAGGTTTGGCTCGGTACTCACTTAAGTGCAGTTGAGAAGAATGCCTACATGCTAAGGAAGTACCAAGATTGCTTAACATGATATTATTTTGAGCTGAAAGCATATAAGAAAGATTTATTCCAGCATGTCATCCCATTTCATCCTGATAGCAAGCCTTTCAGGTAGAATCAAAGACCCATTAACCCCATCTTGGCTACCAAGATGCAAGATGAATTAAAGAAGCTAAGGGATGGTAGAATCATTCATCCTTTCATGTACTCATTATGGGTTACAAAGTTAGTGCCTGTAAAAAATAAGAATGGCAATATCTGATTGTGTATGGATTTCAAAAATTTAAATAGGGCTTATTTAAAAGATAATTATTCCTTACCCAATATGGAGAACCTGTTGAAAAGTGTTATTGGATTAGAGATGTTGTCCACATTAGATGGATTCTCAAGTTACAACTAGGATATGGTGAATGAACTCGAGAGGTCCAAGATCTCATTTACTATGCCTTGGGGTGCGTGCACACACACACATATAAGAGGATGCCTTTCGAGTTGATGAATGTTGGTGCAATGTTCTAAGAAGCTATGGACGTTGCTTTTGTAGAGATAATTAACTAGTTCATTATTGTGTATTAGGATAACATTACTGTGTACCCCAAGACTAGAGAAGAGGGTTTGGAGCATCTAGAAAAGGTGTTGATCAGATACAGTGAGTTTGACATTTTAGTTAATCCCAAGAAGTGCTACTTTTGAGTATAAAAGGCCAAGGTGCTAGGACATATATTGTCCAAGGATGGTGTCATGATTGACCTCGAAAGGGCATAAGCCATTAAAAAAGTGCCTATCCTATAGTCCAAAAAAAGATTTCAATCTTGCTTTGGACCAATTAACTTTGTAAGGAGGTTTGTGTCTAATTTTGTAGAGATCACTTTGCCTATTACTTCTATGTTAAAGAAGGACCAAACCATCAAGTGGGAGGAGAAGGTCATGCAAGCATTTAGTGACATCAAGAGAGATTTAAAGTCTTCTCCTATCTTCGCCAATCCTAATTACACAAAGCCATTATAGATATTTTGTTTTGCATCATATAATACTATTGCTACTGTTCTGTTGCAAAATAATGAGGATGGTCATGAGTAACCCATAGCTTTATTTAGTAAAGCTATGAAAGGTCTTAAACTATACTATATTGTCATGGAAAAACAAGCTTTCACTCTTTTTAAGGTTGTTAAGATGTTCAAGCCATATATTCTGAGTTTAAAGACTATTACCTACGTTCCACACACTATGGTGAGAGACATTTTAACTCAGACTGAAGCATCCAACAAGAGATGCAGGTGGGTCAATAAGTTACAAGAGTGTGACATGAATATTCAGACCACCAAGTTAGTAAGGGGGATGGGTCTAGCCAAGCTTATGGCTAAGATAAATTTTCAAGATGTTGAGGTAAACACTATTTTTAATATTGATGATTCCTTGAGTCAATTTAACATATCTTTGTGGTATAGAGATACTATTTACTACTTGCAAAATCTGATGTCCCCCTAACTTGGACAAGAATCAATGAAGAACTCTTAAGTTTGTGTTCCAAAAATACCCCTTAAATAAGAATGGACTATCATGGAATAATCTAGATGGGATTCTCCTAAGATGTGTGATGGAAGAACAAATTGCTTTCCTAATTAAAGACTTCCATAATGGAGTATGTGGGGACCATTTTGCACCTAAAATTACAACTCATAAAATTTTGAGAGCTAGTTATTGGTGGTCATCATTGTTCAAAGATATTTCTCAATAAGTTAGAAAGTGTGAGAAATATTAGTAATTTACTTGGAGGATGAAAGCTTCAAGTTCTCTTTCCTTGCAACCTATGATGATTGAAGGCCCCTTCCGATAATGGGGAATAGATTTTATTGGAAAAAATATTGATTCGTCAAGTTCTGGGCATAGACAGATACTAGTTGCAACTGAATACTTCACAAAATGGGTTGAAGTGGTCTCTACAAAAAAAGCAACACACCAGGTAGTAATGGATTTTCTACTAAATCAGATTATTTGTAGATTTGGTGTGCTTGTTAAAATTATTACTGACAATGCTATGAGCTTCAAAGCTAAACCTTTAGTGGCATTGTGCAAAGAGTATGGGATTGAATTGACCTATGCTTCCAATTATAACCATCAACAGAATGGGCAAGCTAAATACAGTAATAAAAAATTGCTCAAGATCATCAGGTAAACTTTGGAAGTAAATAGGAAGTGAGGTGAACAACTGAAGTTTGCCTTATGGGTTGACAAGATTATGCCCAAGAGAGCTATAGGCAAAAGCTCTTTTGAGATTATTTATTGAGCTTAAGTAGTTTTGCCTATGAATTTAAAGTTGCCCATCTATCAACTCATGCAACAACTAGAGGATGATGAGAATATCAACCACAATAAGAGAAGGATGAACCAAATTATTGAGCTTGATAAAATTTGAAGTTAAGCTCATGAAAAACATCTCAAATTCAAATAGAAACCGAAGAAAATATTTGATAGGAAGGTCACTCCAAGATCCTTCCAAGTAGGTGATCTGGTTCTACTTTAAGACAATAGGCATGAGGAGGAAGGAAAACATGACAAATTTGATGCCTTGTGGATGGTCCCTATTCCATTAACTGCCAGATTGAGGATCATACTTTCTTCTTGAGAGATCTGGATGGTGAATTATTAGAGTTTCTAGTCAATGGCAAACATCTGAAACACTTCCTTGATTAAGTTCTTAATACATGTACCATATTATATAGTGTTTAGTATGGTTTTGTTCTTTTGTTGCTCTTTCACCCCTCTGCTTTGGGCCTTATTTGTACAATTTCCTTTCATGTTTCTATCATGTGTTCATTTTCAGACCTTCTTAATCTCTTTTTGCTAAGTATACCATGTTTTATTGAGCCTTCACGAATGATTGATAAAATTTGCTAAGTCTTGAGTCCATGGCCCATTGGATTGGCACTTGGTCTTATGTTTTAGTGTTCTTTGCACACCCACAGGGGGTATGCATCCCCAAGTGAGACCTAGTGCTAGTGCCCACAATTGCATGAAGCAATTGAACCCTTTTTAGGTGTAAATGCCTAAATCTAGCTCCATCTGAGTGTTAAGGTCTAAGTCATTATCCCAATTACTATTTTAAATTATTCTTTTGAAATGTCAAGTTCATGTTGAAGTGGCTAGGTGACTTAACTTGGTATTTCCTTAGTGTATTTCTCTCAAGCATTTTTTATTGGGTATTTCCTTATGTTAATTTGGTCTTTACTTGGTACAAAGTCCATGGAGTCTTTCTGAAAAAGTGTTCACTTAGATTGTTTGAAGGCCATATTATTTCAGGATTTTTGTCTGCATAAAAAGCCTAAAGGGCTCTTTCTTTTAGGCATTTTGTTTGCACAAAAATCTCGAAAGGTTATTTTCTTTGTTTTGGGTAAATTGTAAGGACTTATTTGTTTCAGCCAAAGTGTATACAAAAAGTCTAGAGGATCATTCTGCCTTTGTAGAATCTCTATAGGGTCATTTTGCCTCTGCAAAATTCTTGAAGGATCATTTTTTTTAGGCATTTTACCCTTGCAAAATCTTTGAAGGGTCATTTTTCCATTGCAAAATCTCTAAAATATCATTTCTTTTGAGCATTTTACCCTTGTAAAATTATCGAAGGGTAAGTTTGAGGGGCAAAGAACACTTTCAATAAGTTCGAAGGGCACTTTCAAAAGATCTAAAGGGCCATTCCAAAAGGTCTGAAAGAATTTATTTGTTTTAAAATTTTTGTGCATGACAAAAAGTCCAAAGGGCACTTGCCCTTCGGGAATTTTGCCCACACATAAAGCCCATTAAAAATCCTTTATTTTGGAAAAAGTGCAAAGTCTTATTTGTTTCAAACTTTTTGTCTGTGGCAAAAATTCTAAAGGGTACTTACCCTTTGGGCATTTTGCCCATGTAAAAAGCTTGAAAGAAATGCAAAATCTTATTTTGTTTCGGCCAAAATGTTTTTAAAAATAAGCCTGAAGGAATTTTGTCAGATATTTTATCCATGGTAAAAGGTCCAAAGGGAACTTACCCTTCGAGCATTTTGCTTGCAACAAAAAGCCTGACAAAAGTCTAAATTCCTTCAGCAAAAGTGTAGAGGTCTGATTTCTTTGATAAAGGAGCTAAGTCCAATTCCTTCAAGAAAAGTGTAAGGTCCATTTGTTTTGGGTATTTTTCCCATAAATTTTTTTAGAAGGGTTAATTACTTCAGCCATTTTGCCGGTGCAAAAAACCCAAAAAAAAGCAAGGTTCAATTGTTTTGAAAAAATGTAGAGTTCCAATTGTTCAAGCTTTTTGTAAGATGATTTTCAAGACTAAGTCTTCAAACTTTTTGTGTGGATCAAGCTTTCGAACATTTTGTCCAAAGCATTTCAAAGTTCACGATTTCAGACATTTTATTCATAGAATTTCAAAGATCAATAACGCTGAGGACCCAAGGGCCGAACGAAGAAAAAAGTCTTGAAGAAATTCATCCAAACAGTCTGATGGCTGTGTGGATATCATTGATGGTCATATGGATGCTAAAACTAGAATCAATGATCACCCATTGGGGTTTAAATTTGATGGTCATGTGGACATCATTGATGGTCATGCGAACATCAAATTTAAACCATAGTGGACAACCAATGCTATTTAAGCCTTTAGATCAGGATCGATGGTCCATGTTAGATCATGGGTTCAAAAGATCAATGTAGTTGGTTTTATATCTTGGAATTGCACCCTTGTGAGAGAGTTTTTTAGGCTCTCCCACTTCTAGCCACAAGCATGGGAAAAACCTCAAGATGTGGATATCCTATGGTAAGGTTGAGCCTCTAAGCTTTTTAAAGAGGCTGGTTCCTCTTGGTGGATCACCTAAAACTACTACTAAACTAATGCTTCATGGGGAAAAGTGTTAAAAGGGAGATAAGGGCTCCTAATAAGGATAACCATGTGATGCACAAAATTTAGATGACCACTCATCTATGCTTGAACCCACACTAGATCGGTCATGAGATAATTCAGACTTGCACTATCTCAAGATCAAGTAAACACACATTGGAAGAGGTTCAGGCAGAATACTAATTCAGACCTAAAAAAGTTTAAAAATACTTCAAAGAGGTAAGCAGAAGGCTAATAGACTAGGAATAAACTCATTCATGAATCCACCAAGCATAAGCATACTAAATCACTAATCGAAGATAAAAAATAGGCAAATAAATCATCTCATTACATTTAAGAGGTAGTTATTACAATATCTTGACAGTGTTTAGCCTGGTCAAAGGAGCACATTTTTTGTCAAACATCTTAATGAGCAACCATCTCCTAGCAAGATGAAAATATTCTAAAAAATTGGGGCCATTATAATGGCAAATTATGAGATATTTATAGAGAAAGGGGGAGAGAGAGAAAGGGCCACGTGAGAAGATAAGAAGAGGGAATAAGTCATTGAGTCATTGATGGTTGTTGACTAATTCCATCACCACTACCTTGACCATATAAAGTGTTATTTAGGATTTCCAATAAAACTTCTCGAATCCCTCCCGCATTCAAGTCTCTCTTTGGTGGATATTAAGAAGCCATACCGGTGGTAGCTGTATGTCCCTACCAAGTCCAAGTGTTTTGATCTTTGCATTAAAACTTGGCATGTTTTTTATTGCAACTTAGACTATCCCAATCGGTCCTTGCATGTTTATTGCTCCACTTGGATGTGTCCAATCATTGTTTGACCACTTTGCATGCAGGAGTCAAAATGAGAAATCTTTGTTGTCCATTGATCTACTGAGCTTATTGGATGCGCTTATGCCACTTGTCTTTGACTGATTGGCCCTTTGGATTCATTGACCATTGACCTTTATGTTCCTGGGCCTTTCTACTTTCCTTGGTCTATTTTTCCCTAGACTATTTTCTATAATTTTCCTTTTAGAACTTTCCATTGCTCACAACTTACTTTGAACTTTTACTTTTAGACAATTTTCTCAGGTCTTTTTTGTTCTTTGCCTTGACTGCTTGCTAGTGCCCTTTAGATTTATTACATTTGTCCCCTTCAAAATTTATGTAAAGCTCTTCAGATTTCTTGACTTTCCCCTTTTAGCTGAGAAAAGGCCCTTCGACCTTATGAATTGGTAACTTCAGATTTTCCTAAAAAGTGCCTTTGGTATAGTGAGTGCCCTTTAGAGAAAGGTACTGACCCTTCAAAAATGTGCAAAAGGTCCTTCAAGTTTTTTGAAGAGGACTAAATCTATTTATGAAATACTCCTTTGAGGTTTATGCTTGGACCTCCTTTTTTCGAAAATGACCCTTGGAGAAGACTTATCCCTTTGAGAACCCGAGAAGCTCTTCTAAAACCAAATCAAGCTTTTGATGTCACATTACTTATTTTGGTTTCTGATTGCTCACAACTTATTAAGTAATTAAGTAGTGCACCCCTAAAAACCTAAAATACACTACCCAGATGAAATTGGGCTTTCCAAACCTTCTTACTTGCTTCAGGGTTTTGACTGCTAATTACTTATAAGGTTATTTAAGTAGTGCTCCTTTGGAAACCCAATGTTTTCTGAACTCGCCACTTTTGCTTGAAAGTCTACCTTCTCACACTTGGGAAAAATTTTGTATGTGGGCCAAAAATGGCCAACATTTCTAGCAACTCGTAGGGAAGCATGCTTGCTATGCTTGAAGAACCAGCCACTTTGCCTTGCCTAGTCCATTGGGCATGGAGTCACTGCTTTTGCAACTATGTTGGTTTGAAAATAGATACAAGGCTGAACCTTGTTAGAACTTCCTTTTGAATTAATGAGGACAACACAAAATAACACAAAACAAAATGCTCAAGGCAAAAAATGAAAAGAAACTAGCCTAGAACAAAACAAAAAACAACAAACAAATGTGCCTGAAACAATACTTAGAGGAATTTAAATAAAACTAATCTAATATATACATCTTAAAACTATATGTAGCCTTTCTTCCTAGATCAAAAGTAAAGTTTGATACTTTTCTTGCATTATGAGATAGGGGATTGAATAAGGCATACATCTGCTTGATCGTTGGCCTTGATGCCTGCCTCTTCTTTGCTACAACTATCAACTTCTTCATCATTATGCTTAATGAGAATCGATCAGCTCTAAATAGGTGAGCTATGTGAATTTAGATAGTCCCAAACTCTTCATATGGCTCGTTAATTACAACCTCCAATGGTGGTTAAACAAGGCAAACCTCTTTGATTTCTATGGCCTCAAAAAGACTGAACTTGCCCTTTATTTCATGTTTTTTAGGATTGTCAAGGAGATGATAGCCTATTTCAAAGATCTGAAACAAGTCCATATCAACAATGCACTCTTGGGGTGGCAGAGTTGGAGAACTACCCACTCTATCCCCCATGATTTGCTTGACAAAGTTACTCTCCTTGGTTACAACCAGACCATAGTTGCCTTGGAGAAGAACATGACTAGCTCTCAAAATCTCAAACAAGTCCTCCAATGAGCCCTCTAACTAATTGGGAACCTTTGGATGCTCCATAAGTTCATCAATTTGATCAGCTACTTCATTCATTTCCTCATCCCTTTTATCACGTGGTAGTTCATCCAGAGAATTGATAGCCTTGACCCCTTCATTATTAACATAAGGTGGTAGCTTTGCATCTTCAATAGTGTAGTCTTCTTCATGTACTACAACAAAAGAGTCTTCAATATGTTCTCTTTCATTCAAGAAGGTTGCTTTGATATTTTGCAGACCAAGGGGGACCCTATGGTGATTTCTTCCTCATAGTTGCTTGTGATATCCTCCTCCTTAGCCTCTTTGGATGCATCTCTTTGGTTTTCCTCACAGAGGAGAGGCTGTTTCTCAAATAGTAGCATAATAGGCTCTTTAAAATGCTCAACAAGGTGAGAAAGGTTTAGGGAAGCTACCATAGGTTCTTGATTTTGTGCCTGAAGCTATTTTAATTAAATCACCGTCACCTCTTCCTAATTCTTTATTTCTTGAATGGGTCTCCATGAAGGAAAGTCTCTAGGTTTTTGAGGGGAAAGGAATGGAGGCTGCAAGGTTTCTTGTCTGATTTTAGGAAACACCACCTCCTCCTTTGGCCCACTGCTCTAAATTGATTTCCAAGATGGAAAAGATTGAGGCTCTTGAGGAGGAAGAGATGGGGGTTGAATGACCTTGGATTTACCTGGCTACATGACTTGGGTCCAAGATGGAAAATGTAGCAGTTCTACTTTCATTTGATAATTCTGCCTTTCTACTTCTTTCCTTGCCTTCAGCTCCAACTCTCTGGTTTGCTTTGCTATATTCTCTTGAAATAGATCCTCCTTAAGGTGGTTAAGAACACAAGAAATATGATGAAGAGAGATGAAGTCTTGGGCTCAAACAACAAGCTGTTCCATAGCAAGCACTTCATTTTTTGATAGGCCCCTTAGATGGATTTCCAAGCAGGAAAAGACTATGAAACATATGACAAACTTGGAAGATTCAAAGGAGTACTTGAAATGGCCTCTTGAGGAGGAATGAATGACACATAAGAAGGATATAGAGGTGTATATATAGGCACCAAAGGTTGGCTGGGCTGGCCCTGATGTTCCTCAAGTCTCTCCATCTTGTCCTCGATGCTTTGAATATAACTACATATATCCATCATGTCACCAGTGAGGTTGTTCCAATTTGCTCTCTCAATAGGTGCCCATTCTGCTTTCATTTACTGCAATGAATCTCTTACATAATGGGTCCAATGAGTAGGGACATTTTGGCCATAACAGTTCTGTGAGCACAACTCTAGTGCATGCTTGTCAAGGATCACTAATGTTTGCCTAAGTGTTGGTATAAATGGCTCATGATAGGGTTAAGGAGGAGCAATATTTTGATGGGCTTGATCATATAGATGATTAGGGAAATACTATTGCATATATGGACCATGAGGAACTTGCAAAGGTTCATCATAGCCTTGATATAAATCTTGGTAGGGTTGATAGAGCTCATATGGATCTGAATATCATACTGGGGCTACTAATAAGGAGGTGAATAATAATAATATTCACCATAGCTGTTCATGTTAGCCTCATAAGTCAAGTGGGAGCTGATTAAAAAATTCAAAGAGACAAGTGTGGTCTGATCATAACTAGGAGCTGATTAAAAATTCAAAGAGACAAGTGTGGTCTGATCATAACTAGGAGCTTTGATTTGGAGTCGCCAATGGAACTAATACTTGCTTTCAAAAGCAAATAATGATGATTAGGTACTTTGGCTACTTAAATTAGCTGATAGATGCTTAAATTTGTCGTTGATGTTTGTTGAATGCCTCCAAAAGCTGATATGTAAAAGAACAACATCAAAAATCCTTTCACTGCTTTGGACCTTAGTCCCACTAGGCATGCTAGAAATATAATAGCTTGGAATTTCACCCTTGTGGGAGAGTTTTTTAGGCTCTCCCACTTCCATCCACAAGCGTGGGAAAAACCTCCAGATGTGGGTATCCTATGGTGAGGTTGAGCCTCTAGGATTTTTAAAGAGGCTTGTTCCTCTTAGTGGATCACCTAAAACTACTGCTAAACTAATGCTTCATGGGGAAAAGGGTTAGAAGGGAGTAAGGGCTCCTAAGAAGGCTAACCAGGTGATGCACCAAATTTAAATGACCACTCATCTATGCTTGAATCCACACTAGATCAGTCATGAGACAATTTGAACTTGCACTATCTCAAGATCAAGTAAACTCATGCTGGAAGAGGTTTAGGCAAAACACTAATCCAAACCTGTAAAAGCTTGAAAATACTTTAAAAAGGAAAGCAAAATGCTAATGGACTAGGAATACACTCATTCATGAATCCACCAAGCACAAGCATACTAAAGCACTAACCGAAGACAAGTAATAGGCAAATAAATTATCTCATTACATTCAAGAGGTAGTTCTTACAATATCTTGACAGGGTTTAGCCTAGTTGAAGGAGCACATTTTTTGCAAACGTCTCAATGAGTAACCATCTTCCAACAAGATGACAAAATCATAAAAAATTGGGGCCATTACAATGGCAAATCATGAGATATTTATACAGAAAGGGGGGGGAGAGAAAAAGGGCCACGTGAGAAGACAGGAAGAGGGAAGAAGTCACTGAGTCATTGATGGCTGCTAACTACTACCATCTCCACTACCTTGATCATGAAAAATGTTGCCTAGTATCACTACAAAATATTCTTGAATCCCTTTTGCATTCAAGTATCTCTTTGGTGGATATTGAGAAGCCATATCGGTGGTAGCTGCATGTCCTTGCCAAGTTCGAGTGTTTTGATCTTTGTATTAAAACTTGGTGTTTTCTTTATTATAACTTGGACTATCCCAATCAGTCCTTGCATGTTCGTTGCTCCACCTAGACGTGTCCAATCCTTGTTTGACTACTTTGCATGCCAAAGTCGAAAGGAGAAATCTTTGCTATCCATTGATTTGCTGAGCTTGTTGGATGCGCTTGTGCCACTTGTCTTTGACTGATTGGCCCTTTTGATTTGTTGACCATTAACCTTGATGTTCCTGGGCCTTTCTACTTTCCTTGCTCTGTTTTGCCTCAGACTATTTTCTATAAATTTCCTCTCGAAACTTTCCATTGCTCACAACTTACTTCAGACTTTTACTTTTAGACAATTTTCCTGGGTCTCTTTTGTTCTTTACCCTGATTGCTTGTTGGTGCCCTTTAGATTTATTGCATTTGACCCCTTCACAATTTATGTAAAGCCCTTTGGATTTTTTGACTATCCCCTTTTAGCTGAGAAAAGGCCCTTCAGCCTTATGAATTGGTACCTTCGAATTTTCCTGAAAAGTGCCTTTGATATTGTGAGTGCCCTTCGGAGAAAGGTACTGACCCTTCAGAAATGTGCAAAAGGTCCTTTGGGTTTTTTGAAGAGGTCCACTTCTATTTATGAAAGAGTACTTCGGGATTTGTGCTTAGACCTCTTTTCGAAAATGACCCTTGGAGAAGACTTGTCCCTTTGAGAACCTAAGAAGCACTTCTAAGACCAAATCAAGCTTTTGATGTCTCATTACTTATTTTGTGTTTTTGACTGCTCACAACTTATGAATTAATTAAGTAGTGCACCCTTAAAAACTTGAAATACACTGCCTAGACCAAATCGGGCTTTCCAAACCTTCTTACTTGCTTCGGGGTTTTGAATACTGCTTACATATAAGGTTTTTTAAGTAGTGCTCCTCTGGAAACCCGAAGTTGTTTGAACTTGCCACTTTTGCTTGAAAGTCTACCTTATCACACTTGGGCAAAATTTGGTATGTGGGCCAAAAAATGGCCAACAGGTGGGAAGTCAAGCTACATCAGGCCTAGAGACATAAGCGTACAAGTGCTATTGTCCACAAAAAAGGAGCCATTGAATGGAAGTAGCCGCATTTCAAGGTTTTGTAATAGATTAAATGGTTTTCATTTGATCCTGAAGGCAAGATATTTTTTGAGTTAGTGTAGAGCTTTTGTTTAGTTTCTTTCTTGCTATTTCTTTCCTATCTCTTTTTTGTATATAGTCCCTGAACATGTTTGTTTGATTTCTTTTATGTTGTTCTTTGTTTTTTTAAAGTCTTTTCAAGAAAGTCCTCAACTTGAGTTTCATCTAATCACTCAAAGAAGGACCTTTTAAATTGGGAGTGTAGGTGTAAAAGGACTATGGGTCTGAAATGTGAGCTTGATGTTTTTAATTTTAGGGAGACTAGCAAAGACAATTAAATAAACTAATCATTCCCTAAAATATTAAACTTTGTTCTGATCTAAGCTTGATTCTAATAAGGTATGCATATACAAAATGAATGTTTAAGTTATTGAAGCACAATCATGCTTGTACTTGGACAACATTCATTACCTGGGGTAAAGTTTGTGACCAAAGATGATTGCTTGAAGATCAGACATTTGACTAAATACCAAAAAATGGCTAACTTGGTTTCTAACCTGTACTAGAAAGCTGAAAATGGTCTATAAAAAGTAAAAAATACCAAAATAAGAGCTCATTTCAAATTTCAAAAGGAACTTTTTAAAGCAAAGATGATTCGGGTAATCTCCATTGAGGCTATGGACACTTGACTAGTAGTGGAACAAGGCCTTGAATGGAGCCAATGGCATCTCTATCAGGGCTATGGATGCTTGGCTGGTAGTAAAACAATGCCCAAGCCTTCTCCAAGTTAAAATCATGGTTCTTAATGAATATTCAAAACATGTTATAAGTCAATGTTAATGGTTAAAGACATGAAGTCTAGAAATTGCTCTCTAAATCTCATGGAAAATAGTAAGAGGAATCAAAGGACACACACAACATGATTAGGATTTGATATTTGATCCGAATTTTGCATGTGTGAGACTTGTTTTATAAATGACTAGGTCTTAATAATGGTGCTTGATCAAGTGGAATAGGTCTTAACAATGGTGTTTGATCAAGTGGAATGAATAGCCTAGGTGTAAGTCTGAACTATAATCTCTGAATTTTAAACATATTTCTATGGAAATTCACTTGATCAGGGTATTACTAGTATGTTTACACATTGTCTATATTTGAAAACCATCCACACCTAGTTTGGTTGGCATATTTATGCATGATTCTAGTTTAGACCTTATCTTAATTTGCTAACTGTTGTTCCCAAAATTTGTCACTCCTTTTTGGTACAACACATGAACTATTTTTGGTCTTACAAACCAAAAATTCTCTCTTCCCTTCTCAAACATTGTTATGAGCCTTCAAATTCTCTATTTTTCAAACTTTTTCAGCTAAGGGACCCTGCAGATGATTTCTACGGACTCCACAGGTTAAATCTACGGACTTTGCAGGTGGAACTGCAGATTCTATAGGTAGGAAATCCATGGACTCAAATCTATGGACTTCACAGAAAGAAATCTATGGACTTCGCAGGAAGAAATCTATAGACTAGGTTTCTACAGACTTTGCAGGCAGGTTCATTTTTATGAACTCATTTCTACGAACTCTGCAAGATTGAAACTACGGACTCCATAGGCTCATTTCTATGGAATCCACAGGCGGGATTCTACGGACTCTTTCAAGGCTCAAGAGACTTAGAGAAAACTACGAACTTAGTTTCTACGAACTCTGCAGGACCAGTTTCTACAGACTCTGCAGGACCAATTTCTACGGACTCTGTAGGTTTGTTTCTACAGACTCAGTTTCTATGGACTTCAAGGCCTCAAAACTACAGACTCTGCAGGTTGGTTTCTATGGACTCTGCAGGAAAGAAACATGTTCAACGCTTAACCATTTTTTCAATCGAGAAGTTTGAAGGAGTCTTCCAAGAGTCTGAAAGAGAAGTGCCCTTGTGGAGGGCACTTAAGAGCCAAAATGGACTCTTGCAACTTTTCTGAAAGGCAACCTTGGAGGTCAGACAGCCCTTACGGAGGGCAGGCGGGGAGCAGGTAGACCGTTTCAAAGGCTGAGCAAGCAAAGGAATTCCTTCGGAAGGAAATCCCACGGCAAAGTTGTTAAGGACGTTTCCTTCAGACAAAAAGTCCGAAGGAATTCCTTCAAACTTTTTTCCAAAGGAATTAACCTGATCGATGAAGCCCGACGAAAGAAACGACTAAGGAAAGGGAAGGGAACATTTCCTTCAGACAAAATTTTTGAAGAAATTCCTTCGGAATTTTGTCCGAAGGAATAAGCCCGAAGCAAAGACAAAAGTCTGCCGAGAGAAAAGCCTATGGAAAAACACCTGACGAAAAAAGACAGCGAAGGAATTCCTTTAAACTTTTGTTCGAAGGAAAAGCCCGAAGAAAAGCCCGCTGAAGGAATTAAAGCCCGGAGGCCACCCGAAGGATCTCGAAGGGTAGGTACCCTTGTGGGAGGCTCTCTCCAAGAAAAGTGGACCGTTTCTCAAGACTCTGAAGGGCAGGTCCCGTCCGAGAAGGATCAAACAACAAAGTTGAAGGAATTGCCGAGGAACATGACGGGCCCAAATACGTCAAATTCACAAAAATAAAATAGCTGTTGATCTTTGCAAGCTTAAGCGCGGACCTGAATGCATTCAAAGGCCTTGAGGCCAAGGCCAAAAGGAAGAACTGCTGAGAGAAGGAACGTAAAGAGCCAGTAAAGCTGGGAACGTAGCCCCGAGAGCTTAAATCTCAAGAAGAGACAAAGCTGGAAAAGATAAAAGCAAAAAGAGGAAAAAGCTCAAAATATCTGTGCAAAAGTAATTTCAGTAGGTGAAAAAGTCCACTAAACAGATATTTTGGCTTGCAAACATTGAAGGCACCGCCTATTTGTCTCCCTTGGAGTAAAGGCAAAATGGACAGCTGTGCGGACAACAGGAGACATACCAGATGACCTAGGCCCAAGAAAAGACATATGAAATGAAGTGGCACACCACAGTTAAGGCAGTCGCCCTATTTTCAACATGGTCTTTTGACAAAACTAAAGATGCATTCAAAGCATTGAATGCAACATAGGTCGCTCCAAGGAAAAGTGCACCAGTCTTTTCTGGGCTACTATATATTGTAAAATCTAGTTTTATGCAAAAGGAGATCTTTTAGATAAAAGAAGCAAAACTTTGCCCAAATTGAAAGGCAAATACTTAGACTTTGAGGTCAGATTGTTGTTCATATTATTTTATCTGAATGAGAAAGCAAGATACTTGTAGACTTTATGTTGTTATAGCTTGTGCTATTCTAAGAAATTGTTCTTATGTCTATTTCCTAGAAGCATTCTTATTTATTTAATCTAACAAACAAGATTTGTGGAAGTAACCAAGAAGTTGTCTTGAAGTCAGTTGTAGAAGACTTTGTCCTGTCTGCGATTGTCTTTAGTCTATTTATTTATTTTCTATTTTTATGTAAAGGACTTTGGGATGACTTTGTGCCCTCATTGTTCTTCGTATCTCACTCTTTGGGCAGCTGAAGTGGAGACTTTGTGCTACACTTTATTCTGCTGGTTATTGCACTCTGTTACTAGTCACTTGTCACTACCTTAAAGAACTCTTACTTCCTGTAAGACCACTTTTGAAAGAAGAGAAGTGCCTTCAGTGCCTTTACCAAGATTTTTTATTTGTCTGTGAGCATCATCTCTAAAAAAAGAGAGATGGATGGTGATACCCTACCCCTGAGTGTTATTTTCTACTTATATTTATAGTATATAACTCCTCATATTTTATAGGGAACCTCCCCTTGATGAGAGGAGAGATTTGTCCCCTTTGGATGTGGTAAACCTGCAAATTTGGATGACCAATCTCCCTTACTGTGGATGATTAGAACTATTTTGCTCATCAGTATGCTGGTGACAAAATATTCACCCAACAGTCTTTTTAGCGACTCCATTGGGGATGAACGTGCAATTTGAAGTCTTAAGTTTCAGATTGAAGCAGTCCCTACCCTTATCTATTATAGACTCTAGCGACTCTGTTCCGTGTCTTATCCATTATCATATAGCTTTACCATCTTCCATCTCTATTATATTATCTAGTCTGCAAAACCAGAGCCACTGGGGAAGGACAAGCAGTTTGAAGCCTCAAGCTTCAAGCTGAAGCATGATCAGTCCTTTTCTATTTTTATTTCACAATCTGGCAACTCCACGCTATACCAGAAGTCAGAGAACCCAAGGTGTTGTTGATCCGTTCTTTGAGTTGGTGCAGCAAGAAAATTTTGATTTGTTTCCTTCACAACCTCAAGTTCAACGATCCAGGAGTGTTCCTCCCATCTGTACCAGGTCACCAATACAAGGTAGAGCTCCTTTTTCTGCTGTCACTAGAGCTTTACCTGTACATACTCTACCCAAATTTGTTATCCCTTATTTCCATAATCTAATCATGGTAGCTCAAGGCCCCTGGGGTAACTATTTTAGCGCACTGAATTTAACTCCACCTCTACACGAGCTTCTACGTAGTTCAAAAAATTTTTTACCTAAATTCTTTGGTGATGGGAGAGTTCACCCTAATGAACACATTACAGCCTTCAACATAGCCTGTGGCATGATAGGTGTGGAATGTGAGGACGTGGCAGTCAGGCTGTTCATAGAAACATTGCAAGCTGCTACTGCAGACTAGTTCTACCATCGACAGGCTCAGTCAGTCACTGATTGGAACACTCTCAAAGCCAAATTTGAGGCAAGGTTCAAGCCTACAGAAGATGCACATGCCCTGCTGGCCCAACTCACGTAGATGAAGAAAGAACCTCATGAATTTATGAGGGATTTCATTGCCAAGTTTGACAAGCTGAGGAATCAGATTCCTACAATTGCTCAACGTACCTCTGAGAACCTAAAATATTTTTTCATCTACTCATAACTGCCTGAAGTGAGTTTCTTGCTAAGACATGCTAGCCAAATAGACCTTACTGCTACTAAGGACTTGGCTACTGAAGTGAAAGATGATCTCATCTTGGCAAGAAAGATAAGAAGAGATCATAATAGAGACAAATCTTCTTCATCTTCTTAGAATTCATCTACATGCACCACTGATCAAATGGTACAAAAGCTAGCAAATGAACTATTAGCCTTGAAAAGACAAATGGCCTAAGGTATGTCTGCTCCTCCTTATCGGGATGTGCCAAGGATGACATTTTAGAACCGGTCATATCAAGGCAATGCTGCCAGGAATCAAGGGTAGCCAATTCATTTTCCTCTCCCACGGAGGAACCTTGCCCTTGAAGCGCCTCTAACCAACTCAACAGTTGGATACCTGGAAATAGAACATGATTTTTCTTTCTAATCTGAGTTTGATCAAGAAAATGATGCTGATCTCTTTGCAACAGACCAAGAAGAATCAACTGGCAACTCCCACATTGGTTTTCTGAATTACCAGGATGAACCTAGAAGTGAAGGTAAAGTAGTGGACAGATCATATGATATCTTCACATGGTCCAAGAATTAGTCATCCCAGTAAGTAGATAAGAGCAAAATAGAAGGATCTCAGCTTGCAATTTCAATTGCTAAGCAGGTAACCACTCTGCCTTTTCAGCCTAAAGATCCGATGATTAATAAAAAAGTAAGTACTCCAAACTTGCCTTCACCTTCTGCTTCAATTTCGTAGGTCAGTCCTCCCCCTCCCAAAAATCAAAAGGATGAACTCCCATCCTCTCTTTATAATTTATTTTAGACTTTTGACATAATTGACCATGTCAAGAAAACTAAGATCCAAATGTCTGAATTTAAATTTTTGCAATCCAACTCTGAGCAGTTGGATAAGTTAGTAGAGTGTGTGAAGAATAAAACCATCCCTACAGGACTAGCTGTTTCAAAAATGACTCCCACATCCACCTGAAATAATGTTTCCATTACTCCTCTTGCTGCTCTCAGAAGGATTGAACCATTCTATGTCTCCCTGTTGATAAATAGACATCAGCTAAATAATTGCATCATTAATTTTGGAGCTTTAGACAATGTCATGCCTGCCAAAGTGGCAGAATCTCTTGGTCTCACACTGACCAAGACATTTGGGAGATGTTTCTTCATGGAGAACAAACAAGTCCCACTATTGAGACAAATCAAGGACGCTCAATTTGCATTTGTAGCGTTCTCAGACAAAAAAAACAAAATAACTGTCTTGGTGGCTAACGTCCCAACATCATATGGCATCCTTCTTGGCCAATTTTTTTGCAAAGATGTTGGTGGCGGGTTGAGCATGGATTTGTTTGAAGCAAGGATTCTGGTTAAAGGTGTCATGAAGAGACTGCTCCTTGAAAAGGAGGCAAAATATGTTGTCACTCAGATATCAGCTCCTGAAGCTCAAATTCTATTTGAGTCTTCAGACGAGTAATTATTTTCTATTTACTGAGGATGTTCATGTTTCAACATATGAAAGTCCTATAGGTGACGATCCAGAAATTAATTCAAACAAGACATCAGAAGAATTAGTAGGGCGCAGTACAGATGAAAAAGGATCTTCCCTCTCTCATGAAGAAAAATCTGATAGAAGATCAGTTTCTGATGATATTTAGATCATGGGATTCGATGGCAGTAATTCCTCTACCGATGCTGGGGCTAAGATTATTCTAATATCTCTTCAAGGAGATATTTTTTCTTCTTCATACGAGTTGCAGTTCAGTAACATCAACAACACTGCCGAGTATAAATATCTGTTACTCGGGTTGAAGGCTGCTTAAAATAGAGGTGTCAAGCTTCTTCATGCCAAAAGAGATGCTGAGCTGATGGTTTGTCAGGAGTTTGATGCTGACGATCAAATCACATGCTGTACTAAACTAGATGAGCAATGAGCAATGGTAATGGACCATACTGTTGCATACCAAGGTCAGGAAAAAGAACTCTTAGCCAAGGGAACAAAGATTTATGGTTTTCAGATTGGAGGCCACTCTTTGCCATAGGGCAAGAAGAGAGAACCAAAAAGAATGCACAGAAAATGTGATTCCTGGTGGAGAGTTTCATTCACTTATCACTGACTCTAGGGAGAAAATGGCTTCTTGCTGGTTTATCAAGACAGAATGCCATTTGCACTGTCTCACAGTGGGCGGCATCTGAAGCGCTTCAATTCTTGAAGCATCATATAAGATCATCTGTACATATGTATATTTATATAGTCTTTAGTTCTGTTTTGTGCTTTTCATTTTCATTTTTAGCGCCTTTCTTTTTTGGTTGGCACGAATCCATAGCCCAATGGCAAACTTCAAGGCACTGGAGATTCTGGTCTCTACTATTCTTAGCTGCTTCAAAATTTTAACTGAGAAAAGTTCCCCAACTGGAGCCAGCTGTTGTTCCCAAAATTTGTCACTCCTTTTTGGGACAACACATGAACTATTTTTGGTCTTAAAAATCAAAAATTATCTCTTCCCTTCTTAAAAATTGTTATGAGCCTTCAAATTCTATATTTTTCAAACTTTTTCAGTGAAGGGACCCTGCAGATGATTTCTACGAACTCCGCAGGCTTAAATCTACGGACTCTGCAGGTGGAACTGTAGATTCTGCAGGTAGGAAATCCATGGACTCAAATCTATGGACTTCGTAGAAAGAAATCTATGGATTTCGCAGGAAGAAATCTACAGACTAGGTTTCTACGGACTCTGTAGGCAGGTTCATTTCTATGGACTCTGCAGGATTGAAACTACGGACTCCGCAGGCTCATTTCTACGAACTCCGCAGGCAAGATTCTATGGACTCTTTCAAGGCTCGAGAGACTTAGAGAAAACTATGGACTTAGTTTCTACAGACTTTGCAGGACTAGTTTCTACAGACTCTGCAGGACCAATTTTTACAGACTCTATAGGTTCTTTTCTACAGACTCAATTTCTACGGACTTCAAGGCCTCAAAACTATGGACTCTGCAGGTTGGTTTCTACGGACTTTGTAGGAAAGAATCAAGTTCAAAACTTAACCATTTTTTCAATCAGGAAGTTTGAAGGAGTCTTCGAAGAGTCCGATGGACAAGTGCCCTTGAGGAGGGCACTTAGGAGCCAAAATGGACCCTTGTAACTTTTCTGAAAGGCAACTTTGGAGGTCAGACAGCCCTTGCAGAGGGCAGGTGGGGAGAAGGTGGACCGTTTCAAAGGCCAAACAAGCAAAGGAATTCCTTTGGAAGGAAATCCCGTAGCAAAGTTGTTAAGGATGTTTCCTTCAGACAAAAAGTCTGAAGGAATTCCTTCAAACTTTTTTCTGAAGGACTTAAACCGACCGATGAACCCCGACAAAAGAAATGACTAAGGCAAGGGAAGGGAACATTTACTTCGAACAAAATATCCGAAGGAATTCCTTCAGAATTTTGTCAGAAGGAATAAGCCCGAAGCAAAGATAAAATCCCGTCGAGAGAAAAGCTTGTGGAAAAATGCCTAACGAAAAAAGACAAAGCGAAGGAATTCTTTTTGACTTTTGTCCGAAGGAAAAGCCCGAAGAAAAGCCCGCCAAAGGAATTAAATCCCGAAGGCCACCTGAAAGATCTTGAACGGTAGGTACCCTTGTAGGAGGCTCTCACCAAGAAAAGTGGACCGTTTCTCAAGACTCCAAAGGGTAGGTCCCCTCTGAGAAGGATCAAACAACAAAGCCGAAGGAATTATCGAAGAACATGACGGGCCCAAAGACGTCAAATTCACAAAAATGAAATAGCTGTTGATCTTTGCAAGCTTAAGCACGGACCCAAATGCATTCAAAGGCCTTAAGGCCAAGGACAAAAGGAAGAATAGCTGAGAGGAGCATAGGAGCCAGTAAAGTTGGGAACGTAGCCCTGAGAGCTTAAATCATAAGAGACAAAGCTAGAAAAGACAAAAGCAGAAAGAGGGAAAAGCCCGAAATATCTGTGTAGAAGTAATTTCAGTAGGTGGAACAGTCCACTAAGTAGATATTTTGGTTTGCAAACATTGAAAGCATCGCATGTTTGTCTCCCTTGGAGTAAAGGCAAAATGGACAGTTGTGCAGACAATAGGAGACAAACCAGATGACCTAGGCCCAGAAGAAGACATGTGAAATGAAGTGGCATGCCACAGTTAAGGCAACCACCCTATTTTCAACATGGTCTTTTGACAAAACTAAAGACACATTCAAAGCATTGAATGCAACATGGGTCACTTTAAGGAAAAGCGTGCCAGTCTTTTCGATGCTGTTATATGTCGTAAAATCTGATTTTATGCAAAAGGAGATCTTTTAGATAAAAGAAGTGAAACTCTGCCCAAATTGAAAGGCGAATACTGAGACTTTGAGCTCAGATTGTTGTTCATATTATTTTATCTGAATAAGAAAGCAAGATACTTGTAGACTTTGTGCTGTTATAGCTAATGCTATTCTAGGAAATTGTTCTTATGTCTGTTTCCTAGAAGCATTCTTGTTTATTTAATCTAACAAGCAGGATTTGTGGAAGTAACTAAGAAGGTGTCCTGAAGTTAGTTGTGGAAGACTTTGTGCTGTCTGTGATTGTCTTTAGTTTGTTTGTTTATTTTTTGTTTCTGTGTAAAGGACCTTGGGATGACTTTGTGCCCTCATTGTTCTTCGTATCTCACTCTTTGGGCAGTTGAAGTGGAGACTTTGTGTTACACTTCATTCTGCTTGTTACTGCACCCTGTTACCAATCACTTGTCACTACCTTAAAGAACTCTTGCTATTTTCTGTAAGACCACTTATGAAAGAAGAGAAGTGCCTTCAGTGCCTTCACCAAGATTTCTCCTTTGTCTGTGAGCATCATCTCTAAAAAAAGAGAGATGAATGGTGATACCCTACCCCTGAGTGTTATTTTCTGCTTATATTTATAGTATATAACTCCTCATATTTTATAGGGAACCTTCCCTTGATGAGAGGAGAGATTTGTCCCCTTTGGATGTGGTAAACCTGTAACTTTGGACGACCAATCTCCCTTGCTGTGGATGATCAGACTTATTTTGCTCATCAGTACGTTGGTGACAAAATATTCACCCAACACTAACATTGGATTAAATTTTTAGGTTTAATAGAGCCTTCCTTGAAAATGGATTATGTCTGGGTTTTATGATTTAATGTCAACATTGGTCTTTTACTAGCCTTTAGTTTGTCAAATGCCAAGTTGAGTTCATTTTCATCACCTTGAAACCTTGATTCTAGTTGCCCTGATCCAAGTCTTTCCATTTGAATTTGAAATTGGTGGGAACATTTTTATGTGGGATCATTTTTAAATACCATGGACTTAGTTAAATTTTTATACTAAGGCTTGGTCATGTTTATTTACATGACCAAACCCTAGTCTAAATTTCCATGTTTGGTTCATTTTTAGGTCCTAAGATCCCTTAACCTATGTTCCTCATGGTCTGAAACCAACACATGGTCCTTTTTATTTAACATAGCCCCATTTTATTTCAAGATTAATCTCCTAAGGTCTTAATTTTTATTTTTTAATTGAATCAAAACCTTGGTCTAAGATTGTAGCCTAAGTCTTATATTATTTCTAGGTTTTGACTCAGTTATATTTTTCACTTTCCGCAGGCATTAATTATATTTTGATCTAATGGATTGCAATTGAAGGCCCACATTTTATTGGGTAATCAAGATTGGATGGTACGAGTTCAAAGTCAAAAGGTTAAGCTTATGGTGTATGATAAGGCTCGAGCATGTTCTCATCGATTGATTGTACGTGATTAAGTGAACACCTTCCAATTGACGGGGTGTATTAGGTCAAGGTTTCAAACTGAATCCAACATGAACACGGTAATGATGCACATCATAACTGTGTTAGATAGAGTATTGAGTAACCAATGGTATTTGATCCTTTGGATTCAAATACAATGACATGCGTTAATCCAGCCTAACAAGATCTAATGATGTGAATCAAAGGGTCCCTTTTATTTATGTTTTGACTTGGTCTAAGGCTTTACCCTAAAGTTTCATTTGTATTTATTAATACAATGAAATCTTTGGTTAAAATCTTATATTATGTCCCTTTTTATTAAGCATGCCCCCCCTTTTATTATGTCTTGTACTTAGTCTAAAGTTATATTCGTGTTTATTAACATAAATAAGATCTTAGTCCAAAGACTTTAGCTTAAAGCTTTATATTATTCCTCAAGTTTTAACTTAGACATTTTTATTGTTCTTAGGAACAAATCATGCTAAATCTCATAGATTGAAATATGACGATTCACATTTGATCAAATGAAGATATCTAACGATGTGAGGGTGTGGTTGAAAAGTTAATACATAGTCCCAAGCTAAGCATCAAGCACGTTCTCAAAGATTGATGGTACACGTTTAAGCGTACACTATCAGATATATGATGCTTATTAAGTTAAGGATTTTTAACAAGGCCCAAAATGAATGTGGGACCGCCACTTGGCAAGAGTGTGTTAGCTCGATAGGACTGATAGAGCAGGATGTTGAAAACCTACAGAGCTGTTAAAGTGGTACCATTTCAGTATAAAACCCATAGACAACTAATGGCATTCGATCTTTTGGATCAATATCGATGACACATGCTGCGAGCCAAGATGGACTTTTCAAAGGGCTTGGGACCAATAAACAAGCAACACGTACCCAAATTAGAGCCAATAACTATTAAGGTTTTAGATTTGCACTCTAGTTGAGGAGGGGATTGTTCAGATCTTCCTATTCAAATCTAGTCCAACATGGGACTGATTTTAGGATGTGGATATCTTAAAAGTGGATCAGACCTCTGGAGAAGGCTAGCTTCCTTATGGATCTATCACCTACACTAAACCTAAACTAGTACCTACTTGGTAAAGGGAGAGAGAATTGATAAAACTTATAAAAGCATGTGAAAAAATGGTGATACACCAATGATTTGATCACTCCAACTCACACAAAACACACTATGAGACACTTTTCGAACCAAATAACATCAATCTCATATAAATATTTCAGAATAAAGCATTAATCAGCTACCAGATTAGTAAGAGAGGGCAAATATCCACTTTTAAACTAGATAATAAACTGTAGATTACACTTATAACGACTTGTGAGACTATTAATCCCTTCCTTAAGGTGAGAAAAACTTAGACATAAGTGAGGAACATATATTCATTTAACAATAGTGCATGAATTCATGGAACACACTTCAATCTGGCTTAGAAAATGATGGAATTCAATCTTTATTACATCAAAAGGTGTTACAGTACAAATTTTAGTAGAGTCTAGTCATACCAAAAAGAGGGATAGAGGGATAAATTTTAAAGCTTAGAAGCCTGCATTTATTGAAAAAGGAGAGAGAGAAAACTATGCAATGGAAAAAAACCAACCACTTATGATGGATTAACACCAATTCGAGGATGCAACAGAGTCAGGATCTTACCAAGAAGGCATTATTTCAAAGGGCTTTGCAAAAGAATTTAATGCTCCATTGATCTTTAATTGGCCCCCAGGTCATCATATCGAGACTTCATGCTACTTATACTTGAATTGTTGACAAGGATCATGTCTTGGAACTGGCTAAAAAGTGCCACATCTACATTAGGTGGCCAACTATACTTGCATTATCAAAAAATGATATATGATGGTAGGCGAGACAGGTCTACTATATGTGAAAATCAATCTTAGACCATTGGTTTTCACATAGTCACAATATCTATGAAAGTCTACAAACTACATGACTTTGCTTCATGGTCATTGGTTTATCTTTGCCTTTTATATTAGACCCAAAAGATCTATTATATGGAGCATTAATGGCAATGCTTTCTCTCTGAACTGTGGCCCTGGTTAAACTTTGAGCTCAACTCTTTGACATTTGCTTTCCCTAGGTCCATTTAAACTTCTTTGATTTTCATCAAAAATATCCTGAGATCGCTCTCACTTATTGGCCATCGATTACCAACTCAGATTATTTACATTATGCTCAACTATCTTTATGTTCATTGGTGCCATAGATAATTTTTACTTATTGACTCCATTCATGTCATTAAATCTAGATGTATGAATGCATGCAAGTCTTTGATCTTTTGCTAGGACCCACTAAATTTGGACACTTGTCATCTTTGTATTCATCATCAAGATGCTCTGACCCTTTTTGACTTGTCTCACTCTATCAATCTTGATGTGCACAAATGCTTGTGAGCCATTGATTTTCTACCAATTGAATGCCCTTGTGCCACATCCTTGACTCATTAGCTCCTTGAAATTGTTGACCTCTTGACTCATGCACACCAGCCAATCAAGATGTATGAATTCATGTGCACCATAAATCTTCCTAGTCCCACTTTCCTATCAGTTATTACACTCTATTGGATCATTGGTACGATTGAATACAAGCCTTTGATTTATCTTGGACCAATCCTTTTGTCGGTTATTTCACTTCGTCAGATCATGGCTTGATTATCCCGCACCATTGGATATGTCCAACATATAGATATTTAAAGGTTTTAACCTAGGGACCTTTTGACTTGGTTGACTTTAGAACATATCATTAGATCTTATGTGTTAGTATGAGGGCTCCCACAAACCATTATATCTCGACCAACTTAAAGCCTTTTAAGGACATTTTGAACCCAAATAGTTACCTTGATTAAAATTTATGTTTGCACTTAACATCATTTGACATCTGCACAGACGCATTTTACATCTTGCAAACCATAAAATTTAAGCATAGATAGATTTTTACTCGAGCTTCATTTTGATGTTAGCACGAACATCTTATATTGTAGGTCCAGCTTTGAAGGCCTATAACTTGAACCACAAATTCATGGAGGCACCAAATTTTTAAGAGATGTTCTTAAGACTGAAAGGAATGAACCTGTTTGATCAAATAGTCCCATTTTCCTTAGTGAAGATATAAAATTCTCAAGTTGACTGATCTATTCATTCTCACATGACATCCCGACGATAATCTAGTTCATTTGGCTAAGTATTGGAAACTTAGTAAAATTTTACCAAGGAACCAACTTTGAACATGCACAACTTATATCGTGCTTCAGCGGATGATCTAAAACTTAGTGTGTATCAACTAGGGACCAAGCTATAGAAATTGCCTATTTAGACTTTTTCTACTTCCACTGAATTCTTGGACTAGGCAAAATTTGGTCTGTAGACCAAAATTGGTCAACATCTTTGGTGACTTGGCTGGGCAACATGCCTGCCATGCTTTAGAACTCATACCATATACATAAATCTTGGATCATCATATATAATACATGGACCATTACATGACTGTAAGACAACCTCTTGACTTGTAAAGACATAAAAATCCCAACAATAGGGAAGGAAAATAATCTGATAGGGAAACTAACCTAAAAAATAAAGGCAACTAAACTACTGAATGATTGTGCAAGAAGGAAGCACTTATTTAGAACAAAATAGAAAAGAAACTAACTAATATGTTAGAAAACACTTAGAGAAAAACAAAAAAAATTAATTATGTGTAGAGGACTTAGCTTTCCTTAATAGCAGTGTTTGAGATGTATCCCATTGATTGGGATAGGAAGTTCTCTACCATTCATCCTTGTGAGCTGGAAAACATTATGGGATTTACAACTAGAAACTATATATGGTCCACTCCAAAGAGAGTCAAATTTTATTTGTTTTCCTGGCTTGGCTCTATCCTCATCCCACTTGAAGACCAAATCTCTTTGGAAACTTCTTGGAAACTTCTTGAAAAAGTTCCTTTGTCAAAAGATCTCTTTGTCATTATTTGATGGGCATCCATAGCCAACATGGCTTGATGCCTCGTCTCCTCTAGCTCCATGAACTCAACATATCTTATTTCCATTGGTTCATTCTCCAAAATCTCAAGCTGATGCATTAATTCCAAGGTAGGAAATTCATGAGAAATAGACATTTGTTGCTTCCTTATCGTATACTAGTTTGTATGGAGAATTAGCAATTGATATTTTATAGGTGATCATATCAGTGCATAAAGCTGACTTTAATTTAAGATGCCATGATCTATGATTGTCTTCTACAGTCCTCTTGGTGATATTTAATAAATTTTTGTTGGTAGACTTAGCAAAGCCATTGCCTTATGGATAATAGTTTGATGAAGTACTGAGAAAAAAACTATGTTGAACCACCCACTGGCTAATCTTAGATCCTTCAAAATATATAATATTATTAGAAATTATAGTTGAAGGGACCCCAAATCTGATAAGTAAAACTTCATAGAAGTCTAAAATACTAGTTTCATTAGCTTCCTTTAATGCTACTATCTATGTCCATCTAGTAAAATAATATATGGCAGTCAAGATCCACTTGTGTCCCGAGCTTGATAGGGGGTTGATAACACCAATAAAGTTCAATCCCCATTGGATAAAGGGTTGATTAACTAAAATTGGTTGGAGAGGTAAGGCTGCAAGTCTCACTTTTCCAACATATATGGCACATTATCTATATTCCCTGATCCATGCATGACAATCACCAAATAAACTTGGCTAGTAGTACCCACCTCTCATGATCTTGTGAGCTATACTCTTGGCTGAGTAATGTCCTCTATCATGTCCATAATAGAATTGGTCAAATAAATTTTATGTTTGACCTAGTTTTATGCATCTTAGCAGTATACCACTTTTATCCTTTTTAAATAATACATTATCAACAAGGAAAAAAAGAATTGACTACAATCTAAAATATCTCCTCTTTGAAGGAGTGAGATGAGAACGATAAATATCATCTTGTAGATATCTTACCATATCTTAGAACCAACTAGAAGTTGAGGCTTGATTACTTATAAGTTCTTGATCATTTGACACCATAACCTGTTCATTATACTCTTGCAAGTCTTGGGCTAGATGTTCACAGAGTCCTTTGCCTCTAACCAACTTTGTGATTTTGATCTCAATGTCATATTCTATGACCTTGATTATCGAACCAACACTTTTGTCACTTATATCTTTGTTCAGAAGAAAGTCTTTGACATTTGGATGTGCAACTATCAAATGTATCTTATTATTGGATAATAAGTACCTAAATTTTTTAAGAGACCTTATAACTGAAAGAACATGCTTCTTAACAAAAGAATATGTTGTTTCATATTCTTCTAAGCCTTGACTAAAAAAGTTTATTGGCTACTCTAAAGTCTTTTTATTCTACTGTATGAGAATACCTAATATTGTGTTAAGGTTAACATAGCTATAGAAGAAGAAATCTTTTGTAAAATAAGGGTTTAGGAGTGTAAGAGTACTAGCTATAGCTTTTTTGATTTCTTTAAAACATTTCACTCCTTTAGACCTATTGAAACTTTGACTTTTATTTAACATGGCTGTAAGTGGCCTAGCTAAAGTAATAAAATTTAAAATGTATCTCCTTATGAGTTTAATCTTGCCTAAAAAGCTTTGCAATGCTTTCTTATGCTTAGGCAATGATAGTGCAAGAATTGATTCTATCCTATCAGGGTCTATGCTTGTACTTTTCTTTGAAATGACATGTCTAAGAAGCTTACCTTCATGAATCAAGAAAACACATTTTTTTGGGTTCAAAGACACTCCAAATTCTTTGTACCTTTCAAACACCTATCTGAGATGAATCATATATTCATTTGTGCTGTCAGAGAATACTGTTATGTCATATAGAAAAACAAGAATAAACTTGTTGAGGAGACCTTGAAATGCCATGTTCATAGCCTTCTAAAAATTGGCTACAACATTAGACAAACAAAAAGGTATCTTTCTGTATGCAAATGTCTCCCTCATTTTGTGGTGAAGGTTGTTTTTTTCTAGTCTTCTTCTTTGACCAAAATTTGGTTATATCCACTATAACCATCCAATAAAAAGAACCTTTCTGAACCTATAACTAACTGTAAAATCTATTCCATTGATGACAATAGATAGTGATCTTTGAGAAAGGCCTTGTTCAAGTCATGGAAGTCGACACATAGCCTTACTTCACCATTGTTTTTTCATACTAGAACAAGGTTTGCTACCCAAGTTAAGTGCTTAATTGAAAATATTATGGTTGGCTCAATGAGTTTATATTGTTTAGTTCTCATTAGAGGTTCAAGCTTTGGATTGATTGGCCTTTGCCTTTGTTTATCTAGCCTAGTCTCATCTTCTAACTCAATGGTATGTTGAGCTAGACTTGGATCAAAAATTTTAAGGTCATTATAGTTCCATGTAAAGATATTTTTAAAATTTGAACATAATTTAATAAAAGTTTCTTTTTCTGAAGATGTACAAACTTTACCTAGCTTTAAATTTTTGCTAGTTGTAATCTCTATATTTGTGTAGTTTTCTTCCTTGGTTGATAAAGCAAACTTTTCTTTTCTTAATTCATTATACCTATTGAATATATTTTCCAAGGTGACCAGTCTGTTAGGCAACTTGTTTGTATTTAATTGCACAATCTAATCATCATACTACTGTAAATGCTTATCTTGGTTCTTTGAGAAGAATTTAGCTTCTTCTTGTAAGAATTTGATAATCTAGTTATTATCTTCAAATAATTGCTAATTGTCATGGTTATCTATGATAGAAGGTATCACAACTACCTCGATGTGTGATTGGACTTTGTCCCTTTTTATATTATCTAAGATATTGAATTGTGATCCAATAGCAGCTAACCTATCTGCATGCTTATTCTGATTTCTTGATATGGCCTGAATATTATTGGCTTGAAAGTCTTTAACTAGGTCCCATACTCTATGCTTATAATAACTAAGTAGTGGGTTCTTTCATATATGAAGTCCCCTTACTTGGTGAACTACTAGTTTACTATCTCCAAAGACTTGTAAGGAATTAACCTTCATCTTTCTTGCCCATTTCAAACCATGCACTAGTGCTTCATATTCAGTGACATTATTGGAACAACCAAACTGAAACTTGAGAGAAAAGAAATACCTTTGATTATCTTGAGAAATTAACATCATTCCAATTCCAATGCCATGTTTGTTCTTAGATCCATCAAAATATAGCTACCACAGTTCATCACTAGGTTGCTCATCTTTCATCAATGTTGGAATTGTAGCATCATTTTCATAAAGATAATAGACACCAAGTCTTTTTTTTAATAACTTATAAATATCATGTTCATGTAAATCAGAGGCCCATTCATCAAGGAAAAGATCTAGGACTCCATCTAGAGGTGATTCAAATTCACTCATTGTTTTCTAACACCTTGTTTGAGATAACACAATTAGTGTTCACCATGCTTAGCATATATGGCTCCAAATGAAATATTGTAATAGGTTCAAAATGTATTATCACGTTAGTGCCATACCTAGTTTTGAACATTAGATAGGTCTAATCAACTGACAAATATCCCCTAATTTTTGAAGTAAAATCTTTTTACAAACACATGTCAAAATAAGGAGGTAGGTCCATTACAACTACATCTTGCTGGATAATAACATTGGGGCAAGCATGTAATGCCAGATTTAGGTCTTTTATCACACTTATTATTTTCATTGGTGAGCCATCTAATTAAAATATTATTTTAGTATACGACTCATAGACAAGATCAAGCTTGTTTGTAATTTGTTTGGGTATGACAATGCCACTAGCTCCACTATCTACCATACAATTATGGACTAAAAAGTCACTTACTATCAAAGAGAGATAAAAGGGAGAGGTCTTACTTGACTTGACATTATATTTATCCACCTTTGTCATGTTATGTATCTGCTGATCATATTGCTTAATTTACTGGTCTGGATTAGCCAAGACAACTTCTTGTTTCTCAGCTGATTCTTTAGATACCTTGAGATCCAAGAGTTCTTGAATTAGCATGTCCTTTTGCCTTGGGTTGGTAAGGGAATTCCACATGCTAATACTAACATTTGATTTTTTCATTTGATCAATAATGTTAAAAGATGTTCTTCTAACCTTTGGCTGCAACTTCTGAGCCACTGGTTGTTCTCTAGTTAGGGGCATTGGGGAAAATTTTCACTGTCTCTATGTTCTAAAGCTTCTTTGATATAGGAACAACTTGATCTGTGAAATTATTTGACACAAAATTAAGAACACTAGAATTATTTCTCACATCCTAAGCTCCTTCAATTGCTCTTATTTTAGTTCTAGTCAGAGCTGCCACTTGACCATTTGTGTTACTAGTTTCACCAACTTGGTTAAACGTAATGTGATCATCCAAAAGCTAACTAATATTGATAGCATCAAGCTACCCTGGAACTTTTTGAACTTCTCCTTGGATTGCCATATTCATGTCTTGATATTGACTACCTTGATGAGGGAACTCTTCTTGTGTCATTTATGGCATGGTAATCTCTTATGATACAGAAGTTTGATTCTGAATGCCATTTGGATTGGAAGGTTACCAACCTGAATCTTGCATTAAGTTATTTTGGGGAATAATAGCTTTTGAGATGGAAGGCACATTTAGATCAAGTGTTGTATATGGCTTAGTTTGGGTTATAGCTCCTTGATTTTGACAAGGTTGCCTATTATCCTTGAAACCTTGATAAGGTGGTCTTTGGTTATTGAAAGACTGATAGGTACTTTGGTTTTGTTGTTGATAAGGTGTACCTTGGTGCTGTTGTTTCTTAAGTGAAACAGTTTCATTTTCAAAAGCTTGTAACATGTAACATGGTTGTCAAATCACCAATCTCACTAGATTGATTAGGAGGGCTACAACTTGGACTTATGGAGATGGAATAGGGGTTATAGATGAAATTTGGGGAACTTAAGGGGGAGAAATAGGTTGCAATTCTATAAAAAAGGGCATTAGAGGCCTTGGAGCAAATTTACTAGCTTGAATCAAGTTGTTCTCTGCTCTGATAGCAATCACATAGGCATTTGACAAGTTCTTACACCCATGAACTGTATCATGACACTTATATCAAAATTAAGGGCCTTAAAAAAGTACAAAAATGTATACTCTAGGGATGGTCTAAGCAATGCAGGGATCCTAATCCATGTCTTTTAGAATCTGTGGTTAAAGTTTGACATGAATTCATTGGGGTACCTTTTTATGGTAGTTAATTATTCAACCAAAGATATATGGTCAAACTTTTATTCAAATTGCTTAACTAAAACTACACCTAACTCATCCCAAGTAGAAATAAAGGTCAAACGAAGATTCCTATACCATTGCTTTTCCCTTGAAAGAGGCAACAAGCAATCTGATAGCCATATTATCTTGAGTAACATTATAAACAAAACATAGATTGGCAATATCTTGGATATGCTCAATAGAAATAGTTTTATCCCATTCTCTAGAGAAGAAAGGTATACCTTTTAGAGAAGACACAAGAATGTCATCATCTCGGGCCAAATTTAGGGGACTACCTCTGTTAAATAGGACAAAGACTTAATTTTTGATAACCATTTGGGCAAAAGGGATTTGGCTTATGGGGATAATAGATTAGACTAAAACAATAGACTGACTAGAAGATAAATACTACGTTTGAGGATAAGGCCTTATGCTATTGAATCTTGATCTTTTATAAGAAGTATGAGGCAATTCAATATGTTCAAAATAAATACCTTTACTTGATGCTCTTGTTGTAACCTTTGGCATGAAAGTAATGTCTGAAAGATGCTATGAGATCTGCAACCTGAATGATCTTCAACTTTTGATGATGGCAGATCTCTCCTACTGCTATGAATCTTTCTTCTTAATCTTCAAACTTTAATTATACCAAAATTTTTTGGAGTCCTATTGGGTGTGCCAAAATTCTTGGGGTTCTAGATTTGCACCCTAGCTGAGGAGGGGATTATCTAGATCTTCTTACTCAAATCTAGTCCAACATAGGACTAATCTTAGGCTGTGTGTATCCTAAAATTGGATCAGACCTCTAAAGAAGGATGGCTTCCTTATGGATCTATCACCTACACTAAACTTAAACTAGCACTTGCTTGGTAAAGGAAGATAAAATTTACAAAACTTATACAAAACATGTAAAAAATTGGTGATGCATCAATGATTTGATCACTCTAACTCACACAAAACACACTATGAGACACTTTTAAAACCAAAGAACATCAATCTCACATAAATATTTTAGAACAAGGTATTAATCAGTTTCCATATTAGAAAAAGAGGGCAAATATCCACTTTCAAACTGGACAATAACTATAGATTATGCTTGTAATGACCTATGAGACTATTAAGCCCTTCCTGAAGGTGAGAAAAACTCAGACATAAGTGAGGAACATATATTCACTTAATAATAGTGCATGAATTCATGGAACACACTTCAATCTAGTTAAAAATGATGAAATTCAATCCTTATTGCATCAAAAACTGTTATAGTACAAACTTTAGTAGAGTCTGGTCATACCAAAAAAGGGAGAGGGATAAATTTTAAGGTTTATAAACCTACATTTATATAAAAATAAGGAGAGAGATAAAACTGTGCATTGGAAAAGGACCAACCACTTATGATGGATTGGCACCAATTCAAGGATGCAACTAAGTCATGATGTTATCAAGAAGGCACAATTTCAAAGGGCTTTGTAAAAGAATTTAATACTCCATTGATCCTTATCTAGCCACTAGGTCAATATCTTGGGACTCCATGCTACTTCCACTTTATCTGTTGATGAGGATCATGTCTTGAAACTGGCTAAAAAGTGCCACATCTACATTAGGTGGCGAACTATACTTACATTATCAAAAAATGATCAATGATGATAGGGGAGACATAGATTTACTATATGTGAAAACCAATCTTAGACCAGTGGTTTTCACATAGTCATAATATCTATGAAAGTATGCAAATTGCCTGACTTTGCTTCATGGTCATTGGTTTATCTTTGCCCTTTTATATTAGACCGAAAATATCTATTATATGGAGTATTAATGGCAATGCTTGGTCTCTGAACTATGGCCCTGGTTCAACTCTGGTTCAACTCGAAGCTTGGCTCTTTGACATTTGCTTTGCCTAGGTCCATTTAAACTTTTTCAACTTTCATAAAAAATGTCTTGAGATCGCTCTCACTTATTAGTTATCAATTGGCAACTTAGACTATTTACATTATGCTCAACTATCTTTATGTTTATTGGCTCCACAGATACTTTTGACTTATTGACTCCGCTCATGCCATTAGATCTAGATGTATGAATGCACGTGAGTCTTCAATCTTCTACTAGGACCCATTGACTTTGGACATTTATCCTCTTTGTATTTATCCTCAAGATCCTTTGACCCTTTTTGACTTGTCTCATTCTATCGATCTTGATGTGCACAGATGCCCATAAGCCATTGATTTTATACCAACTAAACATGCTTGTGCCACTTATCCTTGACTCATTATCTCCTTGGATTCACTAACCTCTTGACTCACGTGCATTGTCTAATCAAGATGTATGAATTCACACATATCATAGATCTCCCTAGTCCCACCTTCTTATCAGTTATTATGCTCCATCGGATCATTGATACGATTGAATGCGATCCCTTGATTTAGCTTGAACCTATCTTTTTGTCAGTTATTTTGCTCCATTGAATTATGGATTGATTATCTTGCACCGTTAGATTATGTCCAGCTTGGAGATTTTTAAAAGTTTTAACCTGGGGACCTTTTGACTTGGTTGACTCTAGCGCATATCATTAGATCTTATGTGTTAGTATGAGGTCTCCCATAGACTATTAGATCTCGACCAATTTCAAGCCTTTTAAAGACCTTTTGAACCCAAACAATTATTTGCCTTTATTAAAATTGACATTCATGCTAACGTCATTCGACATCTGTGTGGACGTATTTGACATACTATAAACTGTCAAATTTAAGCACAGATAGGTTTTTGCCCAAGCTACATTTTTATGTTAGCGTGAACGTCTTATGTTGTAGGTCTAACTTTGAAGGCCTATAACTTGAAGTGCAAAAGTCATGGAGGCACCAAATTTTTAAGAGATGTTCTTGAGACTAAAAGGGATGAACCCATTTGATTCGCTAGTCCCAATTTCCTTCTGAGTGAAGATATAAAATGCTCAAGTTGATTGATCTATTCATTCTTGCATGACATCATGACAATGATCTAGTTCATTTGGCTATGGGAAACTTAGCAAAATTTGACTGAGGAGTCAACTTTAAACATGCAAAACTTCTACTGTGCTTCAATGGATGATCTGAAACTTAGCATGTAGTAACTAGGGACCAAGCTGGATAAACCCATGTGATCACTTTTTCATAAGACTACCACATGTGAAAGATATGGCCTCTGTAAATTGCCTATTTAGACTTTCTACTACTTCCACTAAATTCTTAGATGAGGTAAAATTTGGTGTGTAGACCAAAATTGGTCAATAGTAACCTAGTTAGTTTCAAACCTCATGAGTGCCCAATTGGATCTGATGTGGCATGCTAATTGTCAATATTGGTTGAGAAGCCAAAAATTAAATGTTCTTCCATGGATGGGCAATGATTCAAATCATAGAGGGAGGTCTATGGGCTGTTCCAAATCATATTTTTGAATCATAATCATAGATCATTTTCTACTTACACCATAACTAGATCATTTACATGCCATTATTGTAAAAGTAGGTTATTCCATGGCATGCACGAAGTAAAAGGCAATTGTCCATGAGGTTCCAACTATGTAGACAAGTGATCAAAAGCTTCTCTAGATTGTTGCACATGAGGACAAAGTTTGTTTGACCCTTGACCATGAATATTCTCCTTTCATCTCGAATGAAGATATTTCCAGCCATGAAATCAAAGAGTTTGTTGCAAAATCTTCATCGTTCATTATAGAGGCAATTAGAGCAATGATTCTTTTCTTGCAAATTGATGAAGATCTTACGTGTGGCATGGAATATTTCCCAGCTAGGGGCATCTTGATAGGATTTGAAAGTTTGTTTTGCAATTCTATAAATTAAAACCTATAGGTCTAGATTTGAGAATGATTAAAAATGTCTAAATAGGGGGCTTCCCCTCTAGTCAAGGTTGTTGGTTGTTTCTATTAGTCTTTGCTTTCTCTATGTCTAGGTTCTACAAATTTTCTAGGATCAATTGTTGTGTGTAGATCTTGTCTCTCTTGCTAAGGTGGTTGCAGCTATATAGCCATTATCAAGCTTTGAGAGCATGTTTATATTTGTCCCTTGTTAAAAGAGTAAACTCACCATGCTTGTCCCCTTGGAAACATTTTGAACAATTGATGTGTGCAAAGTTTCTTTTTCAATATTAATCAAAATGCTTGTGGTTCTTTACTCTCTTGTTGATGAAGTGCAGTAATATGTCTTACAAGTCCTGTTGATTAGATATTTGGGTTTATGTTCAGTACTAGTTGTCATGTTGAGCATAGATCTAGGTTGTAAATTCCTTTCTACAGTTTAACTTTGAAAATGTGTTATTGAATGACCTTTCAGGGCATTCTAGGTCTATATATTCGACATGAAAAGGTTTCTTGAAAGTTTAGCTGTAGTGTATGCTCTAGGTTTTCAAGGACCATTTGGTGTTTCTCATTAGCTTGTATTTGAGTCTTTTCTACATTTTTTTCTAAGGATAATGTCATGAACATTGTAAGAGACCTTATTGTTTGAACATGCCACCAGCATGCCACCTTACATTTTTATATAATCACCTAACTATCCTACCTCATCCCACCCTGTAAATAATACACCCTTTGCATACTATAGGTGTTATTTGCTTTGAAAATGCATAAGATCTTACATACTTGAAATATGTTTGCAATTTGTGTTTTAAAGTTTAGAATTACAATCTTCTATTTGACCCCTATATTTTTGAAGATTCTTTAGAATGAAAGTTGTAATTATATACATATCTGTCTTTAGTAGCTTGAATGTGACCTAGTGCATTCCTTATGACAACCCTTCCCAGGTGGAGTGTGCAAGTTTGGTTGTGTCTAGGTCACATATATTTCTCTTTGTGCCAATAATCCCCATGGAGGTGGAGTTGTATAATCTCTCCATGTGAGCTAGTTACCCCTTAGGTCCTCTCACCTTGGGTTAGGCAGAGCCAAAAGTAATAGGGAGGTGACCATACTCTTTGTCAGTGCCTCTCAGTCATTTTCTTAGTCTGGTCCATTCTTGATGTCCAACCTTTCCCCGGCTATAATGACATACTAGTGGGTTTCTCATCATTGTTTGCCACATTTATTCAAGTGTGCGAGGCTAGATTAGAGAGGTGTACAACTTGAAACCAATATATATATTGAGTTTTTGAAGTTTTATTTTTGCTTTGAATCTTGGTCCAAGAGTCTTCCATATCAACATGTCCAATATTCATCAAGATCAATGTGTAGAACTGGTAAAGGTTCATAACTATTGTAACCAAATTTATTTTTTGAAAATTTAGTGGTCAGGAGGGTGGTTCTAACAAGAAGTTCTAGACTAATAAACAATAGGTCTAGAGAAAG
Source organism: Torreya grandis (assembly GCA_037957365.1). Classification (NCBI taxonomy): domain Eukaryota; kingdom Viridiplantae; phylum Streptophyta; class Pinopsida; order Cupressales; family Taxaceae; genus Torreya; species Torreya grandis. The sequence continues at coordinate 835,269 of JARHVA010003430.1, forward strand.
AAAACATTTGTGGGTATGGAAAGGATGGCCAATCATACTCATAAATAAATAAATATGTACACAAGTTTTCTATATTAGTATAGGGACTGAAGAGGAAAACATAAGTATGAAATATAAGATTTTAATCCAAATGAGATTACGGTTTACGTAAAAAATTATCAACAAGAAATAGAACATTTGCTCAAGAAATAGAACATTTGCTCAAAAAAACCCTTAACAATAGGAAAGAATCTAATAAGGATTTATGTAGGAGATGCCAAGGATGATTTGAAAAATGAATATCTGGATATGCAATTCAACAAAGGATGACTGAAAACTCTACTACAAGGGTTATATAAAGTTGACCCATCACTACCTCCATGTTCTCTATGTATTTATATCGAAAGATTACCCAATATAGATTTTATAACTGCCATGCAGACTTGAAGCAGATAAAAACCTATTGGTTTGGTTTTTTGGGTCCAAGATATTTAAAAACCCCATTTTATGAATTTTTTGTGCAACTCAGACATTTTAGGCTTTTCAAGAACATATGGAATGTGTTGAACAAACTCTGCAAGACCCAAACCAAATTTTTTATTGGTGCAAAAACAAGTCAAACTCTTCTTTTTTGAATCCATAGAGTTTTATAGAATTTTTGGGACTTCTTGGAACAAGTATAACTGCTTTATAAACTTGATACAAACCCAAATTATGAAATTAATTCTTTTGAAAACAACATGAAATACTTTAAAAAACCTTCAAATACCTTATTGATGTTTTCGAGCTTCATGGGAACAACAAAAACAAAGAGAACAAGTTTATGAAGACCTTGTTTGGGCTTATTAGGATTTAAAATAACACATAGAATGAATTTAAAAATTCCTCATACCCAAATGGGACTTATGACAATATTAGGAATTAAGGGAACACTTTGAAAAAGCCTAGTATAGACCAAAATGAAACTATTAGCTTTCTCAAAAATTGATGGAATGTGTTGAATAAAATATTCAAAGATGAATCTGACCTTTTTAGTGTTTCTAAGAACAAAGAAAAATCTAATAGGGCTAAATGAAACTTGTGGACATGTTAGGAACAAAGCGAAAAACCAAACACTTGGAGTATTTTTGAAGAATTGTGTTAATTGCATTTGGCTTCTCCCAGCCTTTTCAGACCCAACAAGAACAACTTGAATCAAAATATCCATACCAAAATGGAAAAATCGATTCTTGTAGGAATAACATTAACTTAGACTATTTTAGCCTTTTTGAGGTTACCATAAATTAACAAATTTGAAGCTTAGGATCAACTTTTTAAACTAGGTGTAAATAATCAAATTTATCATTTTGACTTTGTCCATCCAATGAAGTGAAAATTGGAATTTTTAGGAACATAATTTTTCAAGATAACAAGTAGCAAATTCCATCCTCATGAACTATGTAAAAAGTGACGAGGACTAAGGTGCACCCCTTAATGCCCTCAGATATAAATCTAAAGGATTTTCCCCTATCTAAAGTGACCTTTTGTAAAGTAATTACGTATGTTATCCATAAACCTTATATGACTAAAAAACCTTTGCTCTAAATTATTGAGGGTTTTCATTGAGACAAGGCTTCTACATTCTAGTCCTAAAATTGGGAGAATCTCATGAATGTGAAGATCTGTAGCTTCCAAATCTTTATTCAAACCTCCCTTGAAATGGGCCTTGACATAAATCATTCCTAAAATCATTATGACCTCATGATCAATAAGAATCTTCAGACAATTACTTACAACAAATGAAACAACCTTAAAATTTACTTTGCTTTTGCACTCCATTTCCATGTATTCAATTCCATAAATTATTTCAATGGCATTATTCACCCCTTTGGAATTCATTATAAAAATATTCTCCAAATGGGTCTTAGAAATAAGAGTTCTGAAAGTAGTTTCTCTCATATCAACATGAAGATTAAAATTTGGAGCCATGGAATAATTTTCAAATGTAATATTTCCTCAGTTAAGAAAGATACTAGAACTCAATTCTATATAAAAAATAGTTACTCTGGAAAATCACATAACAAAGTATTTTTAACAAAAAAACTTAAAAAAACCCTTAAATCATCCTACTGTATAAATAATAATTAATTCAAAGTGATTGGAAAAAATAAGTTGATTTAATTACACCACCAAAAATTTCCCTTACCTATCTTGAATGACTCTTCCAATCACTGATTCATGACATGGACCAAAATTTCCTTACCAATAAAAAGTTATTATAACAACTTCTATGCCAAAAAATCATTCCATGTGTGTGATACTATTTCTTAAAAATTATTTCCAATCATACATCATAAATTATTAATTACCCATAAAATGTAATTATAACTATCATTGATGAAATTATTCTTCCTCGTCACATGAGTAATATTTTTCCAACTAGACATTAATACATTTGTTGAAAGAAAAAATATGCTTCAACCTCTTGTCATCCATTGTAGCTCACTCATCTTTGCTTACTCAAATTTTCCCATCTATATGACATAACTTATTTTCCATCATTCGTCCATATCGTAAAACCAAATAATCTTTATTGATTGTATCATTTTTCATCCCTTTTTCTATAGATATTTTTTTACAAAAATCCCACTAAATACCAAAAATTCATAATCCCTTGGATTTCTTCCTAGAAACCACTCTTACCATGAGAAAACCATAAATTTTCTCCTTTCCACATCTCCACAACAACCCTTTCTTTGAGAAAACCATAAATTTTCTCCTTTCCACATCTCCACAACAACCCTTTCTTCTACCAACATCTTTTACAAATATTTTGATCTCCCCTCTTTTTCTTCTGATCTTGATTAAAAAGAGACACTACATGTTCTACCCTCTCCCATTAAACCCTAATTTATCTTTTTTTAATATCAAAATTATGTAGAGAAAATTAACAACCCTATTCACCCCCTGATTACTAATGCCACAAATAATTTATCAAATCACTTTCACTTGGTAATTCAATGCCCCACTATGAGTCAATTCCTTGCCAATCTATTGCATTCTATTATATATTTACTTATTATTATTACTACATCATAGTGATCATATAATATATAACTAATGTTAGTAATTTATTAGTGGGTTTAATATCACCTGCATAATAAGTTTGTTAGTAATCCATTTGTTGAGATAGGATATTAGTTGCATTTATTGTTATATGTAACAAATGTTGTTAAGTATAGAGAAGCATAAATATGTAAGCTATCTTGTTGTTTTGTTGAATCAATGAAATCAATTTTGAATACCATTTTGGTATTAGAATCTATGACCCTAGGAGAGATTGAAAATTTTGAGAGTAGGAATAGATTGGGAGAACAATAGAGAAGATCCTTAGGCACTCTAATAATTCTTACTTGTGCAAGATTCATAACGGCACTAAATCCAATTCCCGAATCCAATATAATTCCATATGATGTTTGGTGGAGAGGATTTTTAAACATAAGGAGGAAAATAATTATTGTAAGAAATATTATTTCTTGATGTTACTCAAAATATATTTTGGTCACTATATAAAGCTAAGAGTGTTGCCCCATGTAGAGAAAATGCCATAAAAAAAAAATCACATAAGATGCACCCAATAATTAAAATTTATAACAAAGATTTGTTAAAAAAAAGCACAACATATAAAGGTATAGAGAGATGCCTAAGATGCAATCCATTGATACATTGTATAGGTAATGGGAGAGTGTATCCTCAACAAAGCACCTCACCCAAAGTGTACAATTCATCTTCAACCATGCCACCATCCATTACAAATCTGTATGCTTCATGAGAAGGACATTTTTTTTCCCTAAGTTTTTCTAAAGTTTTATATTCATAAAAAAATTGGGTATGTTTTGAATTTTTTTTATGAAGTTTTTAATTTTAATTTTATTTAAAACTTTATAACTAAATTTTAATTTTATTTAAAACTTTATAACTAAATTTTAATTAATACCCTTAACTAGCATGGGAAAGAATTTAATTCAATATTTCACAAATCATGAAACTACAAAGGCTCAAAAATTTATTTGATGTCAGTAATAGTACTATAAAACATCCCACAAAAGGATTTTAGTAAAAAAATTATATATTTCTAGATTCAATTATTTTTTAGAAAAATTACATTGAATCAAATTAATTCAATATCTAGAGATCTAATTGGAATTTTAACCAAAAATTTATGAAAACACGTAAAATATCAGTGTAAAAAAACCCTTTAAAGGATTTTGTATAACTCCTAAAGTGCTCCTAATTTTTATTTCAAAACTAGGTGATTTAGGTCTCTACGAGAATCCCTAATTCAAATTAATTGTATAAATTTCAAATAAAAAGTAAACAAAATCCAAAAAATGGGTTGGAGGTTTGAAATAGGGCATTTTATCCAAGCGTGAAGAAATTTTAGCATGAAAAATGATATTTTGAAGGAATTATTTATTTTTTTGGTTTTTCTTTGTAGCACATAATGGTCACAAATGGCCCAAAATTATTTTTTATTGACTCAAATACAATTCATGGAAAAAAATATATTACATGGAAGGCAAAGGTGAAGACTCACCTAGAATTTGAAGAAATTGGGTTTGTTGTTGACAACACTCATACTTGACATGCCTCTGACTCTGACTAGCAATAAAAGTTTGACAAAGTGAATCGAAAGAAAGATGACATTAATCATCATGTTCAGGGTATTAGATGGGCTTCAACCTCACATTTGGGATGTAACATCAACCAAATATGTATGGGATAAACTCAACATAGTATATGGGGCCAAGGGCCATAATATAATTTTTTAGCTTCAAAGCAAACTTCATTATCTAAAACTAAAAACCAATAAAAAAGTTGAAATGTTTCTCCATTGTGTCATAACATTGTGGGCTTTGCTACAAGAATTTGGAAAGAAAGTGTTATAAAAATCCATTGTATCAATAGTATTAAGAGAGTTTCCCCACTTACAAGTTATTTGTGACATTTATAAACATCTGAGATCAGAAACCAATTTTTTTGAGGTTGGTTAATACTCTGTAGCAAGAAGAATACATGCACAATGGAAATGAAACTAAAGAAAATCAGACACTAGTAATACATCAGATTGGAAAGAGGACCATGAGGTCTTAAAATCAGTCTCCAAAGTAGACAGGTCAATGGACACATCATGTGAAAAACCCTCATTCCCTGAAGACATGTTTGATCTATGGGAAGAGAAACCACGAATTGAAGGATTGATAGTATAATGCGTTCCCACATAGATTATCTAACAATAAGAAGATGACAACCCAAAAATATTCTCAAGGATTGGAGAAGAATCCCTAATACACATGCAATTGGAAGAACCTATTGCACAATAACATGAGAATTTCCAAGGACAATAATCCTTTAGATAGGATTATATCTTTGTTATATAAATAAATTAAGAAATTACTCATCCAAATTTAATCTGGTAAATTGATTCTGATGGCAAAAGGCACATGATCAGATGAAAGGATTGGTTCACCAATTTGAACCTTTCATATTATCATGATAATGTATCTCTAGGATATGATTCATCATATAGTGCCCAAGGTATAGGAAATATTTATTTATCTCTTTATAATCATGCATGTAAAATCATTGATGTCCTTTATGTTACAAGACTTAAAAAAATAATATTGTCTATAAGTCAACTACTTAATCACAACCTTAAGGTTGAATTTGATCAACTCAATGACAAAAAGTTATCTCATTCGAGACAATTTTATAATCTCAAAAATTATTGTAAGAACCTTTGGTGAAGATAAAATGTTGCAGCGTGATGTTGTCCATAAATAAAATCAAGCTTTAGTTGTAAGAGATATAAACTCAACAAATCTGTGGCATAGGAGATATGGACACCTAAGTATTGGGTACTATTGGTTGTTTAGATTGCATCCTAGCTGAGTAAGGAGATTGTTCAAGTCCTTTTACACAAATCTAATCCAACATGGGAATGACCCTAGGCTGTGGGTCACCTAAACTTAGGTCAAACCTCTAGAGAAGGTCGATTTCCTTCTAGATCTATCAACTAAACTGGACCTAATCTAACAATTGCTTGGAAAAGTGGAGAGAGAGTAACAACAATACATAAAAGCATATAAAATGAGGTGATGCACCAGTAATTGGAACACTTTACTTTGCACAAGACACACTATGAGATACATTCAAGACCAAAGAAAACCAATTCCACATAAGTATTTCAAAATAAGGCATTGATTAGTTATTAAACTATCATCAGAGGGTAGATATACACTTTCAAGCTAAATAATAAGCTATAAATTGCACTTAAAATGACTTGTGAGAGATACCATGGCACTTCATGAAGGTGAGAGAACTCAGACACATATAAGGAACATACATTCACTTAACCACAATACATGAGTTCATAGTACACACTTCAATCTAGCTTGAAAAATGATGGAATTCAATCTTTATTGCATCAAAAGGTATTATAGTACAAATTTGGCATAGCCTAAGCAAGCCAAAGTGTAAGAGTTTTTTCTCCAAAATGTTAGATATTTTCCTAGCTAAAACTTTCAGAGAATTCTACATGTGGTAAAAGTTAGAACATATATAGAAAAGAGGAAGAAAGAGGGAACTGTGATGTATTAGCATAAGTTCAAGGATGCTGACTCATGAGCTTATAAAAAAAGAACAAATTCTATAAAAGAATTGAATGGTCATTGTCCTTATCCATCCACCTAGTGTCCTTCTTGGAACTCCATGTCATTATTTATCTAATGATGATGAGGACCATATCTTGAAATTGATAGAATTATGCCACATTTGCTTTGAGTGGCCATAGGTACCTGTTTATAAAAAATGTGACCTTAATAATAAGTGAGACACCTCTCCATGATCATGTTTACATTTGTATTTTCTCTAATGTGAAACATAGGTCCATTATAGGTGAAAACCAATCCAATTATTGGTTTTCACACAGTCCCAATATCCATGAAAACTTGCAAACTTATTGACCTTGATTCACAATCACTAATCCATATTCGATCTCTGTATTAGGCCCTAAGAGACTTGTTCTGCATCTAAACCATGTAAGAGCTGATAATTCACCGTATACATGAGTCCCTCTAAGAATGGTGAACACAGTCATAAAAAAAACCTTGCAAGCTATAAAATATTAAACCATAAGTCTATATTAATTCCCAATGGTGGCCCTTTATGTTGTTCATCACCTTGATTGCATCAGTGTGTCCCTTTAATGGCAT